>CAJRST010015557.1:6915826-7042560 GCA_907169785.1 Menidia menidia
CTATCTATCTATCTATCTATCTATCTATCTATCTATCTATCTATCTATCTATCTATCTATCTATCATATACATAAAATACACACCTATATATATATACCCCTCTTCTAGACTTCATTTTTAGGGAAGCTGTGAAAGTGATCGAGTGTGATCATGCAAGAGTAAAGGGAGTATGGACAACAGCCCACATCAATTATTTAGGCTCAATCCAGAAGATACAGAGAGCGTTTCTATCTTATTTTTGTAACCTCGGGCCCTCGGGGGTGGGCAGATGTCCACGCCGTTACAAATGAGGCCCATCTCAATATCTTGGCTTCTTGCAGCATTGCCCAACAGCTGAAAGTTAATTAATCATGCCGAGACCAAACAAAGCTGCACTTCTTCCTTTCATCCGTCTCACTCGTCTTGGCTGTACAGCGGCGCTCACGATTGACCGTCTGAACAAACCCGTTTAATGAGTGATGGCAAAACGCTAAACCACTCGAAACGTCCAAATTACCGCCGCCTGGCGCCGCGACAGATCCGACAGCTGCTCGTGTTTCCACACAAATCAGACAGTTGCCGCTTAATTGCTGTCAAACACTCTCCAATTCGGCGCCAGTTTCGTGAGAAAAGCACATCTGCCCCGTCGGGGCTACTCACAGTCCACGCTGTCGAAGCTCAGGAGCAGCACAGCTGGAACGCCCGGACCTGCAACGACACCAAATCAGACGCTTTCATGTGCGTGAAAGCCACAAACATCTGGAGCGTGTGGGAGTTTCATTAAAAGGTTCTGTCAGACATTCTGTCAGTCTTTGCTTAATTGTCAGCATGCTGATTCTGATTGGCTCGGGAAAGAAGGGGGTTACTTGTTTTTCTGTTTTTATCGCAGAGAAAACTAAACCTAAATTCATTCACCTAGGCCAAATCCCTAAATCATCTAGTTGGATCCGTTTTCCATGGCAGGAGATTCATTGACACGGCCAGTTTGGAGCATTTGTTTTCAGTTTATTTATTTAGTTTTTTGTGTCGTTCTCAGGGTGGCGAGTGATCTATTTGTTCTCAACTCTTCCCCCAATCTCCCACAGGGTTTTCCCCTTTATCTTTTCATAGAACTTTAAGCACTTTCAATTGTGTTTTTGCTTTGTCGCTAATTTCAGGTCGAGGGAGCAAAATCTTGAAATTAATCTTTTCACCCAGCAGGGTCTTGGCCATCGATAAAACCACTTTCCCACCTTGATGAAAGGCCCCGTGTTTCCCACATCTGCATCAGAACTGTATCCTCGATCTACGCGCAAAGCTATCTTGTTAAAACTGAGAAATGCGTGACAAGTCTTCTTAATAAATGCAGTACTGAGAAGACTGCATTCTAACACTGTCTTGTCTCTCCCGTAGACGTAAACCTGACAGTGGAAAGTGATTTCTCAACCCTGAGGCCTGTGACACGAGGGGGCCTAGTGGTTGACTTATTCCTCAGTTTGGTTTAAAAGAGCATTTTTAACTAAATTTAAATCTTTTCTGGCCAGACGTATTTAAATGACCCGACTTCTCTGAAATTCAGCTTGATTTTTTTTCTGTTGTGCCAAATTCCGGCTTTGACGTGGCCTTTTCAATAGATGATGTGATTGAACGGGGTTAGCAGTAATCAGGCCTGATTGGATTCATCCCCAACCATTTGACGGGGTGTTATTGTTTCCAATCATAAGAACTCCAATTTTTTATCTTTTCAAGTGCGTAGCGGGAAGGTTACGCAGTGCAGGTTTCGCAAAAGCGCCCCTCGGGATTAAATAGGAACAGGATGGAAAATGCGGATGACATTTAACGGCAAGTTAAAGGCCGTTTTCGCTCAGGGCTTTAACATGACCTGATCCCAGGGGTTGAGTACTTCCTGTGGTTGCTAATCGCACAGGCACAGTCAAATAGCAGAAAAAGGCACTTTCTGTTTTCCTAATAACATCTAAATTGACAGTTCATACCTCTAAGGTGATGACGTGACTCTTGCATAAGTCATTTCCGAGAGACGGATTGTAATTCAGCCCGCAAAACATTTTGTCGGACTTAACAAAACAATCCGATCCCCTCCCTGGCCCTGCACCTCCACTTTAAAGGTCAGTGGGTTAGGGCTGAGCCTTTGGGAGGGGATGGCATATGGATGGGTTGATGATCGATTACCCCGAAGAGAGAGAGAGATAGAAAAGGTTGGTGGTGGTGGTGGTGGGGGGGTCCTTTTATCCTGGCGAACCAAGAGACAAAGCTCATGTGCGCGTGTTGGCAGGCGGACCTTGGCAGCGCAGGATGGCGTGCTGCACATCAGGGCTGATGTCCGCGTCGAAGAAAGTGCAGTCCTCCTTCAGGCCGCAGGTCAGGCATCGCCGCGGAAACAAGCCAAGGGTGGACACTCTGGAAGCAAAAGCGAGGAATTAAAAACGCGTAAGCCGGGCACAGATGCGAAGCGGCGGGGACACGGGCTGAGAGGCTGATGAGGGCTTTACCTGTACAGGTGCCTCTGCTGAGCCGCATCCTCGGTGCTCAGAAAGTATCTGGAGAAGGGGAAGCACAGTCAAAGAATGTCCGCTTGCACTCCTCAGTGCATTTACAACCACAAATGGAGATCCGCGCATCATATTTTTTGTTCCCCCCGATATTTTTTTCACAATATTTGATTTGTGTCTTTTTGGACGACTGTTAACAAGCCTTCATATCATCCCTTATCTTCTAAAAAGCATCTTGGCCTACATGGATTTATTTATTTTTTGTTGTCTGCATTTACGATGAATAATATATTCAAACGGACACTTACATGATCTGGTCGTTCTCGTCGTAAGCTACAATTTTGGTCACCTCCCAGTCTCCTGACGTTAAGTGGCGGACTTCGTCCTGGTCACTTCGTAGCTGGAAGAGAAAGGCGTGAATTAGAAAGCTGATCCGGCTGTTATCTCTCTGTCCCTCCTGATAATCGACTTATTACAGCAGAGGGAACCTCACTGGTGGTCTTTAATCGGTGGGAACCAGGAAAAGCTGCAAAATTAGCGCATTTAAGATAGTTTTAAAAGGAGAACCATGCCCCATAAAACAATAAACACATGCTTAATCCAGATGGATACCAGGAAACTAACTGGAGTAATTAAAACAAGTTCAAATATTTCATTTGATGAAATGTCAAGGAGAATAGTCTTTTATGTAAAAATTATTCAAATATATTACAAAAAAAAGCATTGCTAACTTGTTTTTGTGCAACACACAAAGTCCAGTGAGCTCTTTCAACATGTTTCATTATATAAACTGGCTGTCTGCCAGGGTTTTGAGCCCAGAATCCAGGAAAAATAATAGAGGGGGGCTTGTGAATAGTATATTCTAAAGATTCCACTCAGTGCCCGGCCTTTTGGATCAACTGAAAGACTTTCCAAAAAAAAAGAGAGGCGCGTTAGAAAAAAAGCAACCGGCAGGTAATGGGATAAATCTTTTATGCGTCTTCTCCCACAGGCCAGCCTCAAACAATCAGATCAACGGAGTGAAGAATATCAGTGAAGGCAAACACCTGCCAGAGCCAGACAGGAGAGGAGCGGGAGTGTTTGCCCGCTGGAAAAAGGGCTTCAACATCATTCTGGTGGAAAAGATGCTGAGAGCGTCCCGACTAAACAACTCGGCAGACGCTCCTTGTTAATTCTTTACAAGTTGCTGAAAACAGAGCCAGTCAGCATGTAGCTCCTGGAGGGATGTTTACCTCAGTCATCTGATAGAAAGAAAACCCTCACACAACTGGTTAGATTATGCTCTGGAGGATGAGCTCCAGTTCAACGTCTCTTTGCTGAGTGTGTGCGTTGTATGAATGAGGGCCAACGATCTTTGTTCTGGCAAACAAATACAGTCTATTCATTTACAGCCAAGTCAACCTTATGTCGGATTTTGAAAAGGGACCCTTGTGTTTCATAGGCAAAGCTCTAATGGTAGAAATGGACAGTGGAGGAGATGAAGAGAAACAAACTCCATTGCAAACAAGTATCAGAAAGTAACAAAAAAAAAGTTAAATCTCATCTATAAGTTTGTAACATTTGGGGTTATATTTGCTTCCACTAGGAACTTAAAATCGGAATGAGAACCCAAATCCTGGTGAAGAAGAGGAGACGTCGAGGAAGCAGAAGAGGAACAACGTAGAAAAAAGAGGACGTCATCCCCAAAGCTTCATGGGAAAGGTAAGATCATTGCTAAAAAACACAATGTCCCACTTCCTTTCTGAGAGTCCCTGCACGCCGGTTTGAACCTTCTATTGTCTTTTTTATCTTAAAAAAAAAAGCACTATTTTTTTTCAACATGGTTTCCTTAACAAATTCACTAAATTCTGGATATGAACAGAATTGGCCGTCTTCTTCACTTTGTTTATGCAAAAGAGGTTCTCTCAGGACAGATGTTCGGGCAAGGGAGAACGAACGCAAATAGACATTTAATCGAAACATAACTGAGGCTAGAAACCAAAAGCAGCTGAGAAATCTGAGATGGATCTAGTGGACAAGATTTCATTCAAACTAAGTTGGGAGCGGCAGGCAAAAGCAGCGGCTTTCCAGAGGATTAAAATCCCTGCCTTGCCGGTCCCAGTGATAAAATCACTCCTCCTCCCTTGGAGAAATGAATCCTGCTTGGAGACCTAATGGATGGCTACGTTCGGGGACACAAAGCAGGCACTCAGACAGGCGGAGAGCAGAGGAGAAAGTTTGCAGGCACCTTCTTGGTGAACATGGCGATGTGGTCGAAATCCCCCTGACCTCCCTGCTTGACGGGCAGCGTGAGGAAGAACCTGCTCCTGTCCTCGGAGAAAAGCGGCTCCTGTCTCTGTGGGGAGAAAGGTGTGACTCAGAAGGGACAACACAAAGCCTCGGGCCCCTATTCTGTCCTCCGCTCTGATAATTAAAACATACATCAACTCTTTATCTCTCTTCACTTAATTCACTTAATATATATATATTAAATCTAAACCTGGTTGTCACAGTCTTATTGTGCACACTGTTTCTATCACCGGACATCAGACTGGAGCTTCGTGTGTTAAGGTTTACCTGCCTGGAGAGCCACGTCTCTGAGGACTCCTCGTGTCTCTGCATGAGAAAGCATGAAAATAACAGCTTTTAGCCTTGTCGCATGTCTTTCACGTGTTACTCAGATACAAGAAAAGCGTGAAAAAAAGCAGGTTTCATTGTACTAGAACTAAAGCAGTAGTCACTCTAAGGCAATTGTATGCTTTTTCTGGGAATTTATTGACCTTATTGTAACTGTAACTCCGTAGAAGTAGGTGAGATTTATTTATTTATTTATTTTTATTCCGCAGAATGCGTCTGGTGATGGGGGGGGGTAGAAATCTGACGTATGGCTGTAAGCTTACTAAATAATTATATTCTGCAATTCTAACCGGCTTAAACGGCAATTTTTGGTGAGACGCACTTTATTTGTCAATGTATTCCTCTCCAGGAAAATATCTTCAGGCTTCTTGAAGGACATCCCAATGCTCTGGGGTGGATTGCCACTGATGGTTTTTACATGGGTTTCCTGTGTGATTTTGCATAGCTTGGCCTTTTCTCCCCATTCCCCCTCCTTAAGTCCTGAGAGCCACTCATTTGTTTTCCTCACATTTCTTATGTACAGCTGAAGTGGATATTTTTTCGGCTTGCCGTTTTTTCCCTCGTCCTCCGCCTGTTCTGTTTCTCGGTTTTTGAAGGACACGCCGTGCTTTCATAAGTGGCTCGAGCTGAATGAGCCCGTTTGTTCCAAAATACGTCTTTGTCTTTCACACCGTGTCATGTTTGTTTTTGTTTTTTTTTATAGATGAGGGAAAAAAACAAAGGGAATAAATCACGGCTCTTTCCAGAAGGCTGTTGAGAAGGTGCGTTTTATTGAGCTGGCATGATTGATAGGTCAGTGCTAAGTGGCTCTACCAACAACTCAAAGGACATTTCTCTCAAAAAGGTCAAGTACAAAGCATAAATTCAAAACGAGTGGGAAAAGTAGCCAATGCTAAAAGCAAAAAAAAACTTTCGAGACTTCCAGAAAGCCTACAGACTTTTATAACCACTTTAAACGACTACAAAAAGTCTGGTTAATCGGAAGAAAAATCTAAAGAAAAGGAGGGGGGAATCAAGACTTTCGCTTTAAGCTGGAACTGATGTGAAAAACCAGAAGCATTGAAAACAAACTGCCCCAGGACGGGTGCGTGAAGAGGCCATGCAGCACCCACCTTGAGGCAGACTCCTATGGTGGTGTCGCACACCGTCAGCAGGGAGGCGTTCTGGGGCCTGTTGAGCCATCTGACCGCCAGGTGTGTGTTACTGATCCACTTCACCATGGTTACGTAGAAATCCCTAGGGATGACCAATCGGAGTCGCATTGAGAGGCGTACGGACACGTCGGTGTGCATGTGTATGTGTGTGTGTGCGAGCTCACCTGTGTCTGAGCTGATCTGGAGGCTGCAGCTCCTGAGTGTGAGTCGCACCAAAAAGGTTGACGACGGACAGCTTGACCGCCGGGTTTCTCTGGCCAGCCTGAGGGGTCGGACACAAAGGATACGTTTCAAAGGATGTATTTCACTGAATCGCTAGAAAAAATGTAGCGGCCACTGCGTGCAGAAATACTGTCCAAACACAAAGACAAATGGGATAAGGAAAGAAAAAAGAAGCTAACCTTTTAATAAAAAATCATATTTTGTAATTTAGAAGATTTTCGTTTATCCCCAACAAAAATGTATAGTAATGAATTTTCTAAAGATAAACAAGCCACATAAGACCCCTACTGACTGGAAACAGTCTTGTTGAATCACAATGTTGCATCCAATGATGTTCAGACCTGCTCATTATACGGAGAACATTAATGAAATAACAATATGTTGAGAGGTTCTAAATATGTGGAAAAATACACATCAAATCTACCCCTTTTATTATAAATGCACATGGTTTCTACACGTTTTTAACTTGGAATTGAACATTGTTCTCCCCATTCAGGCCAAAGATTTGTTATCTGTTCACTATTAGTATTGTTAGCTTAATCTCAATACCAATTTGTTGGCTTATTGCCAATGCCCACGTGACGCCATTCCATGTTTTTAACTTGAACATACACAATTACAGGTTGTTCTCCTCATTCAGGCCAAAAGTTTATCACCCTGTGGGCTTATCTGTTCTCCCAGCCTCCTGGTACACAGCTTCAGGTGATGAAATCCTACGCGGACCTTAAAATTTGTATGTGATTGATGCAACTTTACAAAGTTAAACTCCTAAGTACACTTTTTGGCCAAGTCCACATAAAGAAAATAAAAGCGCATTGGTAAAAGATATTTTATTCGTCTGAATCGTGGAAGTTGGGGCGATGTATGATGGTGTTACGACTGGGGTCGTTTAATCCAATCATGTACCTGAGTGTGCAGGTGTTTTTTCTTATTTGATTGGTGTTTGGAGGACGACGGGGGGACGTCCGATTGGTCCCATCCCGGACGAGCCCCCAATTTATGTTACGACCCGTCTAGGCATGGCCAGATCGCAACATAAAGGATCCATCCTCTTCCAATCCCCAAGCAACCAACACACAAAGTGGGACAGTTTATAGGATATTTTCTATCTCATTTGTCACAGCCTGCCCGCAAAGATGTCACGGATCTGATTGAAGTTAATTTATTACTTTTTTCAGATCATCCACACCAAACATCTGTGCTGTATCATGATATTGATGTGGAGGTTAAGAAGCCAATTAAACGGCATGCTTACAGAATAAATCCAACAAGGCGTGTTCTGGTGCAACAGGAAGTGGCTTACCTAGTGGAACATGGTTTAGCCGTGCCCAGTTACAGCGCTTGGAGTTCGCCCTGTATTCTAGTTCCGAAACCAGATAAAACCCTTCGGTTTTGTACTGATTACAGAAAGGTTAATGCTGTCACGAAGCCCGATTCTTTTCCACTTCCTAGAATGGAAGACTGCATTGATCGTGTTGGCTCTGCTAAATTTGTCACAAAGTTGGACCTGTTAAAAGGTTATTGGCAAGTCCCGTTAACATCTAGAGCTTCTGAAATTTCTGCTTTTGTAACTCCTGATCATTTCCTCCAATATACCGTTATGCCTTTCGGGTTGCGTAACGCGCCCGCTACGTTCCAACGCTTAATGCGAAAGGTATTATTTGGTGTGAAAAATTGTGAAGCATATTTGGATGATGTAGTTATTTATTCTGCCACTTGGTCAGAGCATTTGGAAATTCTTTCAGAAGTGTTCACTCGTTTTCGTGATGCTTCTCTCACTTTGAATCTTTCGAAATGCGAGTTTGGTAAAGCCACAATTACTTATCTAGGAAAGCAGGTTGGGCAAGGACAAGTATCTCCTATTGCTGCTAAAGTGCAAGCAATAATTGATTTTCCTATCCCACAGACAAAAAAAGATTTGCGTCGGTTTTTGGGAATGTGTGGTTTTTATCGCGGGTTTTGTAAAAACTTTTCAGATGTGGTTAGCCCATTGACGGAACTTGTTAGTCCTTTGAAACCTTTTATTTGGTCTTCGCCTTGTCAGGTTGCGTTCGAGTCTGCTAAAGCATTATTGTGCAGTGGGCCAGTGCTGGCTGCGCCAAATTTTGAGCGTCCATTTAAACTCGAAGTTGATGCAAGTTTGCGCGGTGCGGGAGCTGTGCTTCTGCAGGAAGATGAGCAAGGTATAGAGCATCCTGTCTGTTACTTTTCGAAAAAGTTTTACAAACACCAGTTTCATTACAGTATAATCGAAAAGGAGGCTCTTGCTTTGTTACTTGCGTTACAGTACTTCGAAGTTTATATTGGTTCTAGTGCACAACCTGTACATGTCTTTACCGATCATAACCCGCTGGTTTTTGTCTCCCAAATGCGAAATTCCAATCACCGACTGATGCGCTGGTCTCTGCTGCTGCAAGATTTTAACTTGCAAATTAACTATAAAAAGGGTAAGGATAATGTATTAGCTGATGCTTTGTCTAGAAGTTGTTAATGCATGTGAATTGAAACACTTAGGGGTGTGTTCAATTTTTTTGTGAATGGGGGTGTTACGACTGGGGTCGTTTAATCCAATCATGTACCTGAGTGTGCAGGTGTTTTTTCTTATTTGATTGGTGTTTGGAGGACGACGGGGGGACGTCCGATTGGTCCCTTCCCGGAGAGGACGGATAAAGGCTGGTGACGCGGACTTCCTATGGTTCCATCCTCGGACCATCCCTATCGACCACACTGTGTGTAATGTTTCGGAGTTTGTAGGAGTGAGCTGCCGTTTCTGTTTTCTTAGTTTTCTCCTGTTTTGTTAGTTAGGGAGGTAAGTTTTTGTCATTTGGTTTTTTTGTTTCTGGTTAGGTAAGTTGGGTTATATTCAGATAGTTTTTGTTTGTTTGTTGTTTTCGGCGATAGCTCACTCTGAGGTTATACGCTCAACTCCTTGTAAATTGAACATCCCTCTCTATAAAATAAATATCCTATAAACTGTCCCACTTTGTGTGTTGGTTGCTTGGGGATTGGAAGAGGATGGATCCTTTATGTTGCGATCTGGCCATGCCTAGACGGGTCGTAACAGATGGTGATAGTAAGGGGCGTTGCAGGCTTACCATGGGATAGGGGTACTGCACTCCCCGGGGGTAGGTGCTCCCCGTGAACTGGGGCAGAGCCATGTTGGGCACCAGCGAGTCGTTGATGGTGAGGAAGGCCAGCCGCTCTCCATCAGGCGACCACCAGTGAGCAAGGTGTGAGTGCAGGATCTCTTCTAATGAGACAAAACACCCTTCAGCCATCTTGTTTCTGAACACTTCATTTATTTCCATCTATCTACGACTACACACTGTTTTTCTAAACGGTGCATTCTTGACCAATGATTCTGTCCTTGGAGCTAAACTTGTTGGATTTTTCTCTTTTAAAAAGACTTTTTCTAAACCTGCCACCACAGGTCACCAAATATCTCGTCAAACTTACTGTAGCATAACCAGACAAATGGTTACGGTGTCAGGAAATCCAATCTAAAATCTAAACGGATAAATATTCTGAATTCAGTGATAAGACGGTGCATTGCCCTCCTCTCTGTGTTTAATCTGCTTTTTGTGCAAACTGTTTGTTTACACAGCGACTCAACGGATTGTGAAGGCTTGTTCATTTTTCACCGCCAGACTGGTTCGTTTGTCTAGTCTATTCCGTAGCCTTCATAACAACCACAGACGATAAAAAGACAACAAAACCTGGGAATTCACATCTTCAATCTGCCTCACCCTACGTTTCTTTGATAATCTTCAGGAATGTGAACGAATACTCAAGACTGCAGTGTAAATTATTAATTCCATCAAACCTTATAGCAGGTAACGCCTGATTTGTCAGGCCCCTGAAGACATACCTTCATACAACCAATCAGCAAGCCCGTTGAAGATGACTCCTTCCATCCCAGACGAGGTGATTCTCAGAGAGTTGCTCCTCACATCTGACTGGTAGTAGATGTTGTTCTCAAAGATGTAGATCTGGGAAGAAAGTAGGGGATACAAGCAGATGGATACAAATTCACTTGTGTTTATCAATCTGATTTGTTTTTCTTTGCGGTTCCCTTTCTGAGGCTCTGATTTTCTCGCCATTCGGTGTTTGCACTCCGGCTTCCATCTGTGTTTTCAATATTTGCATTTGCGAAGGCAAACACTTCCTGTTTTTCCAGCAATAGTCTGAGTCCTGCAGATTTCCTATCTGTCCTGTAGCTTATGCAGTAGGCCGGTAGGTTTGGTGGGGCCACTGGTATTCAGATTTGACTATTTCAGGTTGTGTGTTGGTACTAAGTGTTAACTTGTGTTAGGAGACTAACAGATTAATATTTTTACACCATTTTTGTTAATTGACAAGGATCCAAATGATCCAAAAAATGTTTCCTGATTATTTCCCCAAAGGTTGCTGTTGCGTCCTTTCAAATAAGCCAACGTCTGAGACCATTTCTTTCTTTATTTGTAAGTGAGCATGTGAGTTTTCAACATGCCATTTTGGCTTTTGGCAGAGACCTCCCCTAAAAATCCCTCGGCCCCCACGAATCAGATATGGGTCACAGATGGCAAACAGGTCTAATGTGGGCCACTTTTGCCTCTATAATCCCATCCAAACTGCTTCAATATGTGATTTCTTACTGCTCGTAAAACTCCCATTCTCCCGCTGTATGTCATTCGTTCCATTAGATTTGACTATTAAAACGCTGATGTCCAGTTTCAGGCTAAATTTACTGCCTTTTGTGCAAGTCAAAATGACCTTTTTGTTGTTTTTAATAGATGGGGTAATGCTGAATATTCAGAAATGCAGATATTTATGGCCGGGCCATGAAAAACGTCATGATTGCATTGCGCAGTGCTGAATTATTTACCCTACAAGCTATCAGAGGAAGCAAAGTATATTGTGTTTTTCTGGAAATTATGAACAGAAGGAACTGTTATCGCCTAAACTTTCTTGAGGCACCGGCCTTGCAATATAAAGGGGAAATGAAGAGACGGCACACGTAAGAGCAGGTAGACGGCGCAAACCGGGAATGTAAACAGAGGGTTTATTGTACTGAGAAGAAACGCGCCGCCGGAGCAGATCCCTGCTGAGCGGCCAGGAAGTGTGGATTTTTGAGAAGAAGCGAGGTGAGGGAAAAAGAAGGGATCAGCCCTACCAGCTGCTGTCCTTGTCTTCCCCAGGCTGCGTGCTGGAGCACGGCGTTCTGCACCTCGGGGGGGTTGAGCTCCCACACTTCCCTGACAAGTACACAAGCACATCAGCCACCGTCTGTTTTTTCCCCAACGGCGTCAGCGTTCCGCGGGAGGAAGTGGCCGGGCTTACCTGGTGTAGATGTTGTAGACTATGTAGGAGGCTGTGTATGAATACCTGTAAACCTGCAATGAGAGTTCAGCCCGTCACTGCTAGATTCAACATACAGTTCGGCCAAAATCTAAAATCAGCTATGCAAAGAACAATTTAACATTGAAAATCAGTGTTTTTTGGGGTTTTTGTGCGATCCTGACTCGGAAGTGATGACATTTTTTCCCACCACACAACATCACAGCTCTTCGCGTTCCGCTGTATTTCCTGGCATTTAGATATAGTGGAGCGCAACTTTTTTAGTGGCCCAGAGCGAGTAAATCTTATCATTGCAGGAGGAAACGCCGTGTTAGAGGTTAAACATTACGGGAGAAGCCGGAAGGCTAAAACTGACCTCCAGCATCTGTTTGTGTCGGAAGTGACAAAGCAATCAAATGAAGTGCCATACAATTTGGCTTAAAGCTTCGGTTTTACGGCCCCCTGAAATATGTTTTTTCCCACCAAGTTAATTACGTCTCTGTAAATCTCTCTATAAATCTTTCCCTTAAGCCATCCAGCAAACCCCTGTTCCAAAATAACGTTCGCATTCACGGTTATTTCCTTTGACTGGCAGGAGGGGACTCTCTGGTTCTCCTCCTGCCAATTTGAGTTTTTATTTTTCGAAGTATCTCTTTACTGCTCTGGACAGTTAACTCTTATTTTAGCTTGACAAGACTGTGTTACTGGACCACTGTTCTTGTAATGGAGAATTAATTCAAAACAATAGGTTCCATGCCAACAGTAAGCGCTGTTCGGACTCCATTTTAGGGGAAATCAAAACACCTGGCAAGCAATTCAGGAGCATAGAAATATGGACAATGAGTGAAAAGGAGTTTTTGTTAATCTAGCAGTGAGATTGTTTTTACCAGCTTCCTGTTTTACTCCATGGGGGTCATTGTAATATTTTCCTGAGTGTGCACAAAGTGACTGTGGGAAGAAAAAACTTCACGCAGAAAAAAAGAAGAAAAAAATTAAATTTTTTAAAAATGAGAGAAAAAATCGTCCCTTTTTGACAGGAAGAAACCTCTGGCTGAATCACCTGCGTGTGTGGTAGAGCACTGATTGTGTGAAGGTCAGCTCAGAGTAACTAAATTATTGGGATGTTTCATTGCTGTAGTAGTTATTTAAAAATAATCAGTTATTGTTACATCTGTGCTGTTTTTAGACCATGAGTTTGCGGAAAAAATGTAACTCAATGGGAAACCTCAATTTTTGCAAGAAAGAAAAAAAAATCTATGTGCGAGATGACTACAGTTTAAATACAAGCATGTGAAACGGATTCAAAATATGTAAATCCGCTCTGTTAGCAGTCATGCAAACCAAACAGTCATGTTTCCCCATCAACGGTGCACGCTCGGTACCTCTGACTCCAAATGATCTAAAGCATCAAAGCTAATCTTTTCAATTCAGTTCCAATTTTCTTGCCTTTTACAGACGGTCAGAGAACAGGAGCATGAATATGAATGCACGGCAAACCCGAAGGTAAGGGCTCATCCCTGGTGGCTGTTAGTGCGCTTGTGTATGCAGGGGAGCGACGGGGCTCGTGCGTGTTACAGAAAATGAGACGCCCCTATGCCAGGAAATGTAACAAATATCCTTAAAATGAAAAAAGAATTAATTTTAAATAAAGGCAGCCAGCATTCAGTTTGATCAAAGCTCGCGGGATTATGAGAACAATGTCAATATCTGCAGTTTTTTTTTTTTTTTTTTTTTTTTATTCCATGGCTCGATGGCGGTGTGCTTTTGATCCACGGAGCCGGGCTTTGGTTTCAGACTCACCGGTTTGACGTCATATGCGAAGAGCGCATACTTGAGATCGGCAGACAGCGAGTACTTGGCAACCTTGAAAGCCACCTGACAAAGAAAAAAAAAAGAAAAATCCACATCTTAATAAAAGTCGTGTTTCTTTTTAGAATCTTAAGATATGTTTTCATTGTACAAACAGGGATTTAACAAACTACGCGTCAGTTCCATTTAATCGGAAGGTGTCTGATAAACATTTAAAAGTTAAAAGTGGTCCAACAAAGTTAGTCACCATCTGAAGTCTTCTGCCAACCAAAACAACAAAAAGCCCATCCGAGGTTGGAAACCCAGTCATGGCTTTATTCTCTCCAGCTCCTCCTGAGGGGCTTCCCGAGGCGTTCCCAGGACAGAAGGGGATATAGAGTCCCTCCAACCAGTTCTGGGAATACCGCAGAGGCATCATGCCCAAACAACCCCAGGCTTATTTATTTTAATGTTGACGAGGAGCTGCTACCCATGGGTGAGGGTTTGAACCAAGTCGAAAGCTTAAGAAGAAATCCACCCAAAAAAAAGCCTAGAACCTAGAAAATGTATGAATAAAATAAATCAGTGACAGTGAAGAAAGAATAAACCTTAAAGGGAAACTGATTTCTTATCGGATAAAATGACCCATTTCATGTGGAATCTGGAGCTTTCGTATTGCATCCATGACCCTGGCAAAAACACAAATGCAGCAGGCAAAAAGTTAATCCCCCCCCAAAATCTGGGGGGGGAACCACACGGGGCTGTGACATTTCGGCTGAATTCGAGGAGCCCAGGCAACGCCGAAAACCTCTGAACAATCGGTCCACGACAAATATTTCCCGAAAGCGGTGAAAGACGCCACGCGGCCACCTCCACTTCTTCTGTTTTATTTCCCCTCGCACAGCTTACCTCAAATCCTCACCAAATCCCCTTATGAAAAGGTTTACGGCTGTTCTGCCCAATTCAACGGAACCCGTTTACTCCGAAAAAGGAGAAAGTGCTTCACAGTGTGGGTGAGAAGATGAAAATAAAGAGCTGATGATTTTGTCTCGGTACACGAGGATTAGGGAGCAGCAACAGGATTATAATGATGCAATTAGAAAAGAGCTCAAATATAACCTCCTTTTGAATTACACACGTCCCTGGTTTGATTTCGCTGAAGAGTAGATGCTTACACTTCCGGAGGCGGTAGACCCACAGCCATTGTTTTCCCGCTCCCATCTTTCCTCTAAGAGCCGAGGTCAGCGAATACCTCGAAGCCCGGCCGGGTAACTCCCCCCTTTCAATATCGGGCGTAATTTCATTCTGATTCCGAGCCTCCTGGGATCCAATCAGAGCAGCGCGAGGCATAAAGCCGCTTTGGCTTTTTCAGTTTTTTTTTAAAGAGCAGTTCTGACGGACGCACGGCACCAAAGTTAGAGAGTGTTTTTAAACTTTTACGCATCAGAATCCAGGTCAGGCTGCACTCTCCTCCTACAGTTTGGTTTCTTTCTTTATGTGAATTTTGCCACCTGACAGTTGATTTCTTTGTCTTTTTTTCTACTCTGGTCTGCAACCTTGTTTTGTTCGTAAAGAGGTGGTAGTTTAGTTTGTTCCCTGCCATTTTGTTCCCCTTGTGTAAGAACAACCCATCTGAATAATATCCCAGGAGGAACTCTACTACAAACTCTACATACATTTTTTTTCACTTACAATGATCTTTCTTTTTGTTTTAATTTAGTTTACACAGCTCTGCGGTCGCATTCTAACAGTCGTTCAAAATGAGACGTTTAAGGTGTAAAGACGTTGGAAAAGCAGTGAGGTCTCACAAACGTGCTGTTGCTCAGGATGACTTCGGTCTCGTTCAGGACAAAGTTGAACTTGATGACGTGGCCGTCTCTGTTCCGGTACACCACCTCCGAATCTGACAAAGAGGGAAAAAAGCATAAATAAAAGAATAAATAACAGTGTCGAGAAAAGTTAGGCTTTCCTCAGTAGAGACAAATGTTTAGATAATGTGATGCGATACATAGATTGAGACTATATCTGATGAGGATTCAGGGCTGTCAGGCCTTTGCTGGGTTTTTATTTATTTGCTGAAGGACGGCCCGTTCAGACACCGCTGTAGCAGAGCGTTTAGGCTCCGTCACTCCTACTTTTGTCCTCCGCTTCTCGCTTTTCTTTCAATTTGTGTCAGGTTTTCATCTAATAGCTCTTTCATAAATCGCCTTGTTGGTGAAAAATTCCAGTTTATGTCTGTCAAGCTGCAATCCCGGGCAGTTTTTCTTTTTCTTTCTTTTTCTTTTTTTCAAGTGCAACAAAAGAAATGCGAATCAAAGATGTGTCCTTGTGACGGGCTGTTGGTAACAAAACAAAACACATTCCGCCCAAAATGCTCAGGTACAAAGACTGGTGGGAAAAAGAGTGAAATGGAAAACAAAAATTCATCAAACCGTCATAAAGTTGTAGAGAGCTATTGTTGTTGCAAAAAATGTCTTGTGATAAAATCAAGCCTATGATGACAGACAGGTCAGTGATTCTCATATATCATATGAGTATTTTTAAGTGTATCCTATATATGAATATCTTTAACAACCATTAAGTGATTACTAAGTTTTGTGACCAAAAAATAAATACATTTTTAACTCTGAATTGTTAGCTGGACAGGGGCGATGTGACCCCTAAACACTATTTAGAATATTATTTTTTTTGCAATGGTTACAGAATTTGCTCCAAATCTTGTCACAGATGGGGCTGGGAAAGAGAAAAGGGGTGGGGGTGGGGGGGGTCTCCCCTCTCTGATTTCCATCACACTTAAGACTCAGTCTGTCGTTTCATTAGCCATTCATCTGAACCGGCCTGTCTGTCCACCGGGAGTCCACTGCAAATCACAAATAGCTGCTCTAACTGGCATGAAACCACACACACACACACACACACACATACACACACGTCTGTGTATATATGTATATATGCAATGTGAAAATCTGTGACGGCCTAGATCTGTCTTATCAAACGTGGCTGCAGAGAGCTGCATCGTGGCAGAAACGTGTGGAAAACAACAGAAAAGACTCATAGAATCACAAACATATTCACTGGAATTCATTTTGGCTGTAATTGGCTTGGGCTTTGATTCGTTACACTTTCCATTAATGCCGGCTCCAAACTGAGCTCCGGACTGAGTGAAAGTACCTGCCGTGAACATGTGAGGGGGGGGGGGGGTGACTCCTGTGTTAGAAAGCTTAAGGCAGGTTTTCCTGTAACTCGTCTCTCCGCTAGAGAGACGCCTCCTGCATACCAAAATCACGTTTATCTCCAGATTCCCCAGTTCCGCGTTTGAGCCGGGCCTCGTCGAAAACGAAACCGTCAACAGCTGTGTCGAACCCCACTCCCACCCCTCGTTTTTTCTTTTTTTTTTCTCTCCTCCTCGTGAACTAGTGGAGCTCATTTGGAGTGAATTTGTGTCTGATTGCAGGGGAGGCAATCGCTCATTCTGCTGTGTGATGAGTTCAGGCTGAGTGTGCATTAACACCCGGGTGTAAAGACGCGAAAATGGGTTTTGCATTGTTTGGAGAGATATTGAGACTGTTGATGGGGTTAGTGCGGAGGAGGCATTAAATGGACAAACATGAACAACAGGCATTATTTTATATCATTTTTATGGGTTAGACGCCAGAACAAGATGCTTCACGGTTCTCTCTCTTTTTCTTTTTCTTTTTTTTTAAAGCAATGTTCAATACTGGAAGATTAAAAAAGCGTCTGTCTGAGCTAGAAAACATGTGAGTAATATCTCATTTCCAACTTTTAGAGACTGCACACGTGGATCAAATGTCAATAAAAAACGCATTTCGACATTTTGGGATGTGCCTCAGTCGGTTTTAGACCTTTTTCCACAAAATTCAGAGGATTAATCTGCCAATTCTATGCAATTATGTGAAGCTAAGCAAACATCATCAATCATCTTCAGTCAATTTCTGAAAAACTAAGGCTAAAACTCAAAGCGTGTGATACTTTCAACGGTCATTTAGATAAGGGGGATTGTTACAAATGTGCCAGCCTGCTGCAGTCACTCTTCAGATATGCTGTCTTTTGCTATCCTACATCTTTTAGGATGCATTACAATGCCCATAGCATTGTTGTTAGCATAGAGCATCCTGAATCATCTCAAGAAATCCAGATGAGTGGGAGAAAAGATGAGGAACTTTGAATTTTTGTGAGGTATTGTGTAAAATTGATGGACTTCAAGCCCTGAGGAGTCTACAGCGAAAGAATCGTATTATGATTCTTAAACAAAAAAAAAAGGCTGCTGAATCCTATCGTACAAATCTCTAGCAGTGCAAATATTTTTATATAATCTATGGCAATCTCCTAAATAAAATTTAGGATGTCTAAATGTGCATTGCACCAGGTTAGTTTATATGTTTAATGGAGGTTCGTAGGTCTTAAGAGGCAAGTTTTGTCCAGATTAACTTTCCTGCTGCTGGAAAAAAAAAGTATTTAACTGCAAAGAGAGAAATAGGAAATAAAGTATTCTCGACTAAATAGTTTTTTGCATCATCAGCTCATTGTGAGCTCATCCACATTTGGCAGCTTTTACACTTGATTTTCTTCAGTTGTTTGTTGCTGTTCGGTAAATTATACAGCAGCGCACCTGTTTGATCAAATGATCAAACTATCCCCTCTTGAGATTGAAGCAACCAAACTAGAGACAATGCTAATAAACCGGGCAAATGGCTTATTTAAGTGTAGATTTGTCACCAAGAGAGTCCCAGTTTTCCATGTTAGGAAGTATCTTTCTGTTCTATAAGATCAACATTTCTGTAACAAACATACGATCAAATCTACAAGCTTTAATAGATAAAATTAAAGCTTTATAGATAGATAAATATAGATAAAAATGCAATACAGTGTATGTGTGTATATATATATATGAGAGAAATGAGATGGAAAGAAATGAATATGAATATTACCTCTTAATTTTATTTTTTTTGTTTTGACATCCCTAAAATTAAGAGTGAATGTTTATTTCTGCTCTCAATCCTCATGAATAATGCATCATTCCAGTGGATTTATTCTTATGGGCCCTACCTGAAGATGTAGCTGGCTGTTTGTACAACCCTAATTAGCAATTGTCTCTGACAAGCTGAGCTGAGTGAAGCACTCGTCCCGACTGATCACTCAGATCATTTTTCCCCGGCATCAGCACCCGAATGTTTGCCTCGTGCTCATCCCAAATCCCAAACAAACGATTACGGGCGCGCAACGTAAACAGAGGCCTCATGAATAATTCACCGGCGCACGTTCGCGCCGTTAGTCACACCGCGCGGGGCACTGATCAGCGATTATACGGTTCCCGTGGCAACGTGGGCTCAACGTGGCATCCGTAATGCCGTCGATGAGCGAGGAAATCAGTCGCTGAGCTGGCGGTGGCGTATCCGGCCTTGGCTGCCTCCTCCACGCACGTTTTCTCCTGTAAAACAACGTCTGTCTAATTGGCTCCATCCAAGATAGCTACTGGTGCCAACCGTATAGGGACTGTATGGGGACTGATCCAGTCAGTGAGTTCGTCCTCAATGGCCAGTGTCCTGCAGGCTTTAGATGTTTCCCCGCTTCAACTCAGCCGACTCCCATCAATTCGCCATTAGCAGTCCTCTGCTAATGGAGTCCGGCAATGTTTAAGGATATCCACTTCATCTAAAATCGGGTGTGTTGAAGCAGAGAAATGTCTAAAAACCTGTAGGACAGCAGCCCTCGAAGACCGGGGTTGAACACCCCTGCATATTTTCTTAGACTTTAAGCTTCGAGCGGCTCAGTTTGTGGAGGATTTTGGTCTTTAGCCAAAAAAACGTGGGGACTCGCAATGACACCAGCGTTGTTTTTGTATTCAGAAGACCAAACTGAAGGAGAACCTCTTCAGAAAGCAAATTTTTGTCCGCGCTACCGGTTTGTTACATCATCTTTTTCATATGTAAAATAGAATAAATAAATAATAATAATAATACTACGAAGGCGCATTACAATGTGCTCCCTCAAATCCTTCCCCTTGAGCCTCTGTTGCCTTTTTTTGGCATTTCTAATGAGAATCTAGACAGTAAACCTACTTTGGTAAGGTAGAGATATGGAGCCCTGCTACCAAATACTGGCCTTCAAAATTCTGCTCAAGGCCATCCAATTACAGAAAGGGAGTCTAAATATTGTACTGTGAGTATATCTGTGTAACTCCTCAAAAAAAATTATTTCTTATTTTCACTGTTAGATTTTTAACAATGGGGTCCAAAAATGTTGTCTCTCGTTCAAGGTTCAACTTTACAGACGTTTCTATCATAAGTAGGTGCGTGTTATACTGGGGCTTGTGCCGGTTTCTGGAGCGCTCCCTAAGGTGTTACGTTTACCAAGACCTGAGCTTAACGGCGTCATTAAGCCTTGATCATTGAAGCAATATGAGGTCCATATCAATATTGTTGTTTTCGCTCTGGTTTCCTGGATAGATCTGAAAGGGAAAGGTGTGGAGGATGCACCTCGCTCAAGACGTCTGACATTACAGTCCCTCCCCGTTGCAAAATTATGGTGAGCAGGTATTCAAGCTCCACTCGGAAGTCGGACAAGAGAAGAGGAAATTAGTCTCAAGTTGTCAAGGAAGCAATTTCCATCGCCGACGTGTTTGAATTAGACCCACATCACCTGCCGTAAATTCCGACCCAGACCTCCCGCCTCTGCACAGGCCCTCGGCCTTCATCATACGTGATGGAGATTATTTTTACAGCGCACAGCATGTCGGGCAATTTCCCTGTTTCATCATCAATCTCAAACGGCTAATGGGACGGCTGATCCTGATGGGCTGCGGGGGAAAAGAAATCATTATTGGTGCACGACAGGAGAAAGAAGAAGAAGAAGGAGAAAAAAAAAAACAAGGTCTCGACAAATCAAATTTAAGACTTTCTTGAGAATAATGCGAGTGTAATTCATACTGTCAAAAGTATGATGGATATAAAGAATTACAGGCCAGGAATCACTTGCAAAATAAAGACTGCCTGTTTGGGGGATAGATCACTCCAAGGCCAAACTTCCCGTCATGGGAATACCGTTCCAGCTGATTTTAGACTAGAGTTTGACACTTTCGTAGATTATTTTTAATACGTTTCGCCTTTTCTCTTAATTTATACCTGCCTTTTATTCCATTTGCCTGCTTTTATATGCTCCTGTCTTATGTTTCGTGCTTTAGTTTACGTTTACGTAGCTTCTTGTTCTGGGTTTACATTTCGAGTGCACTTAGCTCAGCTTTTGTGGTTGAGGTTTATAGCCTCTTTATGCAAACTCCACATTGGTGGTTTAAGACCAATTTAGCTTTTTAGCACTTGTGTCTCCAGGGCACTTGGCTGTGAATCTTGGTGGCACCCCTCAAAACACAACAAACTTGTGAAAAAAAACGATGGAGTTGTTTAGAGTTTGTAGGGAATCAAGAAGCCCTGCGCAGGCCCTCGTTCATAAGAACAAGAGGAACAATGAGAAAGAGGAAAGTCGCCTTTTGTGGATTCAGTCACTGCTGATGGGAGATAGAATAACGTCCCCAGAAGTAACCGACATCAGAGTGTGTGTCTGAAAAGCCGAACCCTCCAGCGCCCATAATGAGAAGCCACAGGCCACGGGACTAGTCATTAGTATTATCTCCCTGAGAGGGGGAAGGACGCAGCAGGCGGCGGGTCTCGGTTTCATATCCACAGCAGAGACGCCATCTCTCACTGTCTGCCTCCACCTCTGTCCTTGTGTTCCTCCACCCTTCTCTCACCTTCTGTCATCCCCAGCGAGCCTCCACAAAGGTGTTGCGGATATATTTAGCCAACAGCGGGGCCGAATTGACCGCAAAGGCAATAATTTAGCTGTCACGTTGTCAGGAACCAAAAATAAAAAACACTCCCGCCATTCTTTACTCTCCTCCATCGATGGTAGATGCTATTCGCTTTCTATTTATTCCCCTAATTTCTTTTAATTCTCCGAGCCCCGATGCAAATGCAATCGGTCACGCTGCGGTGGAGCCGGTTAAACAACACTGCCGTCGGAGACTCCTCGTTATTCGAAAAGCAGGAAGACGCGGAAGAGCGGCGAGAGAGCGAAGGTCGTCTCCGGCAGGAAGCGTCTTACGCAATGTGTGGTTTGGGGAGGGGGGGTAATCGGAAGGTAAAGGCGGAAGGCTGGGAGAAAAGCCAAGGGGGAGGAATGGGTTAGCGAACTCGACAGCCACAACATTAATCGTGACTCAGAGACAGAGAGAGAGAGAGAGAAAAGAAGTTTTGAAGAGCTTTGAAGCTTTTGTTATCCTCTGATCTTCTCCACCTCCACTCACACACACACAGGTTGACAAATTAACGGCCGACCACCTGAGCTGCAGCCTCGGCAACAAAGACAAGGGGAGGGTACCTCGCAGTAGGACTCATACCCTCGTGCCCACCCTTCTCTCATCTCTATCTTTATTTTTGTCGAAGAAAAAGCACCGTCTTTTGCCGATATCTGCTTTTTTATTTTATTTTCACGAGTCTTAGATTCAGTGGCTCTTAACTCTTTATTAAGCCTGTTCTTTAGATGCGTTGAGGGGAGTCTGAGCAGTGTGGGCAGACCTTTCATGAGCGACTACCTGACACTGCTTTGCTGGCTCAGAAACAAGTCGAATAAGTCAGTTAATAGAGCTACTCTTTTATTATGTGACGCACATTTACCTTTCAAAGGACCGATCTGATCTTATTCGCTTGTCGGGTCTCAGTGCTAGCATGCTGTGGTGAAAATACAACAGAGAAACTGAAAACTACTCCTTTTTAAAACTAGGGTTTTGAAGCTCTTTTCCTTTCAACTCATTGGGTGATTATTCAACGTCCCTCTCTTTCCCATAGCTGTAATTTTAACTCGGATCGTTCCTACAGCCTTCAAGCTCGAAGTATGCCACTACCATCATGTCCACCAATTGATGTGATTGTAAGTTAATCCCCTCGATTCTGGACGTCAGAGGTCTCACCCTTGCCAGCTAGGGGATTGGGATCCTGACTCATGCCGGTATGGGTGGACGTTAGATGAAGGCCGATGCACATTTGGTCAGTAATGCAGCAAAACCTTACAAGACGGCTTGATCGCCTCCTGGCTGCCTCTGGGCAGTCATGTGATTTGGTTCCTAGGCAAACATAGTTATTTGAGAACACGACCACTGGCACCATTTGTGACCTTTACGTAAACTTGCTACAGACAGTTGCTAGAGTTCCAGAGTTTCTATTGTTAAAATTAGTCTGGTCATCTACAAGATATGAATGGATGACACTTCTAAGGCAGTTTTATTCACAAACCCTTACGTTTCCCTTGGTATCA
Organism: Menidia menidia; assembly: GCA_907169785.1. Taxonomy (NCBI): domain Eukaryota; kingdom Metazoa; phylum Chordata; class Actinopteri; order Atheriniformes; family Atherinopsidae; genus Menidia; species Menidia menidia. The sequence continues at coordinate 6,938,719 of CAJRST010015557.1, forward strand.
ATTTGGTATTTAAGTAACAACCTTAAAAAGCCATGTGGTCAACCAGATTGGTCAAACTCTGCACCACACGTAGGAATGCTTTAGCAAGCAAGGCTGGCAGGTTTCTAGCAGCGTTTTATTGATTTTGTGTGCTTATTTAGGCTCTGATTTTTATGTGTTTCACGGGAGAGGAAAGATCTCTGCTTCAGTGACAAGTTCAAAATACAGATTTTCAACATCGGGAAAGGAGGCTGAAAACTAATGGCCATTTTGGAGTGTTTCAAGGGTTTTGTGCTTGTGGGGACTTTATAAATGTCAACTAAAGTGCTTTCAAGCACGGTAAAATGTTTTTTGGGTCGTTCACCTACATTTTGGTTAAAATGTGTTTTTTCAAGGCCTGACTATTTTGATACCATGAGCTCCTCTTTGACTGGGTAATTCTGACAGTACCAACTCTTTCAACTTGGACTGTCGGTTTTCGATCAATACATATTTTTAGATCAGTTATACCTGAACTGAGCTCTTTGAACTGGGCTCTTCGTATCTTTAGCCCTCTCGTTGTAATCTGGCTCTCTCCTTTGAAGCTGTCGTACAGTCATTCGGTGATCTTTTTAAGAGATTCGTTTCGCAGAGACAAATGACTTTGTCTCACTTCGTGCAAAAAACTGCTGTTATTCCTTAAATGTGCTTTCTGACAGGGCAGGAGGATTTTGACCATGTGTCACGCAGCCTGTTGAGCGGTGACACTGCGAGGCCATCTGTGTGTGAATACACGGGCCAGTGGGAGCCACCTCGCTTCCCCCGATTTTTTCTTTTTGTAGAACAAAAACAAAAAACTGGAGCAGGGGAAAAGTTTCCTCTTCATAGAACATCTCGTATCGTGTAAATTTAAAAAGCCGATTTTTCCTCGCTCAGTGCTCAAAATCAAGACCTGGAGCATCAGGAAACCTCACTTCAATGACTGGTGTACTGGCAACTCACTATATGATTTTAGAATATAAAAAAAGAGCACCTCAGAGAGGCAGAGTCTCTAAAAGGAAAAGCAGGCAGGTGCTCAGCAACCTGCAATAAACAGCTAAAACAAAACTCAAAATGTGGTCCTTCAGTATTTTTTTAATATAAAAAAGGGACAGTGATGACAGTCAAGATCAGACTGCGTTATGCTGTTAGGCAGCAATGCATTACAGATAGTCATGATTTTTACCTTGGTACGCTGACCCTGAATCTCTAATTGCTGCCATGATTTGCATCTTCCTACTTTTCTTAAACTAGATTTTTTTTTACTGTGCTAACTGTTTTATTGTTATTCAGATGCAAAGCTCATCTAAATTCGATGTTAGTTTGGTTGCTGGGCTGCTGTAAGGAGCTCTATATTACTTTTAGGAATTTATCTGTAAAAAAAAACATATCATAATTGAAAATCCGTTGAAATGGGACTGTGGTTAGCATGAGGTATTTTCTCAAAAGACCAAGTACAGCCTGGAATAAAGTCCTAAATCAAGAGGAGTGAGAGGAGATTCCTATAAGATCAGAATAAAACAAAATAATAATACAAAAAGGGAGAATTGAATACCTATCCTTCCTTCTTTATCGCTGGCAGATAACATTAAATTGCCTTCCAGGCTCCAGAAGAAGCAGCGCGATGCATCAAAGGTGATCTCTGAAGATTGCTTAATACTACTCCCTCTGCACACTTCAACTTTTAAGATGTTTGTCTGCTCATTAAAACGTTATCATTTTATGGCTTGTCCATAACTGCCGAACAACAGCAAGCGTAAGCCGCTGCTTCATTCTTTACCTTTGTGGCTTATTACACTGAATGTTTAAAGGCATCATGGTTATTGAAGAATCTGTTTTGTATAGGTCTGCAGACATGGTTTATGCAAATGTAGGTTTTAGAACGGAATATACTACCATGCAGACTGCATCTTTTGAAAGAAAGGCCCTGAACATATCAGCCATAACAACCTTGCTTTAATCACCGAGTTCCATTTTGATATTGAGTTTCTAAAAAAAGGGAAAAAAAGAAAACGCGTTTAAAAGTTGGAGCGAACCTGTTTATTAAACCAGCGTTTCCTAGCGAGTGTTTGGAGTGGAAACCTCAGGTGGAAAGACTCTCATCTTCCTACGCAGTCGTCATGGTCCTCTGAACTCTTCACCCGCAGCTCTCTAAGCCTGTTTGGCGAAATGTTGTTTTCACACTCCTGGAGTAATTCGTCTGCCGAGAACTGGCTTTAACTCTAGTTTGTGTTCATCAGGCGGCATCAACCAGCTCTAAACTAACAGGCCCAGGACCTCTTTAACCCTCTCATGCATGCCCCGTCCTTGTGTGTTACCATGTGACCATATTTCGACATTTGTTAACACATTCATAAACAGAACTGTGTATGCAGCCCTCGTCCTATTCTAATATTCACTAGTATCTCATCCCTTTTCTCACTCCTGCTCATTCAGCCCCTTCATTTACTTTAGTCAACCTCATCTTCTCTTTAACAGCATATTATTGTCAATAGTTTTAAATTCTTAATGCATGATGCTCCAGTTTCTATGCACCAGTCTTCCTATGCGCATTTCAAAACCCACATGTGCATCAGAAAATGGCTTTAAATAGCTGCCTATTTATTATGTAGCGGCTTCGAATTAAAGAAATGCTCGTGTAATACAAACAGAGGGCCTTAGAATAACAGTCTTCTCGCTTCAGGCAACAAAAGGAGAAATAGGCTGCAAACAGCGCGCAGCCACAGCTGGAGAATAGACGGTGAATATGCAGCAGCGTTCGGCTTTTCCGCAGCCAGATATCTCCCTCACGAGGGAGAGGAGATGGAGAGCTGTGGACCGCTTTAGTTAAGGTGACGGGAACATTTTCGACATAGTGAAAAGAATGCTAATGCTAGTGGAGCGTACATTTGTCCAGGATGGGGACAAAGGTGTGAATAAAACGCAATTTATTTTTACTCCTCGCACTTTTGTTTGCCTTAAAATATCCTCATGCATAATGTCGCTGTTTATTTGGAGGACGTTGATTTCCTTTGGCGTGTTGGGCCAGTACTCAAAAAGGCCTCCATGTGTGATCATTGCATTAACAAAATTGAATCTACTTGGATACATTACTGTCGATTCGTTTAATGGGCGAAACTGCTGAATGTGTATTGAAAACAAATAACAGACTATTTTAAAAACTATTTCGAATCATAGAGTATATAGTGCTGTGCAAAAGTCTCAGTCATCTTTTTCTTTACGTTGATTGGTTTCTGATTCTGTTCATGTGACATCGGCAGTTTTTTGTCTGCTTTTACTTGTTCAATTTCTTTTTTTATTATTATTTTTTTTAAATTTGCCTGTCTTTGCAGCAGGCTGTTCATAACAAATTTCTCTAAAGGCACAATTTATAATACTATTTCACTTTGCTTTTCCATTCACGTTCAAATTTCATGTCTGATTTCAATAACTGTTTTCGGCGATTCGTACATTGTGTCCTCGAAGTGGACAAGTAAGAAAATAAACCGAAACAGAACACTCAAATAAAAATAAATCCAAAGCTTTTCACATCAGACCGTCGTCTGCATAGAAACCAAATCTACAGCTCGGGCTGAATTCGAACAATGTGCCTGTGTATTTTGTTTGAAAAGCATTACGTTGGGCTGTTGGCTCCAGCGGGGGGGCTAGCGGTGGACCGGGACTCGGGGGCACTCACCGCTGATCCACTGGGGCTCGGGGTCGTGAGCGCTGAACTCGGGCTTGTACAGGTCTTCCACGGTCAGCGCAGACTTGCCGCTTCCGGGGATCTCGACTGGGAAAGCGAGGAGAGGATGAGGTCAAAGACTAAATACGGAGATAGTTTCTTTTGGTGTGTCTTTTGTTTTTAAGATACACGTACCTGGTGTCAGGACCACGACCGACAAAGTGATGAGCGAGCAGACCGCCACGATCACCAGCAGGGAGATGGCGATGCCCTTCCAGTTCCTCTGCGGGGGGCTGACGTCCACAAACTCCTGCCAACATGGTCAGAAACACACCAATCAGGCTCTCTGTGCGGGCCAGAGAGAGCAATCGGGCCGCAATCAAAGCTTTCCGGTCGTGGATCTCCACTATTTGAGATCCTCTCTGCCCCAATTGAAAGAGGACCTCCGGAGTCTTTCGGTTTGACCCGTCACACGTGTCTGCCGGAATCATTTTCGCTCCGAAAGCCGGGAGGAATGATGCAAGCCGGCAGTTTGACCTTAGAGTTTAAACCCAGAAAATGGACAAGGACGCCTGCTCAGGTGTTTCCAGCTGGGACGCCGTGGGGGAACTGAAATGGGGGCGCTTCACTCGAAGAGGGAGGGGTTGGGAGGGGGGTGGGGGCGACCTGAAACCTCATTCACACATCAAAAGCGTCAGACTTAAAAGTTCTCCAGCTGAACTTGTTTCCTCTGAGCGGCGGAGGGGGTGTGACGAAAGCTCCCGCTGCTTTGGAGGCATGTAATTTTTGTAAAAAAAAAAAAAAAAAAGTTGATTAATTTGATCTGAAAAATTCATTAGCGGCTGTTAAATGAGCAGTTTCAGACAGACGCCTACTTTGAAAGTCTTTAACCAGAGAGTTGGTAAAGAGAGGTGCTCCTTAAAGTGGAGCTCACTTCTACTTGTTGGCGTCAGCGCTTTGATTTTAGCTATAGCTGACTGAAAGCGCTTTATAAATAAAGTTGAGTTGAGTTGAGTCTACTGTTGAGACCGGACGGGAAACTAGAGGCCAAAAGATTATGACAACCTCACAGGATTGGAGGCAAAGGCCCCACTCCGGAAGGAAGGTATCTCATCACGATCCATTCGATGAGAAAGGCGGAACGAGCAGAGTGGGAAAAAGTGGAATACAAATGAAGGAAAAGCTAGAGGAGAAGTCTAAGTGGTTAAAGAGAAATGGAAAGAAAATTGAATTGATCAAAATGAGGAGAAGGCAAAAGAAGACACGAAATGAGCCAAATGTGGAGATGTGAAAAGCCAAAATACAAAATTTGGACATAATGTGCTTTGTGGGAAGGATGGCAAGAAATGTACTTATTCAGTGAGCCAAAGGCATAAATCAGGATAAGTGACCAAAGTCGGGTGCTTTTTGAGTAAAATCAGGTGGGAAAATGACAAAGTAGCAGTCAACTGGATGCAGAACGTTGCAAAAATTGGCCAAAAAGCTGCGACGAGACAGGAAAAAGCTGCTGAATCAACGCAGTCTGTTCAAACTAAGACGCAAACTAATAATTAAGGGACGTAAAACGACCACAAAAATTTGAGTAAACTGGAAAAGTCTCTCGGTAAATGACAAAAAAATAAAATAAATGAGAAGACATGAAGAAGGATTGAGATTTTTTGCTCCGGTTGGGTTCCCAGTGGAAAGACTAGATGTTTCCGCACGTCTGCATTTCTCAGTCTACTGGAATCTAATCCTGCTCAGTGGCATCCAAACATATTTAGCATAACGGGCTCGTTTGGGTTTAAGATGGAACTGTTGTTGAAAGCCGGGGTTCACAGCCGGGGCACAGGAGGAGGGAGCTTCGGCCAAAACCTGCCCGAGGCCACTTTATTCCCCCCTCTTATTCTTTTAAATAGAAACAGTAACTGAAGCCACATCTGTGAGAAAATGTGATGGAAAAGGGATGGAAATGCGAGGTCTTCAATGGACGTTTGATGGGGGGGATCCCTATGCATGTGCGGGTAAATAGAGACCGAATAACACCTCCTCAGGCGGAGGCTGAAGATGTTCGGAGCCGCATGGCCTTCAAAGGACGGCTCCAGTCGTGGCTTTTCCTTTCACGCATCGCCCATTCTGAGGGCAAGATGGAGTCACATGTGCTGTGGCTATTTCCTGCCGAGTACCCAGAAAATTCTGGGTGAACTTTGGCATGAAAGGCGCTTGTTGAAATGTCATAGCTGCTCCGGGGATGCTTATTTATTATTTTAGTACACTTAAAAAAACAAAAAAAACAGCTTTCATGGGAATTAAAAAAAATTAAAAAATCACTTTTTTTTCCTATTTTTTTTTTTTTCAAATAAATGTTTTTTTTGTTGTTGGTTTTTTAACTTTGAGGGGTCCGAGATACTTGAAATTCTGGCAGTCTCTCGAACCCCCTTTTTGAATGCATGCGTCTGAAACTAGTCCAGAACAATCTGTGTCGCGCGTGCTGCGCGCGAGGTGGGAACGGTTTGATCAATCAAGCCGGGAGAACCGAGTCGCGCGCGCATACGGACGCACGCACGCTCGGTGGCACGAGCGTTAGTTCAACATCTCGGAGCTAAATTCCCGGCGTGTGCTTCACCGGACACAGTCCGCTGCGGCACTCTGTTCTCCGGAGCCACTTCAGCGGAAAGTAAAGCAGCCGAGCTAATCAAGTGTGTGTGTGTGTGTGTGTGTTTGCGTTGGCGGCTGGGCAGGGACGAACACACAAACGGAACCATCTTTTAGCTCTGAGGTTTTTACGGAAAGATATGATAAACTTAAAAAACAAACAACCCCCGCTCTTCTCTGTAGAGTCAATGACTTAGAGTGACGATTTTTCCGTCTGACATTATCGCTCTCGCGTCGCTAGGCGGCCTTGAGGCGGTTTACGTGCCAGAAATGTGCTCTCTTTCGCGAGGTCTCAAGAGACGAAGGCAATTCTAGCTAGGACATTTCATCGGTCGCGTGAAAGTGCGAGTGCTGGACCCCCGGGAGGCCCCGCCCACCGCTGCTTACGTCACAGGCCTGATTGCCTGAAGAGACAATTCAGAAACAACATGGCGACGACGATCCAGTTTATGACAGAGGGTGGAATTGTTTTTCTAAAACAAACAGTTTTTTATTCGCTCAGATTAGAGGTGGGTGACACGGTGGTTTGGGGGTTAGCTCCGTCACAGCCAAAAGGTTGCTGGTTCAAGTCCCCGGGGGGGGGGGGTCTCAATCCTTTCTGTCTGGAATTAGCATGTTCTCCCCGTGTCTGCGTGGGTTCTCTCCGGGTTCTCCGGCTTCCTCCCACAGTCCAAAAACCTGCATGTTAGGTCAATCGGACACTCCGAATTACCCCTCAATCAGGTCACAATGAATGTCAGTTTCTGGGCCCGTTGAGTCTGAGAGGTTTCTCTTTCTCTATTTTAGTTGTTCATAGTTTTGGGGCGAACTTGTTAGGGACCCTCTATTGGGAAGACTAAGAGCTGTCTGAGGACAGAGATATTTTTTGGGAGGGTGAATGTGTGCCACTTTTCAAGACTTGCAAATGTTGAGAAGTCGAAGGAAAGAATCCAACAAACAATGGAGCCAAAAATAAAGGCGCGCAATCACCTCTCACCATAAGCAGAGCAACCCAGATTACAACATTAATCAAGTGCTGATCATCCGTCGCAACCTGTACCGAGCAGCAGATAATTATCAGGTGCTTTGAGTTGCTCCAAATCAAACGCATTGTGGAAAAAAGACCTGTTGTCAGAGCTGCCTTCACCAAGTCAAAACTGTAATACAAGCTGCTTTAATTTAATCATTTCACCGTAATCAATGTGTTTGTCATGACTTTAAAAGCTTATTTAAATACATTTTCTTTTGAATGACAAATAAGTAGTCACTGAAAATAAATAATAATTTTGACTGGCAAATTTTAAGTTACGTGATAGGTGAATTAGGCAGTATAATGTTGCAAGTCTAACACACAAGTTTGACAAATCGATTAATTTACTGTCTTAAAACAAATCTTCAGTTTTGTGAGATTAAATGGAACCTGACTAATCAAATTCAGAATTTATTTTGAGATTGTATTTGGGAAACTGTACCAAAAACATATTTTCTTCATGGAAATGTTGTTTAACACAGTAATGATCACAAGGATAAAAGGGTAAACAGATGACCACCACAAACAAGATGCAAAATTGACAAAAACCCTGTAAGAAACTAAATAAACCACAAACTCGAACAAAAAAATTTACAAACTGATAAAGATATTAACTAAATAACCAGAGAGGGATTATGTTTAAGGCAAAAGTCTGTAAAAAGACTAAACAGTGATGCTAATGTGGACCAACAAATGACCCAAAATAACAGAAACGAGGGACGGAATTTTATGAAAAATGGGATTAGGAGACCTGACGCAGGAAAATCTAGACGAGACATGGCAACAGAGGTGCAAAAGCCTCAGGTTTTCCGAAATGAGACGCAACAATCAGTGGCCAAAATGCCAGGAAATAACAGCAAAACAAAAGCACTAGAGTCCAAATACCTCAAATAAACCCAATTAGAACCTTTGCAAAGCTATTCAAACAGAAGCAACTCATCTAGACAAAAAATAACCCAGAAACAAACCGTCTGATATAGTTGTTAACATTTTCTTCATCCATAATTGACCTGTTGGACAGCCTATCGGCGTTATTAATAACGTCTGCTGAGCTCATCTCCTCCGTCCACTGACAGAAACTGCCCTGATGCCACAAACACCACACAGAGCCTGAAGTATTGGCAGGGTGGCAACTCCTGCCTGATTCCTTATTAAAAGGCTCTTTGATAACTCTCACTGTCAGAAGTGATTAACTTGAGAGTGCTCATCACTGTTGGAGGGATAGGCTGTTTTTTCTCGCTCTTTTTTTCTGGGCTCTGCGTTTCCACTGCCCTATAAAAACGTCCAGACATCCAATTCCCCCCCCCCTCCTCTCCCCTTATTGTCCCTATAAACCGAGTCACCGAATGACTGGAGAGTCTGTCCACGCGCACGAACGTCTCGGGATGACAGCTGTGGTTTGACGGGGTAAAAAAATGGCTTCTTTTCGGGCGTACCTCTTCCTGCTGCGCGTCTTTGGGCTTCTTCTTCGTCGGGTCTTTGGACGCCGTCATTGCGTCGGAGCCACGGTCTGCTTTGCGGAATCCAGCGGCTCTCTCCCGGCGCTATAACATCCACGAGCCCCTCCGTCAGCGCGAGACAATTTAGCGGGCGGAGCGTCAAGGCGCCCGCGCCAACGAGCGCGAGCTTCCGCTGCGCGTTTTTCAAAATAAACGCCCCGCCCCCCCAAAACGACGTCCTCCGTTTGAAAATGCTGCTCGAGAATGTCACGCACGTGCGCGCACGTGTAATATCAAAACCCTCGTGTACTCCATCTGACTTTTAATAGCTGTCATTCGCATCGACTTTTGGTCAATTTCGACGACCTTTCATAGCAAAGGTGCTAGCCCAACACAGTTAAGCTAATTTCTTGTTTCCAACCGTCTTCTACACCCGGATATTCCAAGTAAAGTCGCGATGGAAGGCTGGAGCTTATCCCGGCTGTAAAAGAGTAAAGTATATTTAACATTTCAGGATTTTTTTTTTTTTCATTCATCGGCTCTTATTTTTCAATGTCCACCTCACTTCCGGCGTCACTCTCCGTGGCGCTGTCCGTGGTGCTGACACAGTTAAACTCCTCCTGAAAAGCAGGGGGGCAGCCATTAAATCACACCACAGCCAATTATTCTAGCATTTTTACTTGGGTACTTTTTAAAGCACAAAACACAGACCCACAGTCGCGCGTGCAGGTCTTGGCACTTGAAAAGTCTCTGCTTGACTTTAAAATAGGCATTTTTTTTAACATAAAAAAAAACTAAAAACCAGTGAAGTGGTGATTTTAAGCTAATGAAACAGGCAACTATAGTAGTGATTGGTCAGTTTTGTACTGTATTTCCTTTTCAACTGCATCTCTCAGTTCTGCAACCGTAAAATTACATTAGTGGTTGACCATATTCAGGTATTTTCAATTAGATAGTGTTCACCACTCATGCGTGTGAGATGCCTGAAAGTTTTCTTTCCCTCCTGATGCTGCAGCGTGCTGCTCGTAATTTCCTTTGCGTGTTTTTTCCCTGTATATCCTCATACCCACTGGGCTTGTTGTGTGTCCATGCAAGGTGAGGTTAATGGTGTTTTCATTGTGCTGTATGGTGTTTTTGTGTATCGTTTACCTGTAGTTGGCTAATTCTATGCTAATTCTCACCGTGTTCGATATGTGCTGGGCACCTGTTCACAATATAAAAGTCATATATGGCCCATTGCTGAATGCAGTCCTTTATGTTCAGAGTTTTTTGTGTGTTCTGCACTGATTACTGATTATTGTTTGTGTTACTTTATAGAACCACAGTAAATCCACCACAAAACCAGACATCTGCCTCCATGACTTTGAACGGGGACACACCCCCTCCACCAGCCAACTCCTGAAGAACAGGCCTTCTCCTCTTGAACAGGTATGATGCAGCAAGAATCGAATATGGACTCTCAAACTGTTAAACCTTGTTTTAATCCATATATTTAAGTTAATCAAAAAAAGACCCTATAGCCTGTTGAGTTTCTTTTAACGGAGGCAACTGTTACACTGGAACTGACTGTTGTGTTCAGGACTCATGGCAGCATCTGTAACAATATTTTAAAAAAACAGGTAGCTTTTTAAAATTATTTGGATTATCTATTCAAAAGCTCTGTCCTTGTACCCAACAGTGTCATGGGTAACCAGCTAAAAAATGAAAGAAGATATTATTTCAGGAAGGGATTTAACAGATGTTCCTCTTCTTTTAAAGTATGCTTCACATCCAAGGCTCATTTAAAAGCAATCCTAATACATGATAACCGAGTCTTCAGTTTACCAGTCAGATTCTAGAGCACAGTAATATTTCTTTGGGGACTTATATTGAGTGTGTGAGGCTCTTTATGATATTTTTACCTCTGATGATGTCACACTTCCATTCCCACATTATCACTTCAGGGACTGAGAGCCCTTCTGTGATATCAAGTGCTGGAGCATCCCACGGTATAAATGATGGGATTATAGCTCTGCATGTCACCGGAGAATGAAGCGTACCAAGGCTTCATCTCAGAGTCCCTTCGGACTGGAATTGAACGAGATCAGTAACCAGCAGATCAGTAACCAGCTGGCCTTTCCCGCTGCCAAGTGGCTGAATGCAAATGGATAGGTGTCACAGAGAAAGCCCTGAAGACACAACACAGTTGCACACACTATCCAATCTAAAGATACTGATGGTATCACGAGGAAAGGGAATGGAAAAACTACGCAAATGATGATGGAGACAAACTAGCCTGTGGGCACTCGTGTCCCAATGGGTTGAAAACATAATTTCAAAATCTTGCCTGAAAAAAAGTGGACCAGCATTTTCCGTTTGTGTCTATATTCGTTGTTTAAAAAGAGCTCTGGCTGCCTTATCTGGTTGCACGTGATCATTCATGGCATGGACTGTGACCATATCTTGATAATTCAACCTCTAGCCTTTTCTTAAACCCTTTGACTACAATGCAATTCACACAGTTTGATTCCCACACCATGGTGGCATAATGCTTAATAGCTGATTTAATGCTAACCGCAAGAACACATTATATAGAGGATTAAAGATCTGCCAACTGATTATTGCCTATAGTCGACCAGGTAATTAGGCTAACCTAAACTCCAATAGTTTTCGGTAGGATTTTTGTAAACAGATACGCCTAAGCGCCTTTTTACTTTGAATGTTAAGTTAACACAAAGGCTGATGCTAAAGCTAACATTTCAAAGAAAACATCTTTGAATTCTCTTTGGAATCTCTCTTTTTTTTTCATTTACGTGCTTGATATAATTTTTGTAGAATTACAGACATGTAATGTAAAATCATACACCATTACCACAATAGGCGTGCTTTCATGAACTGATTTGCAGCCCGATATCTTCAGAAGATGGCATCCTTCTGTTTAAAACCACCCAGATGATCAGGTTGGCGGTTTAGAAGTCGACATCAAAACATTTCTCGCTAAAAAGCAGTGTCTATTTTTCGTCTCAATTTTGATTAATTTGTTATGGGCTGATTATGACAATTAACTGTCATTAACTGGTGAGTTGGAATATTTTAGAAGAATGACCTGTGCAGTGGAGATTTTCTTTTTTTACTTTTTTTTTTCTTTTTTACAAAGTTGCGAGCCAAAAAGCTAGGTGACAAAGCAGTTTTACACCTCCCTTGTGCGGTTAGATGATTGATTAGCTTGTCAGAAGAAATTTATGTTGGATCCCTGCTCTGTTTCTCAGGCTACCTCCTCCATATCGGTGGCGTGCGACACCATTATGTGTCAATTACACACAGCAGGCAGGCTGTCCCGCAGATTTTCCTGAGAAGATTCGGCCGGCCGGACGTAATTGACAATCAAAGGGGGAATCAAACTGATTCTACAAGGTCAGGTTTGCATGCGTGGAAAGAAACAAGGCAGCAGAAATGAAAGCCGCGATCGCGGTGATATTAAATAGTTTGAATCAAGCCGCACAAATCTGTGCCCAACCCCCCACCAAGAAATCAGAAACCGACCTTTAGTTACACCCTCATCTAAAGGGATGTTTTTTTTTTTGCATATGCTGTATGAATCCTTCTCACTTCATGGCTGCTTTTTTAGCCTCATCTCAGAGTGTTATTTTTTTTCCAGTTGCCTCCCCGAGGATAATGCATCTTTAAACTGAGAATATCTTAAGAGCTCAGCTCCGAAAGGCGGTTGCAGTAAGACTTATCTGACACGAGGTGTGCCTGCATGTTTTCGAACATGATGGAAAGGCAGCGAGCGGCATTAGCGTTTCAATGAAGATCCCGGGGAAGCCGAAGGTCAGCGGCTGGAGGATGAGGGCTGATCAGACATTCAAGTGCGAAAGCAAAGGAGTGGTGGGGTAGGAAAGGGCCGACGGAGATGGAAGCGGAAAATGAGGGGAGCGGTTTGAATACGGTGCAAAGAAGTCGGCAAAAGAGGCAGGGAGCCGATTCTCAAATCTCGGGTTGGACTTCTCTTTCCTTCTCCATTAAAAATTGAACAGATGGAATCAGAGAGCACATGGAAATGATCTCACTCCCCCTGACCTCTGCTGGTTGTTTGGGAAGTTCACTAACATCCCCCAGGCATAAATTCCTCTCCACAAGCTCGCTGATGCATCTCTCCCCCCTCCAGCTTCAGCATTTGTATGCTCCTGCGCCACGCGTGTTGTTTCACAGTATTCATGCATCAGCTTTTCGTGGGTGGGTGGTGGTGGTGGGGGAGGCCAGAAAGAACAACCGGCAGTTCATTACCACCACCTCCTCCTGTAAAACACTAAGGACCTTTTGGAGCTTCGGGAGCCTCTCATGACATCAGCCTCCAAAGCCCCCCTAATGCCGATTTCGCTAAGGCAGGAGCTCGGCAAAAAGCTCTTTTTCTCAACTCCGGGATTTACAGCGAAAGGGCGTCATCTGAAAAACCGAGGAGAAAAAAAAAAAATGCAGCTAAGTTTGCTTTAATGGGTCACGAGGCAAAACAACCCCCCCGTGTTTCACTCCCGCTGCCTAATCCGAGCTTATTTACACCTGGGAAGCCAGGTGAATGTAATTAACCTGCTGCCTGTGATGGAAGCCTGCAGGGCTCCGAGGTTTGGACCCGCTGAGTGATTGGGTTGAGGATGTTTTTTTTTCTTTCTTTCTTGTCTTTGATAAGAAAGTAGGTTAATTGACCCAGAAGGATCCTGATACAATGAAAGCAAGTCTTAAAATGGATGAGCTACAAGTGCAGTCTCTCATAGAGAAAGGAAGAAGTCAGCGGCGTTCCCCCTCAAGCTTTGGTTTCCTTCATTCCTGCATTTGGATTTGCATGAGAGGAACAGTTGGGTGCTTCGAAACACGCCCGTTTCAGTTTAATTTTATTTGCAGACACACAAAAATAGACGTATCTGACAACTAAGACATCCGATTCCACCTCTCTGATGCTTCATCCCACGCAGTCACTACTTCATGACTGATCATCCGACAATTAACAAAAGAGATCCATTTTTGGATCAATGAACATTTTCTGGGTCCGATTTCCAATTTCACATCGTTGCTGTGGGGATTTTTGCAGGGAAGCGTTTGTTGACTGAATATATAGCGGAAGATGTCATTTTCTTATTGGATGTGCGACTCTGTTGGGCTTTCATGGAACTGCTCTGCCTGTTTTGTTTGTTTTTGTTCATAGCTGCAACAAAAATATTAATTTTCACCTGTGCTATTTGCGAGACACCGTTAAGTCCTCAAGGCACACAGCTCAATCAATACACTTTGCATTTTAAGAATCTGTGCAGTTCAAGGGGGGTGTATTAATTGAGTCTCACATGCAGAGAAATGGCTGAATCTAATATTGATAAACGAAGAAGTTTTGCATCAAAGGCATTTTTAAGCTAATTCTGATGCATGACAACGTCTCCCGTGCCAGTGTTTGCTATCTATGAGCTGCATAAAACTGTCAAGCATGTTCAAAAACAGGAAAATGAGCTAAATTTCCATCATCCATCATGACACAAAATGCTATTCAAATACCACTGAAAGGAGTGAGTTTGATGAAGAACGACGAAACTGGCTACAAAAGGCACAAGTCAAAGGTCCAACAGCTTATTCATTCATTACATCACCTCAAGGATGCGCCCCATAAATATAAGACACAGGTCTGAGTAATTCTGTTTGTGTCATCCAGATCTTTACCTTCCTGCCAGAGAAAACCTCACACATATGGCTGTGATGCGTTAAATCTCACACATCAGGACAATTTACGGGGTGGGAGTGTGATCCCGCCTGATAAAACCATGTACCTGCAAAGCCCATTAGTCACGTCTGTGTTGATGCACACGGCTGTTTGAATCGCCACGCGTGGATTTCGACGGAATAACGCTGTAAATATAGTGGACAAACATAATTTTCCCTCTCCTGCGTAGGCCTTCATGAAACGGCCCTGGGACTGCGGTTGCCCGGAGGCGCATCACAGCCTCTAATTAACCCCAAAATCAAACGAAACATACAATTTTCATACGTGTTATTGATCTGTAAAACCCGTCACGGTAGCTCCGGGCACATCGGTTCAGGGGGATTAAAAACAGGCCCAGCTGTGTGAAAAACGGCCGGAGCCGCGGAGGAAAAAGCGGGAACTTAAACGGGGCAAAAAGTAGGCCAAGGTTGAATGACTGACCCGTTAACCGACTCGAGGCTCGTTGGCGCTTAAGCCTGCCGAGCAGAAAAACCAACGGCAGCTTGTCTGACCACTGGGCGCTACTACGGCCGGCGTCATGCAGGTGTGATACCATGACAGCAGTAGCTTTCCTCACACGTAAAAATCTCCAGCAGGACCATCTTTTTGTTATGCCGTCGAAATCGGCATTTTGACTCGGAAATATAGCGGAAATATATTTGATTTTCAGGTAGATCTGGTTAGAAAAGAAATAAAAACCTTTGTATTGCTTTTGATGTTTTATATTTTGTATAATGTGCCAGTGAGGCAATTCAAGTTCTGAATGCTAGCGAATTTAAGGATATATTTGGTAGTTTTAGAGATGAATTGGTAATGGTAGGGCCAAAGAACCTGTTTCTCTAAAAAGCTGCTGTTTGTAACTGCAACGGTTGTTTAATTATCGAATGAATGGTTCAATCCCTTAAATCTAACGATGCATTTTGAAGCGCCTGCACTACTAGTAAAGCAGAAACGGAGAAGGAAAATGGACTCAATTCAGTGGCAATTTCTGTTTCTGATCTGAGCTGACGCCATCAACGTAGGGTCGTTTTTTTTTTCCCCTGTAAGATCGCAAATTACTTTTCCACCTTCCGGACAGAAAGCACAATCTCTTCGATGTTCTCTCCCATGAGACCCCAAGACATTGCTATGAGCTTATTAATTACTAAAACAAAAGCAAGAAGAAATATTGCGGCAGAAACCAGGTTCTCTAATTTTCCCTGAAAACCAGAGGGACAGAATTCAAGAAACTGACCCGAGGTTAGGGTTGTCACGATACTAAAATTTTCAACTCGATACCGATACTCAGGAAAATACTCGATACTCGATACCATTTTCGATACCACAAGGATAAAAACAAAGACTCCAAAATTTAACTGAATTTTGACAGGTTAGTGTCTTTCATTTGAAACTGACCTGTTACTCATGTTATCGTGGCTGGTGGCCCGAATTAATTACCCTAATCCTGACCCTAATCCTAACTCTAACCCTGACCCTAACCCTCCACCCTTCATAATTGTGAGAAACAATTTTGGGGTTAAACTTGTTTGTACAAACCTATTTAACATCCACTGTTTTAACATAATATTATGGATAGAGTTTAATTAAGTGTTTGAAAGATTAATTTCACTCGCGCGCGCGGTGGTATCGATACTTTTGAAAATGAGTATCGTATCCGGATACAACATTTTTGTATCGATACTTTTTTAAGTATCGATACTTTTGACAACCCTACCCGAGGTATTTCAGATCCATAAAAGGAGACGAGGGTACAAACAAAGAAATGTAATTATGTCAACCATAGTCGCCTGACTTGAATGAAAGAGTCTTCTACAACCCTCTGCAGAGCTGAAAGAGCTGAAGGGCTGTCCCACTTATTTGAATCGGTACCTTAAGGACCAGGGTGGGGAAACACTTACAGCGCAGCATCACATCAACCTGAGTCCGATCTATGTAGGTGAAAGTCACGCTTCTTTTCAGATCCATGCTCCTAAAATCTGGAACAGTCTTCCTGAAGACGCCCCAACTCTGACAATGTTTAAATCCATGCTGAAAACGGTTCTGTTTTACCGCGCAGATGGAAATTTAACTTTTTATCTATCTAACTTATTTTGTTGATTTGTTTTCTTTCTTTGTTTTTCTGCTTTTAAAATTCTTTGTAAAGCACTTTGAATTGTCTTGCCTAGGGGAGGTAAATAACTCACGGGTTCAATTAGTCTCTTAGTCAGCCAAACAAAAGCTAAAAGTAAAGTTTGTAAATGTTAATATGGGCTTTTAGGAATTCGAAGCGCCCGCACTAGTCAAAATAGCAATAGCAACTATGTTAAACCATCAATTATGCATTGCATCCTCGATCGGCTGGCTCTGTTTTTGCTGAAAACCGAGGAGAGCCGTCGCACGAGCGAGCCGGATTTGCCAAATCGTACTCTGCTTTCTCTCCGTGTCTTTGGGTTTCTCTGCGCTTCAGCTCTCTCTCTGGAGGCAGAAGATCCTGCGGGGGACCTTACGACAACACGCGTCATTTCATCCGGCAGATTGGTTTCATGACTTATTGAACACGGACGGACTTGACCTGTAAATCGTGAGGGGAGATACAGCGTAAAAGGCAATCAGGGTCTGCACAGTTCTTACAAGCCTGAGAGTCCGCATTTGGTTTGAGCGCCCTCTCTACTCCCACTCAGCCCGAGCCCCTCGGAGAAAAGCTTTGTGTCGTTTTTTTTTCCTTCTTCTTCAAATATTCCTCAGGAATAGTCCTCCAGGCTTCTTGAAGGACATCCCAAAGCTGTTTTTTTCTGGATGCTGGCTGCCTTTTGTTCCGTTCCCTGTCGGGTGATCCCAAGCTGACTCAGGGATATTGCGGTCCAGGCCCTGTGGAGGACTCATACCTCCTTAGACCTGTTGCCACCGATTTTCAGTCCACTTCTCGTGTCATCTGGCATATCTCGGGCTCTGCAATTCTTTCTTTTTTTCAGTTTTTTAGACCTCCCCCCTCCTCCTGTTTTCAATTGACAGCATTTTCAAATACCTACATTGATAGTCGTGTGCTTTGTACGCTTTTCTTCAAATTAAAGAACATAGTACAAAGAGTTTTTAAATAGCTGGGGAGTCTGTTGTGAGTAGTCCAAACACTGGGTCACCCATTGATTTAGGTGCCTTTTCTCTGCTTGAATGATTTAGGGGTCAGCGCTGGGTGACTTTTAAGAATAAGCGCATTCATCCGAAAGAGGTCAGGTACAAGGACTGACCTGAAAATATTCATGAAAGGAGAAAGCTTTGAAAAGCCTTCAGAGAGCCTGCTGAACGCACGCCTGAAGAAGACCGTTTTAATCTGGCCGCTCGGAAGCAGAATGGAAAGAAATGAGAAATGGATCGAGGCTTTTGGAGTTCATAGAAATACAAATAGTAGCCGACTGCACAGAGGTAAAAACGGAGTGGCATCTCACCTCCAGGAACCTGTGTTCTTGGTCCGTCATGTTGACAGAGCAGCAGTTCAAACACTCCAGCAGGCTGAGCCAGCAACACTGCCTGGAAAACACTAAAGAAGAGCTTGCTCGACGACTCGAACGCGTAAAAAAAAACAACAAAAAAACGACGACTGCTCTCTTGTTCCTGCCACAAAAAGCAGATGTGCCGGGTTTTCGCTCTTCAGGGATAAACACCCCATCTGGAACACACACACACAAAACTCTGTTCTGGTTATACTACTGCGAAAAAAAATGGTGTCATTCACAAGTGAAATCAATCAACCCAGTTTCACTTGGCATCATTAGTCTTGGCGGTCCAATCTGTGTCACGGGGAATTCGTACGGGGATACATTTACTCGCTTTTTGAGTGAACATGCAGGCGTGGTCTAAAATGGGTTTGTAGGAAGAGGCGAGAAAAAAAAATGTGAAGGATGCTCTCAAGCTGGTGGCGGATCCAGAAATCAACATTTGAACCTGTCAATTTAAGCCCTTTGAAGGGTCGAAATTATAACAAACGTTGAAATGGGTTTTTAACTACAAATGGAAGTCTCACAGACCCAAGACAAGGCATTAAGTGTTGTATATTGTGCTACTTATTTATATATATATATTTATATACATAAATGTTGAGCTGGTACAAGCAAGGTAGAGGAGAAGAGTACTTTAGCTTTAAACATCTAGACTATGGCATACAGAGAAATCTATTCCAGGAAAACAGAGCTATATCTAAAATTTAATGAATTCAACCTCATGTAGTTTAGCCACATGTATGAAAACATTTTTTCTCGAAACAAAAAAAAGGAATGGTGGGTGTTTTAGCTGGTATTTAAAATACTCTAACCCTCCCATGATGCATCAGAAGAAGGAAAAGTCCTGCTGTTGAAAGATTAAATGCCGCGAATATCAAACACATAAATTAAAGTGTGAACGAGCAGCGGGGAAGTTGACCGACACGAGAAAAGGCCCGTAGGGGTTTTTGATCCAGACAGAACGATTCACAGCACAACGGGGACTCAAAGTCGAGTCAAACTGCTTAGGCGGGTTAAGGGAATCTTAAAAAGCCCGGAGCCGCGGCTCGGAAGGTGACTGAGCCAACTCCTGTTTGACTTCCCCGCAATGAACGAGACGCCTTTCGAATTTTTAAGCTCATTATAGTTTTAAAGTCATGAATAAATGACCCATTGTTCATTTGCTTTGCGGGCTAAAATAAGCCTTTTATTAAAACTGACTTGACAGCCACAGTTCTTCTAGCTGTGTGATCTGAGGAGAGAAATAGTAGAAGGCCAATTCCGATATTTGGAAATTGACATGGGAATAAATAGAGAATAAATAGAGAATAAAAACTGTAACCAGGGGTTGGTGTTGTGAATGAGCACAGTTGAAATGCTTAGCTGTATTTTAAACCCCCCCACAAGAAAATGAACCTTCTCGTAGTTTTTACACCGCTGTTTATAATTTGCAGCTTTACTATATATAGATTGTTTTCTGTGACCGTTCACTCTTTCTTAATGCGATTACCTAATTAAAACAGGCATTCGATCCATGCTCGCATTTTTAATTCGGAACAGCTTGCTCGCACCAGAACTTCCAAATGGACTTGCTTTGCAGTTCACACTCAGAAAACATCCCACCTTTTTTTATAAGGAGGGGTGTAAGCATCAGTTATATTTTTCCTTCAAACCCGTGGACGGTTGATTTGAGGGGAAGTTGGGCTGTATTAAACATGAACTCAAAAACTGTTTCTAAGAGCTGGAGTTGCACACACCCACTCACTTTTGTTTCCTGAGTCCCTCTGACCTCCCATTTTACCACCTGGAGAAAAGCCAGAGATAGCAGAGGTCAGTCCCGATTAAGAGCGAGGCTTAAACTAACCAGAGGCATTACAGGGCTGCTCAGCCCTGCCTTATCTCTTGCCTGCGCTTTATATTCCGCTCCACACTAGGCCATCTGCGTCTGGCAGCCGGTAGCAATTAACTCAATATTAGCAGACACACACATATATATATATATGAATATCCTGCAGTTTTTCCCCGTTTAGTTATCCGAAACTTCTAGCGAATGAGAAAGCACGTTACGCCGAAGACTTCTACCAAAAGCCCCGCGACAGATGTGTTCGTCAAAGAAACGTCAGCCTCCAGGTGAGCCACAGCTGGAAAGGGAAACTTTCCCGACGTCCCTTCTCAAAGCTGGCGCTCACCGATGAAGAAAACGAGCACAGTCGTTTTTGCTTTTTGCCCCATTTTTTCCCCCCATTTTTTAAAAATAGTTTTTGGTGATCAAAGCAAGGCGGCATGTTTCAGGAATTGAGGGGACCTGCTGTTTCCTGTGATGAATGCTAATGCCGCTAATGAAGGTTATTAGTCGTTCATAAATTGCTTTGTAGGAGGCAGCATAATAACGTTGGATGCACGGTGTGCCGTGCATGCCGATGTGTTAATCATAAAAGCAACAGTTTTAGGTGTAATCGTGCCTTGGTATATGTTTTTTTTCCCATGGCCAGCCCGGTAATCTTTTCGTACTCGGTGTTGTCGGACAACATCCAGCCCAAAATGCGTATTTGTAAATTTGCAAAACCGGAAAAAAAAAAAAAAAAAAATCACTCAAAGGCGCATTTTTAATCCACTCAAGTTATTTTCCTTTTGATGTTTTGACAAGACTTGAGGCTTGAGACTTGTTCAGCCCGTTTTCTTTGAGGGTGAGGGTGAGGGTGAGGTCCGAAACCTCCTCCCTCTGCTGCTCAGACGCCTCCCCCGAGGCCGGGCTGTTTTTTAAGAGTAAGGAAGCAACCGCAGCACCATCCCTGCCCCCCCCCCTTCTCCACTTCCTGTCTCTGCCGTCCCGGGATTGTGTTTGAGAAAAGGCCGTGGCCTCACCAAACATTGATAACAGCCAAGCTGGCCACGGGGGAAGGGAGGAAGTTTTCCAACTTACTGACAGAAATGAGCTACCGGAAGAGTTCCAGCTGGTAAATGGGGCTTATTCCATATGATGCGTTGTACGCACCCATGTTCTCAAATAAAATGCAAGTAAATTAGGTTTTCTTAGAAACGGCAATAGGCCAATTACACCCTGTAATCCGCCAAATAATCTATGTGTGTCATCAATAACTGTACTTTACATTATTTATTATAAAAAAGTGTTATTTTTTTTTGCTAACATTTAAACAAAACCATCGAGGGACGTTCTTAAATCCTCTGAGGTCAGTGGTAGATTTAAAACAAATGCTTATCAGTACAGCCGTTGGGAGGACTTTTCCACATTTAGCCAGTCGGTCCATCGACCCAGAGCGTGACGTTTCTGGCTTGGTGGTAACTTCACTGACCCAAATTTAGTTTTCCTTTAATGTCTTTAGATGATCGCAGCCAATGGAGTTCAATTAATCGAATTAAAATGCGGTTATTGCGAAAATGAATAATTAAGAGGTAAAAATGTACATAGTTACGTATGTATTGATAGATAGATGGATAGTGTTTCCTTAAAAGTCTCTTGCCCACAACAGTAAAGCAGAAACCATCAAACATGATCAGACCTTAAAGACCTACTGTAAACGTGACCTTTACAAGGAAAATTGATTTTCCAAATCTTCTGACATATTAACTACATTTCCGCACTAGTGGACCAGTTGCTGTGTCCTGGTGGCCCCAGGGAATCTACTCGGGAAGTGGCCTTTATGGAACCAATTAGCTTAGCAATTAGCTGGTTGAAAAGAGGGAATGTTTTAAAAATCATGCTGGTAGAGCAGAGATGGAGAGACTGAAACAGTTTTAGCTTTGAGGGAGGCAGAATAAAGTCGGCGAAAGAATAACCGGTTTGTCCTTTGAATTGAATCAGGTTACGATCGATTTATTCTCCAAAAAGAAAAAAGAGATTGGGTTAGTAAAGGCATTTTCAATTCGGCGCATTCAAAATGACCATCCCTCAAAAAAATTGTTCATCTCACGAGTATCGAGGTTCATAAATGCTCCATTTAAAAGAAAAAAAATCCACAACAACTCTGCACTCCCATATTTGCTCAACGTATCAGATACTTTTATTTATTAGCCCTTCTCCTGACTGATGCTGTGTAACAATTAGAGATCCAAACTTTTTAGAAGAAGCAGGCAGCTGCTTAAATGTCAGGAAGCTCCTGACTTTTACAGGAAGCTCCGTAACTCTTTTTAATTGATGGCACCCAAGAGGGACCAGATGCTGTGATTACACCCAAAAAGTGCTTGAACAAAGTTTTATTTTAGGAATGTACACACTTTATGCAGCCAGCTTATTTATTGATTTTTTGCCTTCTGATTTTAATCTTTCTCATAAATAGATTGACCCTTGTGACCAAAGCCAGGCCCTTCTGCTGGTCATCGTGGGCCTGCTGTATGCACTGTGAGCACTGTAGCTCCACTCCAGCGTGAGGAGGGCAAACAGAAAATCTTGGCTGCTCGATTTTATTTCATTTTTCTTTATCCTTGAATTATCTCGGCGGACAGCGGCGCGTCTGCAGATAAGGCGTTTTGTTATGCCGCCGGCGTGAGGCCAGATCCATCATCGTGTGAGCACGGCCGGGCCCTCCGGGCCGCAGAGACCTTCGGCGGGGCAATTACGTTCCAGAGCAGTCTAACCTGAGGCAGCACTCGGCGCCGCGCGGGCCGCCGTGACTCACTGACCCAAAAATACAACGCGTCTCGGTAAACAAAATCCGGTGTAACAAGGACATGGAGGCCGAGAGCCAGAAGGCACGTGTAAGAAGGGCTCAAATTTGAACTCTATTTTTTTGGTGTTTTTAATGGGGAATGTTGGAGGGAAAAAGAACCCGTTTAGATTTTTTTCTTGTTGTTGTTTTACCCGCCTGTTTCTTTGTGTTTGCTCTGCCAAAGCTCTGAGTGGACTGAAGTACACCTGCATGCCTCATAACCAGTTATATCACAGACACGTCAGCCATGAGGCTCCAGGATCGAGTTGGCTTGTGTGAGGCCGCCCTCTGCTGATAAAATGTAGCTGCGCATGCAAGGATTTATTGCATCATAGTGTCTTTTTTTCTTTTTTTTGCTTTTATTTAAAAAAAATGCCAGCCAGAGCAAAAATCCTCACAAAATCAGGGACGGTCACCAGTCTAACGCCTTATTGCTCGTCTGTATTTACAGGAATACAGTTGCAGTTTTATGCCCGTTTCTCTGTTATGTTTGTTGTCGGGTGCCACGTTTTTGCAGTAACGGTTTGACTTTGATGTTTGTTCCCTTTCCCGAGAACTCGAACGATTCCAACAGGGCCGATCAATGTGGCCGCTTAAAGACGTTTCACCTTAGAATTATTGGCCTTGTTGTATTTTTCATTTCAATTGACTTTTTCAAACCGAAAAAAAAAAAAGTAAAGTAAGCAAACCCAAAGTGCCTCAAAGGCACATTAAAAGCACAGAAAGAAAGAGACAGTTTTTAAAACGCACATTCCATCCCAATCTCTCTCTCTCGTACACACAACACAATGTAACCCCCCCCCCCCCCCCCCCCCCCCCCCCCCCAACAGTGAAAAATGAAATGGAAGGGAACATCTGACACGGGGCGGCTGTAAGGACAGTATCTTCTGCCAGATCCAGGGTCCACAAGACAGCTCTAGGGCTGCGGTGCAAGACAAGGGTGGTTACCGCGGCAACGACCCCCGCAGGCCAGGCAAGCGGAAACCGCAGCCAGGATTACCATAACCTGGATGGCTGAAAAGATATCCCAACAGCTTTGGTTTTTTTCT
Source organism: Menidia menidia (assembly GCA_907169785.1). Taxonomy (NCBI): domain Eukaryota; kingdom Metazoa; phylum Chordata; class Actinopteri; order Atheriniformes; family Atherinopsidae; genus Menidia; species Menidia menidia. The sequence goes on from CAJRST010015557.1 coordinate 6,962,352, forward strand.
GCTTCTGCCCGAAGAGCACACCGTATGAATAGTGTTGGAAGTCGTCAAATAATTCAATTCAATTCAATTAAATTTTATTTATATAGCGCCACATCACAACAACAGTTGTCTCACAGCGCTTTCCAAACAGAGCAGGTCAGACCCTACTCTGAAGTTAATTACGGAAACCCAACAATTCCCAATAAGCAATTTTTCTCAGTTAAAGCCACACCTGCACATTTGTTAAGGATTTTTCATCTTTAAATTTTCAATACACAAAAGGTATTGAATGAGAATGAGAAAAAAAACGAGCACTTTTAGAATTGGTAAGAGCTCAGAGGCTCTGTGTTCCACTGACTATTCAGTGTGCGGTGCTGCAATTATAGAGCCTATTTTCTAAAAAAACGAGAAAGGAAAGTAATAAAACTGTCAGTATCGAAACATAGGATCATACCTTTTTATAAAATGGGTTGTAAGAGATGAGGAGCGCTGAACAAACGTGTGTGAGTGCTTCCCACCAGCGAGCTCTGGCTGAAAATCCCGCTGTGCTCTCACACAGTCGGGAAGTTGGTTTCGGGAACTCGGCGTGACTCGCCTTTTCGCACAACAGCCTGCTTCCCACTTGTTGGCGAAAAAATACCACTCTGCTCCGACGCCCCAGTCGCGCGTACAAAGATTCTGAAACGAGCCGCCACCTCCTCGCCTTTTACCGGGCGTTCGAACGCCTGGACTTTCTGGAGGCCGAGCGAGTGGGCGAGGCCGAAGCCTATCAAAGGCTCACTTGATAATTAGCTTTATGAGCATTGCCAGCACGGGGGGGAAAAGGATAATGACGGTGACAGTTAAGACTACATTAGTCACCTCCCTCCTCCGCTCACATGCTGATGAGCTTCTTTTTTTTCTTTTTTTTTTTTGTATTGCCATGTCCATCTCCACGGTAACAGATGGCGACGGTGGCACGGGGCTGATGTTAATATTCAGCGACGGGGTCGGTTTTTTCCGTCCCCGCACAGGCGGCTGAACCCCGGTAGGATGGCAATCTGTTGGCTATCCCTGGTCTAAGGGCTGGGAGCTGCAGAATCAGGCCCACTCTGGTTCGGATCATAGCTTGAGCTTTTCTTTAGTGTGCTTTCTTTACCCGTTTAATTTATTTTCCTTGATTTTGACTCCTGTAACACTTTGAAATTGTTCATTCAACTTGAAGTGCATTGCAAATGGAATATACTATGAGCACGTTATTGGAGTTCTACGATTTCTACGATCATAAAGTAAAACTCAAGGCTATCGCAGTGGTGCAGAGTAAAAACTGGCGTTTTTCCCATCCGTGCTGGTTGCCGCTGATGGGTTTTTTTTTTGTGTCACTTTCAAGTTTTCCGTCCGACCATTCTTTTTTTTCTTTAAACCTTTTAATGAGAAGGGCCGGAAAGCGGTGAAATTGCTCACTTTCATCCTTTTATCAAGGCCAGCGTCTTTCATTCCTGCAGTTCTTCGTTTTTCTCTGCTCCAAATTCCATTTTTTTTAAGCCAATACTGACAATCAATTTAATTTTTTTTTTTTTAAGGGAGAAAGCATTGAGTTGTCACTGGCCTCCACAAAGCCATCATCTTTTCTCCCACAACCCATTGTTGTGGGCCAGATGGGAGATGAACCGTTGGTCAAAAGCTGCTTCGTCAATGGCTTCTTGAGTATTTAATGAAAGCCAAATGTGTGAGGCCAGAAGGGCAAAAAAAAAAAAAAAAACTCCCTCGCTTTTATTTCTTTGTCGGAAAACTACTGAAATCCATCGACTGACGCTCATTATTAGAAGCCACCAGGTGTTGGGAAATAGTTTGCTCCCACCAGGTGGTGCCTATTTGGCACCTCGTGCGGCTTCTCACATTGTTTCATTTGGCACACGAGGGTGTGCTAAATTAACAGCTGCTGATGCTCGAACAGAGTTTTAAGCGGACAGATCATTATGGAAAGGGAGACGAAATGTGGCCGACGATATCTCTAGCCCTGGATTCTGAAACCGTTTCAAGGACACAAACCTGTGCTATGTGCGCAGAATAAATAAGTAGACAAAAACAGACGCGACCTAACGTAAGTCATGAAAATGCTTAGAAAAATAACAAGAATTCTTAATATTCCCCCAAAGGGAGGTTCTAATCTAATTGTGGCAGATAACTTTGTTATGGGATTTCCTTATTCTCTGCGTTTCGCCTTTAGACACCAGCTCTCTGGTAAATTGCGGATGCTGTAGTTGTATTAGCAGATATCACTGTTTTCAAATGTTGGGTTCACACAAAGTGTCTTCCTCATTCAAGCTGTGGACCTCAAGATGGACCTTTTAAAACAACAAAAATGAATAACCAATTGAGACAAGAAAAAAGACACGATAATTGAAAATATGTTGAATGACGTTCTCAGCTAGGAAAGAAAGGGAAGTCACAAGCAGGGCGTCATGATGGACCCAGAGTTTTCCAGGTGAAAGAAATCTTTCCATGTCTCCCGTTCAAAGAGATGCTTGTTGCTCCAACAACTGACTCACAGCCAATCCCAGTGTGTGAACACTCCCACTCCTCTGACCCTGCGCAAACAGGACTTAACTGAAATATATATGATAAAAATGTCGAAGTTACTTAGCAACAGCCGCAATGATCGTGGCAACTGAAAACGAGGAGACCGAGATGGAGAGTTAATATAGTAGGAATCTAATAAGCTGCCCTTTATATCGTATTAGACTGGCATACATATCTGATTTCCACCTGCTATTGACTGCAAAGCAGAGGAATTAGAGGGAATCTTGAAGGCCAGTATTTTAAGACATTTATGAAGACATTTTGACAGGCTAATTTCATCATGAAGGTCACATATGATCTGCAGGCTCAGCTCCGCGGATCAGTACATTTCAAACCAAGATTTAATTCAGAATCCAACAATTAGAAACAAATGCAGGAACATGAGACTAATTAGATTAATTGGCCCGGACCGGTCAAAGCCACAATCTGACGAAGGAGAGAGCCCAAGAAAAGCAAAGTCTAATTAGTTATCACTGCTTTCATTTAATTGCAGCTTTATTGACATTTCACATAACATGCTGGATTTTCTGAAATAAGGGGGTTGCATTTAACTTTCACTTCATAGTCAAAATACCCCTGGTGTGTAACAGTAACTTAGAAATTTCTCAAATTAAACGTGTTATTAGATATTATGACAAAACTATGAAATGCTATCATAAAAAACATTGTGAGGTCTTGTTTCCCATTATGCGTTGTCAGTGTAGAACAAAATTTGTCATAATTTGTCTTTTCAGGGAAGTAAAAAGAAATTGAACCCCTCGTGAAAGATTTTCTTTTAATTTCAGAGACCAGTTCAGTCAAAGAAAATCTCCCCAAATCAGTTTAACCTTAAGCATACTTCCCTACTGATATATATTCATTTCTTATATGTTGTCGATTCTCAACTGAAACTGTTATCGGAGCCTTTAATGAATTGTTGGTGCAGGTTGATATAGTGAATGGTCCGGGTGCTGCTGGGCCAGACTTGACCGCATTTGACACAGTAGATGATAATATTTTGATGGTTTTGGAGGGTCTATTTTAGTTTCTGTTTGGACTTTTGAGGGTTGACCTGAACTTGTATCCTCAGGAGATCCCCAGGGATCTGTTGTGGGCCCACATTAGAGGCTTCCATTGGGTTATTTTGTAAGTACATTAAAAGGTGCATCCTGTATGTTTCATCTCAGCTCTGTGCTGTTTCAGAGGATGTCTGTCCCTCTAAGATGCATACAGCCTATAAAAGATTAAAGGGGCAACATCTTTTTTAAGCTAAAGGCAGAAAAAACAAACAAACAAGGTGATTTTTCTTTACTTTAGCTGGTTTTGGCCCAGAGGTGTGGAGAGATGATTGATTTTCTGTCATCTTTGGTCAAACCATCTTTGTGTTTTCAGGCTCGGGGACTGGATCAGCATGCAAACAGTTTAGTTTGCTCCTGTTTTTACCAATTCATAGACGTCAACAATCAGGGCTTTCCTGTCTATTTTGGAGGTGGAAAATTATCATCCAAGGTTTTGCTTTCATCAAGTTCAGATTGATGAATTCTTTTCTCTTTTTAAATCTCTGTTAAGCACTATGTGATATGTGTCAGGGATGCCACATAGATGGAATTGACTAACTATGATCACTAACACTGATTCTTGAAATCTCCCTGTATGCTACAATGAAAGATTGAATCCGAGCTAAAGAGGTATTTTGAATTGGCTGGTAATTTGATGGTAAAATGTCAAAAGAGCAAAAAGCGAATTACTGGGTTTGAAACCACAACTTTCAGAGTGTTTGAACTGAAAGGATTTTGAGTGGCTAATCCTCATTAGGTGGATTGGATTGCGAAAAACAAGCAAACGTTTACTGGAAATAACGATGATGTGTAAAGCAGTGTAAAAACTGCTATTAAAAAGAAACACAAATCGATCCACACTCTCCCCTCTAAAGAAAAATTCCAAAATCTCTTATTCCCAATGAATCGGATACAGCTTTCCTGTAGGATCAAAAAGACAAAAGTCGCATTCATGTACAAAAGCCTACATCTTTGGTCAAAAAAGCCTCCCAGACAGGAGGACGCGGCCTCGGTAGAAATCGCCTTTTTCATCTGAGATAAAAGATGTGTGAGCTGTTTCAAAGCCCCTGTAGCTTACACAAGCTTTCACTTTAGATTTGGGCTGTTTGTTTCAGCCTGACTTGCAGAGCCCACATTTGTTAGTGAACATACAGTGCGAGCAAGAGAATCCTCCTCACACAGAAACTCTGAATCCTTGCAAGCTGAATGATGAAATGTGGATTATTGAACTTTGATTTTCTTTATCTTAAAAGGATGCAAACCAAAAGCACATAGCGCCGGTTGCTTATATCTCAGCCCGCCATGCAATTTCTCTCAAATGAGAGAAGGAAAGTTGCCCTGGAAAAAAACTAACTGGCATTGACTGACAATACGAGAACCAACACGAATCTGGAGAAGTGCTTGGGGGGGGAGAAAAAAAAAGACACATTTCCTTGCATAAGTTCTCGCTCTTATCGAAGCCCCCCCCCTGCCAGATTACTGCCATCCGGCTGTGGGGCTGCAGAGGCAGGATTGTGGAGGATTATGCCTGGGCTGGCTGTCGGTCGCCCTGTCTGAGGGATCCGCTCTCAGCCGAGAACCGCTTTGCATAAAAAGGGAGCGATAATGAGGCACCTCGGCGCCGGAGCTGTCTGCTGTCACCGCGTCTCTGCAGGATAGTATCAACATAAAACATTACAATCCTTCTGATTCCTCATTATCGCTAAGAGATCCAGCCCCAGAAAGTTTCATTTAGCCAGATAAGGGGCTCGGGTCTCGTCTCCGATTCGGAATAATCAACGTCGTTTATTTTCCTTTGATGTGTTTTTTTCCCGGGATGAATGACATTCTTTACGTAAAGTTTAATAAAGGTGGTATGTGTGAAGCTTTAATTCACCAGCCACCGCACAAATCATTATCCAGAAGCAACACATGTTCAAATATAAATGTCAACGACGGCGGAGCTTTATTCTTTTTTTTTTTTTTATTTGACTAGAAGCTTTGAATAATTTGCAGTCCTTTAATCAGCTTTATAAAATTTCTATTGGATCGAAGTGTTAAATAATTCAGCCAACATTATTAAAATATTCTGTCTGAAAAGAAAAAAAATGGCTTTGTGGGGATTTGCCTTATCGGCCTGTATGTCTGTATGCAACAAATGTATTTGTCACAGATAAAAACTACAAGGAAAAGAACACATTTTTGAATAGTCTAATTCTATTGATTCCTTTTCATGTCATCCAAAGAACCCGATACCATTCACAGACAAAGGCACATTTTGTGAATAAGAAAGTGAAGTTTATCTTTGTGGACTGGAGAACACATTATTTAAATCAGCCGATAACACCCTAAAAATGACACCCCAAAAGTTTCTAATGCGTGGTAATGAAATGCAAATAGTTTCTGATCTCAGTTTGAGGCACAATTTGAAACCACAAATCAACCCTGCTGCTAAACTCCTGTGTAGCTTTGGCTCAAACTGTGGATTTTACATGTGCTTTTTCTTGTGTGAGTAATTACTTTCCTCCCCTTTCTCACTTGGACCAAACATGCAGGCGAAAAAGGTTTTGGGTTGTTTACTTTTTTTTTTAACCAACAGGGTACAGTACTTATTCAAAACAGCTTAAAAACCCAGGTCTGCTTTCACTGATGGCATGAGTGCAACAAAATTGGGCAAAAAAATAACTTTGCTGGCTTTTAAGTGCACTCAGTGGAAACATAAAAAGAGCTGGTACATTAAATTATAGAGCAAATAATACAAACACTAACAACTGTATTCCACAAATCATTTTCCCCCACACAAGGAGAGAAAGAGGCTTTTCAGCATCCCTGACTCCTTGAAAACTAAAGATTTTAACGGGATTGACTTGAGGGGCATAATGCGAGTGATGAAGAAAAATTGGCCTTAAAAGCATTTCTTTGTTGCAAATCAATTAGAAAATCATTTAGAAAAAGGAGTATTTATGGAAGGCAAAGGAGATTTGGAGAGCGTGGCTTGTTCATATTTTTCTCTTTTATGTGATTTTTCCCGGACACAGATGCAGCCTAACCGCAAGAATCCTCTGCATCCTCCCTTTGAAGATGATACGATGTGGCCAAGTGGATGGAGGCATTACTGTGTAAGAGTGTGAAAGCACATTAAGCCCACTTACAGTTGCTATGCGCTAGAATCCTTTTTTTGCCATCATTCTGTGATGCTTAAAAAAAAAAAAAAAAAAAAAAAGTGTGGAAAGTGCAGAAGAACATCAAATGAAGATGGAGAGACAACCTCAACGTGAGAAGATCCATCCCTACCTTGGAGTCTTTGGAGGGCTGGCACTCGATTTGATGCGAGACGGAGGCAGTTTGGTTCATCTTTGCTGCCCGGTTTTGTTGAAGGTGAGCAAAAAAAAAAAAAAATTTTATTTTTTTTTTAAATCCCGAAGGCGAGACTCAGCTTTCCGTTGAAGTTTTCCCCCGACTTCCTGCGGGCTCGGAGCTGACCTACGGCGGGATTCTCTGCTGATAGCGCTGAGGAGCTCCTGCGCTTTGGATCCTTTCCCCCGCTCTCGCCGAAGCGTCGTCAAAAGCAACACATTCAAACAAGACGATCTGTTTTCCCTCCTTTGTTTCTACTCCCTGCCTCTAAATGATCTCACTGCATTTCCATGCAGCGGCCCCCCCCCCCACCTCTTCCCTCTTTCCTGCCTTGCTTCTCTTTCCCGCTTACAGCAACTATCTGCCGCTCCGCATGCGGCCGACAGACAGTACACAAACCAGGACGTTTGCCAGTGCCTCCCACATATGAAGACATTTCTTGATCAGAATGCAAATGTGCGCTCCGGGCAACGATTTTCGCAGGCGTGTGATGCGAGCGTGTACATTTGAAGCACCTCTCTCCCCGATACAAGGCTGTGTCGTGTTTTCCTTTTTCCTCACGTTGAATTGATGTCGAGCTCAAATGCCTGACCCTTCAGACCCAACTCATCTTTCCTCTATTCTGCCTCGGTTTTTTTCCCCTTCCAACTGAATCCACATCGTTTAAAAAGAACCCAAGTGCACAAAGAGGAGAACGTAAAAAGGAATAAAACACCCCCACCCGCGTGTTGAGGACAATCAAACTGTCCCTGAAAGAGTCCATCCTACGTTTGGATTTCTGTTATAGCCCATTTCAAAATGTGTTTTTTTTTTACCCTTAATGTGCCTCTAACTCAAAAATGGCCCTTTTCTGATGATGCGTTTACCCAGCTTTCAGTAATGTGAACTTCACCCCATCAAGGCCACCTTCATGCTACTTTTATACCACCAAATAATAGCTGCTCGAGTTCTTCTGCACCCTTTGGCAAGGTTTATATTTATAAAAGGAAAAAAAAACACACACCAACATCTTATTCTGCCAAGAGAAAAAAAACCCCCTGTTTTCCAGTCGTGTGTTTTTCATAAAACGCTCACACGGGTGTGAACATTCTCTTCCTGTGTGAACCATTCATGAATTTCATCATGAGTAAGCCTCGGGTCTTTAAGTGCAACATGTTAAATCCTCACCAACCCCCCCCCCCCCATCCCAGATTTATGATTTGTTACGGTAAACTGTTGATGGCATCAAGAATTTATGATCCTGATTCATATTTGATGAGCTGTGCATTTTTCCATGCCAGTTATGCATATGTATGTATATTCATAGCGGGGTACAGTTGCTCTTGTGTAGCTTTTCACATTGCAGAACACTGTTGCCCGTCAGTCTGTTGGATTTTCATCCGCTATCCACAAAATGTCAGCGATCACTGTTTGATCTTTAATCAATGACAATTGATTAAATTGTTGTTGTTGTTCATTGGGATCATCGTCCTGTCAATGACCCAAGATTTGACTCGGACATTTGGCTCTTAAATACGTTGGCTAATTGAGCAGTCGATGGTCAACTCAATCCCCGCAATGTGTCCGGAAAGCCCAAACCATGAACCGTCCCCCACCATGCTTGACAGTCGATACAAAGTGTCTCTGCTGTGTTTGGGGCCATCCAGACAGGCCCCACTGCGCATTACGACCAAAGCTACAACCTTACGGTCACACACTTTAGCATTTAGCATGCTAGCGCCAGCCTGGTGAGTCTGAGATGTTTCTCTTGGGTTTTTTACAGGTCACTTTTCGGCAGGTCTTGGTTGAACTTTGACTGCTGGAGTGACTGGAGTGTGCAGTCTTGAATGTTCCGCGTCAACATTCATTCCGTGCCGTGTTTTTTCGTTTGCATAACGTTGTACTCACCTGATTTGAAAAGATCATAGGACCTAAACAATTCTGTTTTATGTGTACAAGTGAAAAACCGTCGCACTTACAACGGTTCTCCACCATATGAATGTGATTATCTCATTAGCTGCTCATGTTCTAGAGGATTTGCGGTTTTAGACATCAAAGGCTTCTTTTCTTTGGAGATATTCATTTGGCCATTGATATTCCATTAAGCCTAATCTCACTCAGCCGCTTCCAGTATTTTTGCTTTTTTTCTGTGTATTTACTGATGTATCCTTTCATAAATATTAATATTTACTAAAAAGACTGAGATACCTAGTCAGTAACACATTGAAAAGCTTCATTTTATTCCACTTTGGTAATGACTGGAAGTATTCCATCGGTGTTCCGAACGATGCAGAGAGCTTTTCCATCCCACAGCCCGTGACACAGAGACACCGGTGCCACCGGTGCCACCCCGGTCACTGTCGTCCTCAGAGCTTAATTACGGGTTTTTCATTTTTTCAACCAAAAAAAAGTACCCAGTTTCTCTTACGATGCTGAATAATTATACACATGAACAGCATTTGTCTTTGAATCAGGGCTCATATTTTAATGCCTTCACGCTGGAATCCCATAAAAGCACAGCATGTGTGAAAATCCCGTTCTGCTGCGGCTGTAATTGCTTTAGAAAATGTAATTAAAGGCTCACAAGAAGTTGAGCAGCATCATTAAACCTACCGAAGTTCCCTTAAGATGTTTTGTTCTTGACAAATCTGACAGCATGGATAATGTGTGGACGCTGACTGGAATGCAAATGGGTTATTACAGGCTCTGTGTGAGTGAAAAGGGAATTTTCAGCACGGTCTTTGAAACCAAAACAGGTCGATATTTAGTTAGATGCTCACTTGAAAAGCTAAAAACCTTTAGAGATCAGGCTGATATTTTTTTAAAGAGGCCTTCAAGCGCATGTAGTCTCTATGAAGAGCTAACGCTGAAAACTGCTGTGGTTATCAAGCAAATTTCTCCATACTCGAAGACTCCTTACAACCACGATGTTGCTAATTTTTCTGGTTTTTACGACTTTCCTTTGTTCGTTTAGACCGCATTTGTGTTTCCTTCGCATAAGATTATTGTCTATTTGCAATTTGTTGTTGTAATTTTCCAAATCTTTCCGCAACATGGTGTTGGTTTATAAAATTTCAATTGCGTTAAATCCCCACAATACCTGAGGACACTCGGTCTGGCTCCTGTCCGAAGCTTCTCCCCACAGCAGGCCCACGCCGACTCCTCTGCCCACTGATGTCTGTGCAGTTACAAAATGATTACAGAAAGCCTCAGATGTGGGTCCAATTTCATCACAGCAGCGGTTCATTGTTCCAGGACCACTTAAAAAGTGTCACTAATGTCCTCACTGATATGTTTCTGGCACCTGGCTCGACCTTGTTCTGCGCATTTCCTGTGAGTCAGAAGATAATTCACAAATTTCAGTTAAAAGGGGGACTTTGAACACAGTGCTGCGGAGTTCTTTGTGATGGATGTGGACAAAAATCCAGTTTCTTCTCTGTTCTTGAAGGAAGGAAGTCTATCACAAAGTGCAGTAAAGGGAGACTTTGCATTGCGTTTCACTTCTGCACACAGAAGAATGCAATCTTTGAAAGATTATAGGGGAATAGAAGGCCATTAAAGAGCTGAGTGGAGTAATAAAATAGGAGATTAATGCATTTAGTGCTCCAGTTGTTCTTTTCAGAGTTTAATAGCACCTGCGGGACTGCCTTCCTGGTTTTAAATGCACTGTTTAAATGACAAAATACAAATGTGTAATATTACTCCATTAAAAATGCAGCAGGTAATAGAACTGAATCTTTGTGCAGACGGAAATGTTCATAATGGGTCCTCTCCAGTAAATTCGATTTGTACCGAATTCAAAACTGTTTATTTACATGGATACCGAGCAACTCTGTTTACTCTCTCAGCAGTTAGAGACCACCTCAGAGGTTTGTTACCCTTCTACCTCGAAATGTTCCCCAAGAGACTTGCAGTTTACTCAACTGGAGAAGAAGATTACCTTTCTCCTCTCTCTGCCTCAACGTCCCTTATAATGATGGTTCAAGAGGGAGGCGGACAGAGATTTTATGAGAGAAACTGAGCTAGCATACTCTCCGAAAACACCAGCCCAAACTCTCCGGAATGTGTATAAAACTACACCATCAGTCAATCAATAGATTCCTTTTTGAACGATGAATAGAGAATACCGTACTGTGAATCTGTTCTTTTGAAGGTGTTGGTAACTCCGGGGTCAGCAGCCTGATATGGTAGCATTTTAACAAATCTGTTTTTCTTTTTGATGAAAATTCCTCCAAAGTATTTGTTTTTTTATTTGGCTTATCACATTCAACACGTGGGAAGATTTAAAAGACTGTACTGTATTGTTGTCTTTATTGTGTTGACGGCTCCGTTTTTAACTTGATGTTAATTTTAGCCAACGCTGTCGCACAACAGGAACCCAACTGCTGGATGGGAGTACAATAATTAGCAAGATTTCACACCTTTTCCATTCCAACTTAAATACACACTACATGGACAATGACAGTGAGGGCCCCTTAGTCTTTAATAAAAGCATTCGGGCAGAGCAAAAAATCCTCCCACTGTCATGAAGCTATTCAGTTACATACAAAAAACGGTCAGTAATTCATAAGAAAATCAATGTTATATCTCTGCTTAGAAAAAGTTATTTTTGTGGTAGATTATTTTTTAACAGAACGGCACAGTTGGTTTTGTTTCTTTTATTAGAAGATGTCTTACTTATAACTCAGATGGAGAGATGTCAGTGTTTTCACCTTCATACAGTAACTTTACTGTCACTTGTCCTTACTTCACACATTTATATAAAAAGAAAGTTAACATATAAAATCTTGGCTTAGGATTGTGATAAATACAAAAATGTGCAACAGCGTGTATGTGCTTTTACTACCAGAGAACATGGGAGTAAGTACAGGCATTTCACAGGTACAAAAGACAAAATTCTATAGAAATATATAAAGAGAATATTACATGTAGGTCAACTAAGGGTAGTGTTCGCAAAGGAGGGTATCCTATATTTTTGACCATGTTGTATCTATATTTATTATAAAGATTAAACCGGCTGTCAGCCAGACGATCTACTGCAACATATTAGGTTAGATTTACACAGATAAGACGTGTTTAGATTTGATGGCGAGTTATTTCTGATCTAAGCTATGCTCATATGTCTTGTCCTCGCAGTGTGACTCATAAAAGGACAATAAATAACAGGGCTGATGTCACACACTGATCCCATCTCGGGAAAGAGAGCCATGTCAATTCTTGGGGTGAGGTTGACCTAACTGGAGTTTAAATCCTAAATCTCAGGCTGATTGGGTTGTCAACTGTAATGAACGGGAAAAAATGGACGGATGTTAATTCATGTATCAAGAACCGAGTGGTGAAGGTCCTCTGCTTGTTTTCAGGTCTTGTTCTACCACTTATTTCTGATACATGAGAGTAATCACAAGCAGCAGATCTCAACTCTGCCACAGAGGGATTTGTTTTTTCCGGCGTTGAAACACGAGGCGTACGCTTCATTCAGTCAAAACCTCCTCGAAGCCCGAGAGCCCTGGGATGAGCGTCGGAGCAGCGGGTTCCCCGCCTCGATTTCTCTTGGATCTCTGTTTTCAGGGGCCCAGACTTGAGGAGGTGGCAGCTGAGGAGGTTGCACCAGTCCTCTCCCTCCTTCTGGCTCCTCAGCGCCAATGTCTTCTTCTTCTTCTTCTTCTACTTCTTCTACTTCATCTTCCGGCCTATGTGAGCTGCGTCTCCTAGGCGTGGGCAGCGGTGCTTTTCTGCCCCTGAGGCTGGAGCCAGGACCTCTTTCGTCCAAAAAGCTTATCCCAGCAGCTGAGGCGTGTGGCTGCTCAGACGCAGCCGGGGTCTCCCCGGGATTCCGCTGTTCCTTGATCGTGTTCAGCCTTCTCATGGAGACCAAAGAGCGGGATGAAGAGCGCGGAGAAACCCCAGAGGATAGAAGCCGATCCACCTCCGGAGGAGCTGATAACATAAGCGGTTGAGTATCAAAACCACTTAGTTTTCCGAATCGGAACGACCAAGCGCTTAAAAACAAAACAAAACAAGGAAAAACAATATATCTTAAAAGCTCACCATGACCACGTCTTCTGAGGGGGAATTCGGACTCCAGAGTCCCTCCAGGTTGGAGGGAGTAGTATTTCTGAGACTTGGACATGCTGCGGTCCGGCTAAAGGAGGAGAAACGGTGGCAATGAGGTGAAAGGAAAAAGGGGCAAGTTCCGAGTTCTGCCCCATTAAGACCAACGTGCACCTGCTCGCGGAAACTCTCAGCACGGAGACTGCGTCTGATGCTGGCATGGCGACGGATGAGAATCTCCCTGTCTCTGGTGTTGTCAGGCAGATGGTATTTATTGGTGTAGGCCATGGCCTAAAGGGGCACAACTGCTGTTAGAATGAAATTCTTTCCCGAATAGATTACAACATTGATAGATGCTTTACATCTCTTTAGGCATTGCATGGTTATGAACTTCAGGTCATTTCCATTAGCACCGTCCTGGAGAGCAGTAGTTGAAAATGGATGTGATCCCAGGAAAAATTACAGTAGTGAAATAAAATTGTCTTTTATTCTTGGACAAACACAAGCAGAAAGTGTTGACAAAGCTAACTAAACGGCTGCTTAAGCAAGAGGCGCGGCTTTGCTCTTACCCGGTGTCGGATCTTGTACATGTTCTTTGACAGGATGTCATGCATCTTTAGCACATCAGCCGCCAGGAACTTCCTCTTCGGACGAGACGCCTCCTTCTTCTCGTCCCTAAGGAGATGGCAAGCACAAAGAACAGAGCGTGAAGTGGAGAGCTCTGTCTTTGTTGCTGGCATGAAGGCGGACTCAGAACACCTTGGTTATGTTGATCACCATAACTCAATATGACAGAATTCAAGGGGAAAACGGCTGAACTTGTCCTTTTCATCTGATGTTTTTCATTTATCCTACAATGTTTTCTAATTTGTGTCTTCTAAAAAGGCAAAACAAAAAAACTCTTTGCTGAGATGTCTGCTGCCTTTTCTTCTCTTATATCACTAACAAAGCAGATGTCAGACCATTTAAAAAAAGATACAACACCACAAAAAACATTTGGATTTCTATTTTCTTTGGGAGGTCCGCCAAAATTGCAAAAGCATTATCAAAGCATATATCTGTGCCCCATTCTCAGCATCTCTTTCCCTATTCACCTCAGCCTTTTGCTTTCAAGCAAGAAGTTGTTTTTCACTTGAAATGCAAAGTCCAATCTGTTCCCGACTTCCTTTGACGGATTACAAACGGCTACTTAGCACATGTACAAGTCAACACCCTCCCGTCGCCGTGACCTGCTCACCAATGCGGCCCCCTTAATCCCAGTTTTTTATTTCTTTGTCGACAGGCTACGCACTATGGAGCTTTAACGCTGCTGTAATGAACCCTTTTTTCCAAAAAGAGCAACACCTGCTTTTGATCCGAAAGAGCCATCAACTGAATTATTGATGTTCAACTTCCCTTTTCATGTCTCAAGTTCTTGGAGAAAAAGTTGCCATGTGTCAGGGCAAGCCTAGGGTTGCGGCACTAAGCTTGTTTATGGCTCTGAACAGTGCCGGGCTGGTAATGTTTGCATGTCAGTATTGAATTGTGATCACATTGGTGATGAAGCAGTCTTTACATCCTTAAATCAACTTAGCCAGAGTCTTTGTCATGAAACTGCCCAAAGCGCCTCCAAGTTACAATGGGCTTCATCGTTTCTTCCAATTTTTCTCTTCATTCAGATAACCTTTTTGTTACTTTGCAACCGTGGATGTTTCGGACAGCTACAGTATTTGCTCATCTTTGGTCACTAATTGTTGGTCATCTGTTCCGTACTATCACATTTTCTCCAACTGTATCACTGAAGCCCAGGGAACTGGAGATTTTAACAGATTACTCACTGCAGGGAAATGATAGAGGGAGCAGCACTGATGTCTCCCATCGGCGTGTCCAGCAGCTCAATGGCGTTTTGCAGCTCTAGCTTCTTGTACAGGGACACAATGCTGGACTCGGCCCTGTTGTCTCGCAGCAGGATGCGCCTCAGAATGCGATCGTTGAACTTTTTGAACCTTGCATGCAAACACATGGCAGTTAGAACCGTGTGGAGCTCACCGTGTGGACTGTATCTGTCACTTCAAAACAAAAGTACTTGTCTTTCCAGTAGTAGTGGCCCCACTGCCCACACACGTCCTCAATGCCGCAGACTAAATGTTCCATCACCTGGATTAGATTTCAAACACACAGTCAGTAAGGGAAAAATTATAGCCACCGAAAGGGGGGATATACAGATCAAGCAAGAACTGAACATACCCTGGTGTGAATCTCTACATTAATGGTGTTGAGGTCTTTGTTGGTCCTCCTGATGTTGATATACTCCACTATGGGTCGAATGCTGATGCCCTGCAAGGAAAGTCGTCAGAGTGACTTAACCAGAAGCAAAAAAACAAACAAAAAAACATGAATCTGGTTCTAGTTTGCGGCCCACCTGTATGAAAACGGTGAATATGATAACGGCTATGGAGGCGGTGACAAACAGCTTCCTTCTGATGATGGAATCTGGCAACGTGAAGACCAGGGCAAAGCAGATCGCCCCTCTCAGACCCCCATAGGCAAGGCCAAATTGGTCCTTTAAATTGAACTGGATTGTACGGAACGGGTTGATGATCTGAGTGAGTACTAGAATGCCTACAGAGAGGAAGCAGGGAACATAACACATACGAAGTGTCAGAGTGATGGCTGATTGAATCACGCTTTCTCTAGGCTCTAGCGTCTTCTAAACGTGTCGAACATAACACAAACGGAGCCTCTCACCAATCCCTCTCCACAAGAAGGCGAACAGCAGAGTGAATAGCACATAGGCCCAGTTCCACTCATGCTCAGTTGTTATGGTAACAACACCCAGAAAGAAGAAGATGAGTGTTTCGGAGACGGTTGCCAGCATCTTGACAACGTGGCGAATGGTGGTGCAGGATCTCTGGGAAACATTCTCCTCCACGTAATACTTCATGGTTATGGCACAAGTTATGATGCTGTGCGAAGGAGAAAGAAAATAAACTTTTGTCAGATCAATTTCCACTTCTTAATAGGCTTTAAGCAGATTCCCAAAAAATGTGTTTACTAGCTGGTCTATCTTCAAAGTGAGCCGCTTCTTCTCATAGTTTAAACTATTACATCAAGACTTTTTTCTTACAATTGCTCACACGAAAAGTATAATTTTAGCCTTTTAAAGAGTAGGGAAAAGCTAAGCAGTGAGGTTTAGTGAAGCTATTATTGTGATGTTTTGAGGTCCCATTAAACCAATGACAACAAGAAATAAATAGCTAGTTTTTTGTTGTTTTTTAAAAATCTTTTACGTCATCTTAAAGTGCTGCAGGTCTGCAGGAACTGACCAGTTGGCAGTTCAAACCAAAACAAAGTGACATGGGGTAAATACTGCCCTCTAGTGGAAGAACTTTTCCAGTGCACCCATCTCTAAAATGAAGTCTCAGTTTCATCCACTGCATGCCATTGAAGGCTCTAGTGACATTAGCATGTTGTTGGTAATGGGACATAAAAGTCAACACTGCACAGCATATTTTTGGGGTTTGTCCTGGTGTAATCACAATCCTTAAGTAGATCTTTTTCCAATCTGAGTTTCAAGTGCATAATCAGCCAATGGTATTTAGCAGTTTCCCAGTTCTTCTTATTGTTTTGCAAATGCAGCCTATTTCTCACCTCATTAAAGTACGGCAGTACAGCACCTTGATAGAAAATGCCAAAGAATCCCATTCTGAGTTTGCATCATGTTCATTTTGGCAGAAAACTATCCAGACAAACCAGTTTCTTACAAGATGATCAGGGCAGGGAAACACTGTATTGCTTGTGAGCGGAAGAAAACTAAGTCAATATTTCACCCTTGTCTTTGTTTGTGTGTCTTTTGGAAGAGGAAGGAAGTGTTCCATCTTTTTTTCTACCTGCTTTAAGGGGAGCATGTTGTGCACAGACGGGCCCTCGAGTTAATACTTGATAAGACTTCATGTTTAATGGGATGCCCCTGTTTTTAGGTTGTTTTTTTCCGATGAGCATGCGTGTTTTTCCTTCACTTACGCCAACACGCTGGAGATGGCGAACAGCTCCGCCACAAGGTACGCCAGGTAGCTGTACATGAAGACGAAGAGGGGCTCGATCTCGCGGACTTTGCTCGTGAACCTGGAGGTGAAGGCAGCCACGAAGCCAAAGAGGAGTCCAAAGAGGATCCCTCCCACACCCACCACGAAGAACCGGGCAACTCCCAGGAAAACGTCACCGGATTCGACTACCGACATTTCGGCCAAAAAGGCAAACATGCCGTAGAGCACCTGCAGAGACAGATGGCAAGCATGCAGAACGGGCTGGGGGGAGTTGTTCACTCCAACAATTAATTATAATTCAGCTCGGTTCACAAGGAAAACTCATTTTCTACCCTAATTGGTACAATAAACATCACGGTAAACTGACCGTCACCAGGTAAGATTAATCAGTCTCTATAATTAAATTACACCAGGCATAACATTTAAAGCCTGTATGCATGATGTTTCATCATCCATTGGCTTGGCGGTCCATCTCGGTAAAGATAAAAACAAAGCAGTAGTCAGAGTGAAACTTGCCTTCTTAGGTGAAACCCAGCCAAACCAGTTGTTACTTAGTATGAGTTTCCCTTACAACAATGCAAAACCTGCCAAACAGGCATTCACTCTGTGTCAGGCGGGGCATACTATAGCTTAAAAAAAAAAGTGGGTGTCTGGATGAAAGGACTGCAAGGAAAAGAAGCCCCACATGAATCAAGACACTAGTTACACAGTGGCAACTACTGTAAAGCCTGAATTCTATATAAAACATATACAGACAAACAAGCTATATTTACTCATATGGCGTTTCTTAACACAATTGGATTAGAAATTTGTCACAAACCGAACCAAAATTTACCTAATGTCCATGTCATTATTTGCATACTAATAACAACATTTCCAAACAGTCAGTTTTGTAAATGATCGCTACTCTGGAAAATTGTAGCCCTCAAAACTTACCACAGTGACAGCATCATTGAAGAGCCCTTCTCCAAATATGACTATGTAGATCTGCTCATTCACTCCAATGTCATCAAACACATTGAGAGCCGCCACTGGGTCCACAGCGGAGATGATGGAGGCGAAGAGGAGGTTCTCCTGCGGCAACAAGAGTGGGAAAATGTCAGTTTACGCCATTATGTAACACCCCGATCAGTTGGATGATGTGTGATGTGTTGGAAAGTGTTTCCTAAGTTTTGATGGCATTCACGCTGCCCTGCGTGAGGCTAACTGACCTGCAAGTTAAAGTCTTGTAGATCAAAAATTTCAAACTGGCAGATCGCGAAGAGCGAGAGGCCTATCCCGATGCTGTTCCACAGAGTTCCCACCACGGCGTACCACAGCACTGTGCCGATGTTCTCAAAGAACGGCCTCGTGGGCATGAAGTAGCCGCTGTCCAGGATGATGGGCGGAAGCATGTAGAGGAAGAAGACGTTGGTGTCCAGCACGGCGGGGGGCTCCTCCTTCACTGAGTGCATGATGGCGCCAACAATCAGGCCGATGGCAATCAGGAGGCATGACTCCGGGACCCAGATGGTTATCTTCTGATAAATGTTAAAACCTGGACAGAGAGGGAATGAATCAGAAGCAAGACTAGATCCCCTACACCTTCCACCGAGGCATTCAGGGCGAAAAGCCTCATTCAAAACCTGTTTTCCTAAACAGGTCTCATGTCTATTTTGTCACATACCGATTTTGGCAAAGGAGGCCAGCAGGACCCACAACGTGAACTCAAAGGGGATCTGGATCCGAGGGTAGTCCATAGTAAACACAGGGAGATGGGCATTCTCCTCCTCGGGGTAGGCCTGAGGTTGATTGATATCATCAGGGTAAGGCTTGGCGCTCTCCAAGTTGGTCGGTGGGGAAGGTTTGGTCTCCTGAAGTTCACATTTTCCTCCAGCGTAACACAGCAGGATCAGGAAAAGCGCAAGGGCTGCGCTATTAGTCCTGACTGAGAAAACGGGGGTCCCCATTTTTAAACGGAAAAAATAAATAAATAAAAAAACACTCAACCGGCCTCCAAGTTCCTAATAAAACACAGAAGTGCTGCGGTTGTGGGTTTAGGCCATTCCGTAGTTAGTGTGATATTACAGCAGGTCCATTTGAGAAAATCCAAAAGGGAAGAAGTCCCTCTGCAGCCTTGAGAGAGACTTGGGTGCAAATCTGGTTTCAACTGTTGCAGAACCTGCTTTTACCCCCGGCCTTGCCTACTGGGTGGAGCTGCATGTCCAAAATGACATGAAGAAGAAAAAAACACCAATAGGAAAAAGGTGGACCCTGTGTTGCTTTGTGTGTCGTCATCAGAGGAAATGTTTAGCCTGTGTAACTTAACCCTAACAAGCTTTGACACAGATGAGCCACTTTGACTGGGAGTGAATTTTCCAACAGGTTAAGAAAAGGTCTGGAAAGCTTGTTTTCTCACAGTTCCATATAAAACCCACACGATGGCAGTAGAGGGCAGTAAATTATGTCTTTGGCTGGCTAATCCTGTTTTAATTGTAATGTCGCAGTAAAGAGAGTGAAATTTGGCATCATATATAGCAATAGAGATGGTTTATTATATCATAAAATAATATATCATTAAAAAATAAATGAACCTACAGATACCAGCTAAAACAAGCTCTTTACTGCCACCTGTTATTCATGTGTGTACACAATAGATATTTTCGGCCGCATGACCCAAACTTCCTCTTTATGTTGCCTTTATTACACTGCTTATCTTCATATATTCACAAGGTTATCTTTGCGGTTGTTCTTGATAAACAAATTAAGTCATTACACATCTTCACAGGCTTCAGCTTAAATATTTAATTTTCTGGAGCTGCCACTTTTACTTTGGCCAGTGCCCTGTGTTTTTGGTAATGGAAATCAATGCTGAGTATCTCATGGTCGTGCATTGTATATCTGGTTGACATTTCCATACAGGAAGCTCTTTTTTTTTTATATTGTTCTTATCTCTCATTTTGAGCATTACAGAAGTTGAGTTTATCTACTGATTATATGTTGAGGGGGAAAAATCTTTATTTGTAAAACATTTATTTATTTGGATGCATTATCTTTAACTTAATGTAATTTTCATTCGATTTAATGTAATTAACTGGTGGAACAGAAGGTTTCAAAACTTCGAAATTGACATAACTGCAAAAGTTGACATAATTTATTGAACATTAGCGTTAAAAAATAATGTATACGTAGCTTTCTAATAAATAACAAAAATTCCCCCATTGGTTTGAACTTTCTTCAACACAGCTCTAGTGCGTGATGACGTAGGGTGCGTATCACGTAGAAGGCGTCGCCTCGAGCCCAGCCGACTCTGCTGCTCCAACGTCTGGAGACAGAAAACGGTGCGGCAACGAGAGGACGCGCACCTCCCTGTACTTGTGTCATTAGCTTCTTTCGGATATTCTTCCCCCCCAAACACAGCCGAACCGGTAAGAATGACTTTCAACTCTGAATTCAAACTGTGCTGACACAGCACGTGACAGGACGTTTTATGGGGACGCCGCGAGCTAACGGCCGCGTCTTTGCCAGTGTTTTAGACTGTTAGCCATAAGTTGTTGAACGGGGGCTTTAGTTTGGTTCTGGTTGTTGGGGCTGTAAAGACATTTCTGCTGGAGAAACCTGCTTTTTTAGACACGACGAGGAGCGAACGTGACACTCGAGACTGAGGCCAGACGCTCGGGAGCAGTTGGGGACATCGAATAAAGCCGAGTGCCTGTGTCAGGATGGGGTAAAGTACCGGACAGCACAAAGAATATTGCTGGCAGGAAGTATTTTATAGTATCAGGGGGGTTTTCAGTGTGTACAGCCGGTTTTACCTAAAGAAAACACTTCTGAGTGCATTACGTAACTTTATACGGAAACTGTATTCCCCTCCATGTGTCAATAGTCTTATGTTGTGTAGTTGGTGTAAATATTGCTTCATCCTTCCTGCAGGTGCCTCTTTGTTTCATATAGATGCAGAAGTGTTGTCTCACACAGCAAAACATCACTGGTGTGTGTGTATATATGTGTGTGTGTGTGTGTTTACTGCATGCTGAGGGTGGATGCGCACATGTGGTCCTCTCCTGTCCACTGCAGTCCAGCTGGTTTTGGGTTTCGCTGTGCACCGGTCAAAGTCAGATGTGGAGGGAGGATGCAGAGGCCGGGCTTTGGTTTTCCCCGAAACAACCCCCCTGGACAAGAGCATGTCACAGACAAATCGCCCAGCAAATCACAGCCACTCTGAGCTCTAATCTGATAGCGTGCCTTTCCGCCTTTTGTGATCCATACTTTGAATACCTGCTAGACTAAAATACAAACATGTGTGCGGGCTTTAGTGAGTTGTTGCACCGGGCAGATTTACAGGAGAAGAAGTATAGGGCTGTCAATGTTGTTTCTCGGTAAGACTGGAGCACAGGAAGTCTGAAAAATCAAGTGGTTTGGTAAAAAAAAGTGGTGTGAAAAGTCAGTGTTTTTAGAAGTGCAGTTTTAGATATTTCACTCACACATTTGGCCACATTTGAAATGATCTTTATTCATAACTTTGTTGTCGAAGGCCCCATTTGAAAATGAAGATCTGTGGTGCTTTGCCTGCCCTTTAGATGGATTCTGTCTGCCAACCATCTGTATTTCAACACACATGGCTGCTCTTTACTCCCTCTCTGTCTCCTTGCTTGGCTCGGATCGGATGTTGGTTTAAAAGTTGCCTCCGTCTGCTTGGAATAACCAAACTGAGCTGCGGAAGAGAATATTGTTAGTTCTCCGTCTTCAAAAGGTGGCCTGAATTTGTCATGTACCTCGTCTGACTTTGAGTTTCTCATTTAGACTTATTAGGTCAGAATAAATAGCTTTGAGATGATCTGAGGTCCTTAAAGAGAACGCTCTTTCTAATAGAATAGCTTCCAATACCTTATCAGTGGTTTTCGATTATGATTACATACTTTATGCTCTGTATGTATGGACTGACTTTAATCCATGTGTGTGAGTGTGTGTGTGTGTGTGTGTGTGGTGACTCATCAAACTCTCCCACTCAGCCCCGAGCTGAGGGCACAGCTGAACCCTGTTGATTCAGCCCTCATCTGCTCCTTCCTCTGTTTCTGGGCGTCTTTGTCACGTGTGTGCCGTCGCCGGCGAACGTCCGCAGCCCACCGAGGCTTTATTGCTCATCCGTGTGTGTGTGTGTGTTTGTGTGTGTGATGACTGAGGCAAATAGCTTATGTAATACAGGGAAGGAGGCTTCTAATGGGCTGTATCTGTATCCGTAACCCGCCGGTGTCATGGGCCATCCTGGATTCCCAGCACGAACCGCACACAGTTCTCGAAAATATTTTCTTTATTGATTTATTAATAGTCCATTTTTTTCCATCAACAACAGTCCGGCCTATCCCCCTAAATGTGAGTCGGGAGTCAAACACGTCTTATTTACTCAAAGCTGCCAAACGCCCCCGGACCCCCTCTCAGCTCACATGCAAACAAACACGCTCAGAGGGATGTCGGCCCCCTTATTCATGCACGGACTCACACAGCGGCGCCCTTTCTTATTAATGAGGAGCATCAGAAGCGAGCGTGGCAGGCAACGTGACGCCCATGCTCACGGCCTCTGAGAGCACCGACCATCTGACACAGTGTCTGTCCCCCAGAAAAACACTTCTCCCTCTGCTCTGGACGGGGAATCGGACAAGGCAACGCTTCACAGAAAGCTGCTTTCTGAAAGCTTCCGCTGCCTCCTAGGATTCATTTTTTTGTAATGTTTTACATCTAAACAGCCAGTAGTATGAAATGATCCTTGTATTGTCGAAAAGGGTATGTTAAAAATCGCTGAGTCCTCCTTAAAGGACTTTTCTTCCAGAAACAGTAAGGTCCAGATGCATCTCCCCGGTGATTTGTATCTGCCTTTAGTCGGAGAACATGTCTGAAATGTGAATCCCTCCTGACCAACATGGCCAAAACCACGAAAACTATGGCTTTCATCCATCATTTTTTCTCTTTTTTTTTTGTTGACTAATGTCGCTTTAACCGGCGACCGTCTCTATATTTCCTCCTCTCCCCGGGGGGACCAAACGGGGCAGACGCGAGGCGCCGTTGCCGCTTTTGCCGCAGACGAGGCAGCGAGAGAGTTAACGGGGGGCCGGAGGGGAGAGGAGGCAGAGGAGAGGCAGCTGCAGTGGCTCTGCCTCGTGACGGAGTCTGCAGCGTGAGTTTGTTTACATCCAGCCTCTGCAGACGAGCGAGGGCAGTGTGTGCGCGCTTGTGTGTGTCTGTGTGTGTGTCTGTGTGTGTGTGTGTGCAGACTGCCTTCTACTCCGGCTCGTCGGTGCCACGCTGCGATGTCCAACAACAGATCTGCGACGTCGCTCTTGAGAAAGCCGTCGTCTGACAGGATAAGCGCCCTCAGACTCGGCCTTAGGGGGGAAGGCCCCCCCCCCCACCTCGCTGGGTAGGAGGCTACTGCGTACAGGGAGGCGTGCTAGAACGAGGGCCTAAACGGGCCTCCCCCATGGCTCCCCGGCCATGTCGTCTGTTTGGTGCGTGCCTCTATTCAGGTTTTAGCTGCCAAACGGAGCCCTAACTCAAGGTGCCACTGTGTGTCTCTGTAGCAGTAAAATAATGGGCCTTTTTTTTCCTGCAGAAAAGAATTTAACTTCCTGTGCGCATGTTCACCGTCCCTGCCCTGTTCCGCTGACAGCAATCAGATAGCTGCAAAGAGACATTTATTTATTTATTTATTTAATCAGGACAGTGCACATTAATGAACAATCTCATACAGATTGTAAATGAGCCAGATTATAGCATAGTTGCTAGTTTACATCTGTCGTCCTGAGGCAGGGAAGACCAAACAACACAAAATCACAAAATACAAAATCAGTCCAAACACACGTTTAGACAATGACATTACAAAATTAAAATTATTTCAATTCAATTCAATTTCATTTATATAGCGCCACATCACAACAACAGTTGTCTCACAGCGCCTTCCAAACAGAGCAGGTCAGACCCTACTCTGAAGTTAATTACAGAAACCCAACAATTCCCACCATGAGCAAGCACTAGGCGACACAGGCAAGGAAAAACTTCCTTTTAACAGGCAGAAACCTCGAGCAGAACCATGGCTCATAAGAGAGGGATGCTTTGGGTAAATGAATGTTCTGGTAGCATGTCGGCCAGTTTCCTACCAACCACCTTTTTTTTTTTCTTCAAACTTTTGTAACAATAACTTTAGGAACAGTCAGATGCATTTTAAGTCTAGTGTCCAGTCTTTTTTTAACGTCTCTATGCTCTATAGCGGTCTCTTCAGTTTCTGACTCTGCGTTCTCATGCTCGAAGTTCATCAATAGCGAGCGTCACTTCATCCCTTTTTTCAGGAAGTTGCGCTTTTTTAGGTTTTTTTTTGGAGGGGGGGGGTTACAGACTTCACCGGCGGTCATCTTCTGCTTTCGGGGCCTCTCGTGTCACGGCACTTTGCAGGCTGGTTTCTTCTCACTCACTTGCTCGTCTTGGTCATGGTTTCTTTTTTTTCTGCTGTTCATAGATGTGTAGTGTGGGACTTTTATAGTCAGTCTTCACTTCACAGAATACAGTTTTAGAATAAAACAGTTGGTATAGTAAAGTTTATGAGCGTCTTTAAATTAGGCATGCATACTTATTATAAAGAACACTGATCATAAGAATACAGATGTAGGGGGGTTTCTGAACTGTCAGTGTGACTGAAAGCTGCTTTTCTTTGGGACTTCCTTTAAGACTAGAAGGAAGTGGTGGCTTCAAACGGCTGTGACAGGTTCACACACTCGCCGTCGATGGCTGGGCCGCATTCTGCTTTTCCAGCATCGTCTTGTGCAGCTGGTTGAAAGATCTTCTTCTCCTGCATCTGACATTTGTAGACTGTGTGTCTGGAGAGAGGTGTCCATAAACGTGGCCCTAAATGCTTTTTTTTCTCTCCTCGACTGAACAGAAACAGAAAAATAGGCAGCAGTGTTCCTAGGGTGAAAGAGAGCCGTGCTTTTGTGTGTGTGTGTGTGTGAGGGAGATGCTAATTTTCATGTGAAAGAGCTACAGCTGCTACTTCCCTCTGAAGAAATTATTCATGCTTTATTCTAATGCCAATCCTCCAATGTCCACACACACAGACAGGGAGCAGCTCTGTCGTCGTTTTTTTGGGCTAACCTGAAGGCCGCCATGCCCCTGACGCAGGAAATGTTTGTTTGTAACATGGAAAAGGAGCCGATTTCGGCAACCCCTTGACTTCTCCCACCTTCTCTAAAAGACCCCTCTGCTCTGACCCTGGGTCTGATTATTCGCATTTTTTTACGCCCACAGCAAAGGGTGGGAAAAGCAGAAAACATGTTGAATTGTCTTAACAACGTGTAGGTTTGGTGTCATACAAATGAGGTATTGATGCCGAGAGATCAAAAGGAGCCACAGCCAGAAAACAAGGGCCTGTGAGGAGTAGAATATTAATTTAAAAAAAACTACAAATCAGTCGTCTGAATTTTTATATGGAGGTCAGGGACTGTTATTCTGTTATAGCATAAAGTACACTGAAATCTGATTAAAGTTCTGGCTGATAAGTAGACCTTCTTTAATCACTTCGTTTCATCAGATCGACTGTTTCAAAAGACTCACAAAAGAACAAAATGTAGAGCAAAAGTGTTGAAATGCGGCCAGACTTTCTCACTCAGCGACGTCTGGCCTCCTGAAAATATGGGTTTCACTATTTATGGTCAACCAGGCTCTCGCACTGCTCCCTGTCCCCGAATCCCTCTTTTTTCTGCCCGAGGATGAAACCGAAGACAGGGAGTGTAAACACACGGAGGCTCGTAAATATACACACACGCAGGCCCACGTAAGCAGGTCCAGAAAGTCCTAAACCAGAAGAAACCCGCTCCCCCTCACAAATCAGCCACCAGTCAAACTCCGCCGTTAAAGGTTACAGATAGAGGGGTTGTACCTACCAATAATGAAATCAAAGTGAGGGGACATTACGAGAGTGAGTGCTTATGATTCTGAGAATGGTACGTGTTAATCTGCAGATGTTTTTGTCAAAGGGGTTTTGGAATGAAGCGTGTCCAAACGTGTGCTTTCAGGCCCTTTCTAACAGGGGCGCTATTAATGGATCCTAAGGCCTCTAATAAACCTAAATCCACTTAGTGAATCTTGGATTTCGCTTTTATATGTCAGAAGCTCTGGCTCAGATTCCTCTGTGTGTGTATGTGTGTGTGCACATGGCCTAGTTCATATGATTCACAAACCTGCTCACACACTCGCACTCAACCAAAGCAGGCTAAATTTGGAGCTACCGTATATGGCTGCCCCCCCCCCCTTCCTCAGCTGGGCCCTTTGCTGCTTTCATTTGGGCCTGATGTTGAATCCCCAGTCCCTCCACCTTAGTTTATCCATCTAAAGTGCTCAGTCTGCCTCCAGCAGGTTTTGCAGTGACTTTGTCCAGAATTAAGGAAGAGGAAAAAATGTTTTTTGTTTTGTTTCTGTTTTTAGGGATTGCATCTCCACTCCAAAATTCTATGATCGAAACATTCACTGCAAATGCGTCTTAGACAGGACAATCTATGAACTACGAGTGTTCCCCCGAAAATCTTACTTTTGGAAATGCTTTGGGGAAGCTCACGTCTCACCAGGTCGGGATGTTTCTTTGGCTTTGGGGATGGAAAAAGTGACTTCATTTGGCCGCGAGGCTGGAAACTTCCGTCAGAGGCTGGAAACAAAAGCCAGAGATATCTGGAGCCTGATAATGTCCTCTTCCGAGTCCGGATTCGCTGTCAGTAAATGCGCTATATTTGGTGATTGTTGATGCCGGGTTGATGGTTCGAAGGGATTGATTTTACTTTTTTTTTTCACATCTCGAAAAAGAGAAATAGTTTTTCCACAGCAGCTTAATGGGGTGGAAGTTGCTCAAGCAACAAGCAGGAAAACATGATTAGAAATAAGTATTAAAACACATTTTGGAGGATCGTAGGGCATATTTTTGGGACCGTTTCTATTTGTAAGCAACGCTTTTGCCTCTGCCCCATCACTGTTAAAGCGGAGTCTTTATTGGTCTTTATAGTAGATGGTGACTCCTTTGATTTCCTCCATAAACGTTCTGTGACAGACTGCAGGTCCTCTGAGGACTCCCTCTGCTTGCACAGCGAAGGCGGCGTTGTTCCTCTCCCACAAAAATAAAGCAGACGGCATCGTATCGTTCACGGGCGTTCAATAAAAACAGATCGGGGCTTTATTCTGTCTGCTGACTCTGGTTTCCAGCTGCTGCTTTTGTGTGCTTGTGGCGTACAACACGTGGAGTTTTCACTGTGATTCATTCGACTGTTCCTATTTCCGCCCGTTTATTATTTTTTGATGAAGATACAAAGATGCAAAAAACGGGACATTGAAAGTCTCTGAATCCAATCTACACCTTTCAAATATTTGTATTATTTTCATATGCATTGACAAACAGCAGACTGTCACAATTAAGATGGCTGAAAATGCCTTTGCATTTCAGTTGTCATTTTTCTGACCCTGTTAAAAACTGTAAGGAGGAGCTCGAACTGGTGCTCATTTTTCCGATGAACACTACCCTTTTTTTCAAATTTATCTTGAAAACGCAAGTGAAAATATTTGTTTCCTCATTCTGATCTTAAACCAATAGCTTCCACCCTTGTCGTTCTCTTGTTGTTGCTGCCCTGTCCATAGGACTTTCCAGAACCGGTGCCGCCAACGGTTGGCTTTTCGAAAGGATCCGTGTAAAACACTTTCACCTGCATTCGGTTACCTTCTTGATTTGGCATGTTGGAGACATGTTGAAGTCTTTTTTTGACCAGCTGATAAGCGACTCATGAGCCAAAAGTCAAGAAAGCCACAACTTCCAGCTTTCACTTTCTGTCCGAGCCGTCCTGGCTCAGACCGGAAACCGCAACGCGTCCAAATGTCCGAGTGTTCCCATGGCGTTTGTGGCACGTAAAGCCGCTCACAGGCTCATTCAAATTCAGATCTAAATCAGGTGGCTGCGCCGGGTGTTCCACACATGTAGGCCACTCGTAAAGTGGGCCGCCGTCACTGCTTGGACCACATACGTCAAGAACTAGGCCACCAACTATTAACCCAGACCCACACTTAGAACAAGACCACTCCATGGGGGTTCTGTCTTATACGATGCATCCTTTTGGGTCGTTTTTTCAGTGGAAATGACTGTAAATATCCTTCCACTGTAGGCTGGTTCCCTTTTGAGAAGAAAAAAAATAGAGACGTCTGTGATCATAACTTTGGCGTCCAGCCATTGTTAAACCAGACCACTCCGACTCTCCGCCTGAGCCCGCTACGGTCCCTCGTGTTTACGTCTTTGCCACAATTAGGCTAATTGGTCTTTAGCAAAATGGGACGGAAAGAAGAAGGAAGGCAATAGCAGGACAGCTGACAAAACTGTCCCAGACTGGAGATCCAAGGACAGGATTCAGGAGAGGCCCAGTTTTATGTGTTGTAGTTTAAAAAAAAAAAAAGCTCCAGCATTTTCAAACATACTGACATTCCCACAGATCATGGTCAGACTCACTTCTCCATTGCCTCTAAATGTCTCTAAACAGCAGAGGGAGATCTCAAAAATTAAACTCTGGCGTTGACAATGCTTGAATACATCTTGAATTGTGGATCATGGAATAATTTCAAAACTCCAGCCTTGTTTGTTTTTCCAGGTTTAATTGCAGACACAAGTTTATTTCATAGCTTTAGAAACTACACTTACGCTTTAGAAACTTTTTTCTGTGACAAATGACGGTGTGTTGTCGGTTTAGCTTTCTGCCCCATGTTCCCTGTTTCTGTTTCCACAAGTCCCCCCCCTCGAATTTCACATCCTAATCGCAGATCATGTGATCAGTTGCCTTGACAAGACGTCAACCAAAACTACATGTGAGGACTTAACGTACTCAGAAAGAATATGTTTGGGCAGCAATGGCTGATTAGAGGGTACATTTGTACATCTAATACTCTGTTACAATGCAGTTCATATATATTTTGTTAATATATACCACAATACCTTTTTAATTGGTTGTTGTATTGATCTGGATACGGATGAAAGATGTTCACCAATGAGAACAGATTATTAAAGTAATCTTCCTTCTCCTTTTCCGCATCTTTTGTCTTCTTGTTCTTTTTTCTTTTACCCAGTTTTTTCACATTTTCCTTCTTTCTCTTGTTTTGCCGTCTTCTTTCCAAAAAAAGCCCCTCTTTTCTGTGGCTTTTACCTTAACCTCTGTTTAGTCTAGAACAAAATGGAACATCCTTTAAAGATGGGTAAGAAAGCACGTCTTTTTTTTCTTCCTCCCTCTTTCAGCCGTGGGTCTGGAGCAGTCGTAGGCCGGCACACGGGGGGTCCCCCGCGTCACATGGGAGTGCGCGTCCGCGTGTGTGAGGGTGTGTGTGAGGGCCTCCTGCCGTTTCCCGGTCTTCTGGGACCAGCATGGCGGGGGGCAGGGAGCCCGGCTCACGGACGCAGAGGCCGTGGTCGGTGTACCGGGCCAACACGTTCGAGCTCTCCAACGAGATGATCGGCCTGGCCCTCGCAGGTGAGCCACCGCCCAGGGACACACATTGTTACACGTTAATTACACGTATTTGTCTAGTAACGCCAGGGCCTGTTGACTCATTTGCAGGAAATAGTCAGGACCCAGACGAGCCCGTGCTGGAATTCAGCGTAGGTGTGTACAACCACAAATGATGTCATTTTATTAGGATATTTTTATTATTATTATGGGATAATGTTAAACATCCGGTTAAGAGGAATTCAAAGTGTTCCAGAGAAACCCGACACCTATCGTCTTTTTTTCTGTAATGGTAGTGTGTCTGTGTTTTCTCACCCAGTGTGCACAGACCTGGTGACGCCTGCTTTAGATCGAAAACCCAACAGCTTTGTAGCAGTGAGCTGCACGACACCACCACAGGCCTTCTGGACCAAACACGCCCAGACGGAAGTCATCGAGGTCAGAGTCCTCCCATTTTACCTCCGTGTGGCACAGTTTGAGTTTGTTTTCAGAATCTACCTGACTTTCAGTGGAGTTTCCATCCCGAACAAGGAAGAAATTAATGATAGCTTCACTTTGGTGGAAGTTTGGTCTTTATGTGAAAATTCAAAAAACAGTTACAAAATATTTATGTTGTTAAATATCTCTTTATTAAACGAGGAGTACAAATCCATATACAAAATAATGTAGAGCAAATGATGTCTTGCTGAATAGAATTATATTTGTTTGTATTTTTCACACTATTTTCTCTTTTTAGGGCACCAGTAACCCCATCTTCCTCAGCAGCATCGCATTTTTCCAGGACTCCAACATCAACCACCAGACGCAGGTCAAGCTGGCCGTCTACGATGTGAAGGACCGCTCGCAGGGGACGGTACGAGCTGGTGGGGGGCGGGGGTATTCATACTCTTTGGCAACAACCCGCGCAAGTTCATTAAAAAAAAAAGAATGCTATCCGTAAAGTGTTGCGCCCCTCTGTCTGTGCAGATGTACATGCTTGGCTCGGCGCTTTTTCCTGTGAAGGAGCTGCTGCAGGAGAAGAGCCACAGACTCCCGCCCGAATTACGGTAACGGACACAAACACCCACCCCCCCCCCCCCCCCCCCCCCCCATGTGCTTGTCGCACCAGAGCTGAACAGTTTACGGTCCTATTTCTTTTCTCGGGTCCGGAAAATACAGATCATGGTCATGAATGAGTTAAAAAGTGAGCGTTTGGGGATTATAGGGATATGGACGAGTCACAAAACTACTCAGGTTTTGGCATTACATTGCTTTTGAATATAGTTTGGGGATGATTTAGGTGTTAAAGTCAGAGCAGTCAAAAGTTTGCGTTGTATGCTGCTGGAAAGCAGGTGAAAGGATAAAGGTTTTAGACTCTTGGTCAGACCAATAGCTCCATAACCTCTTGAAGGAGCAGAGAGGGGTCTCCTTTTTCCTACTTTCATGCCAAATATCAAAAGCAACAAACCACATCGGTTCTGATTTAAAATGGCAGAAAAAGGTGCATATTTAAAACTTGAATGCGGTTGTATGTTCGGATGGACAGATCAGCGGAAAACGAGCGTGTGGGGAGCGTCTCCATATCGGCCTGGCAGATGGAGGAGAAGGCAGATCAGAGGATGTCGGTCGGACGTTTGTCAGACAGCATCAACGGCCGGGTAAGAGCCCCAAAATGAGCTGCCGTGTTTATCTTCCACGTGTCTCCTTTTCGTGTAAGTTCGAGCGGCCAGAAAGACGCAAAACTTTGGCCTCATCCTCTCACGTGTGCGCTCCCGCTCCCCGCAGACGGTGCTGCCCGTGGATGAGAGCCTGACGGAGTCGATGGGTGTCCGGATCAAGTACGCCTCCCTGTGCAAAGATAACCTGCTGCGTTCAGGTGAGAAACCATTAGAAGCAGCCACATCAGTAGCCACAGCCTCTGTGGCTCGCCTTTTCTCCCTGAAGGCTACGTCTTCCCATATAAAGCTTGTTTTTTTCAGTTAAGTTAATGCAGTATTCGCTTGTTAATGACCTTTAGTCCTGCGACCCAACCACCACCCTGAAACCAGATATCTTTGTGGGAAAAGATTCTTTTGCATGGGAGAGAACACCGGACAGCAGCGTTTAGCGTGAAATGGAAATAAGTGCATTACCCCTTTAATTAACCTCTCTAATCTGAGTAAATGACTCATCTAGAAGTGAAAACCCACTCGGCTCTGTTTCTAACACCAGTCCTCAGTGAAATTGTGAATGTGTGAAATGAACACATTCATTTTATGTTTGTTGTTTTTTTTTTTTTAAGTGTTTGGAGGCACCATGTCCAGGATGTACCGCTTCCCCACCACGGATGGGAAGCACCTGCGGGTGCTGGAGCAGATGGCCGAGAGCGTCCTGTCGCTCAACATTCCCCGACAGTTTGTCAAACTGCTGCTGGAGGAGGATGCAGCCAGGTACGAGACGCACACATTAACCAGGACTTGAAGAGGACAGTCACCGGTTGGAAGCATGATTTCCAAATGTTACGTTAAATTAATTTTGGAAAGATAACCCGAATCATTAATAATGACTTATTTTATCTATTTTTTAAGGCAATTGATTTTCACTAAGGTGTAAATCAAAATGCAGTTGCTCATAGTATTATTTTGACAGAGTAACCTCTTTGCTAATGTTTTTCTGCTAACAGGGTGTGTGAGCTTGAGGAGCTGGGAGAGCTGTCCCCCTGTTGGGAGAACCTGCGGCGGCAGATCGTCTCTCACTACCAGAACATCATCCTCGCATACCAGGAAACCCTATCTGACCTGACCGAGTACAGAGGTCAGCTTCTCCACGGCTTTCTGAGAGGATGATCTTCTCTTTGACGAGGCCATTAGTGAACCTGTCTTCCTGTACTACCCGTGTTAGGTCCCTCATTTAAAGCCAGTAACCTGAAGGCAGAGAGGAAGATGGAGTTCATGCCCACCAACCTCCACGTGCAGAGGATGAGGGTTCAGGATGAGCTGGGCTTCGGTCAGTCAGAGACAGAAAACAGGGTCGTAGTGGTGGTTTTCGTCTCTCTGACTCACGAGCTTACGCTTCCCTCTGCAGAGCACACGTATGACGTGATAACCATCGGCGCCCCGGCTGCTCACTGCCAGGGTTTTAAAAATGGCGGGTTGAGAAAGCTCATCCAGAAGTTCGAGGAGGCAAAGAAACAGTAAGTCCGTTCAACTGTGCAAACAAGCGTGCATGTGTCCCCTCCTTCAGATTTTTTTGTTTCATTCATATTTGACTCAAATGACTTTGAATACTTTATTACGTCTAAGCATTGTCCTCTTTTTATTTCAAATTAAATTGCTGTCCTGTTTCTTCAATTCCTGCATTATTAATTCTGCAGTTCGCTTCTGTGGCTTCATCTTAATTTTTTTTTCGTTACTTTTCTGATCAGCTTATTTGAAGAAGAATGGTGAGTTGTTGCTTTGCTCTTTGCTCGTTTTGGCTCCGATGTTAAATTTTCATTTCACTGCGTTTTACCTCCACAAAAAAGTCATTTTACCTCACACAATGCAATGTCTATAGCAAAATGCATTTGTGCTTATCACAGTTTCTGTCTTGTACAAACGCGAATCTTGGCTTTGAAAGTGTCGTTTTTTAAATGTTTCTGAATCTGAAAGGTAAGCAATGTTAAACGCTTATTCGCGACTGAGGTCGACTTTATGTAATCTTCACATAATTAGTGGTTTGAAACCATCATCAAAAGTAGGCATGTGCATGTAAACACTATATCTGTATGTATATGTCTCTAACAAATCAGTCAGCTGTCATTAGTCCAGCCATTTTTTATACAAACACATATGACTCTGCATACTAAGTAAGGAAGAGTGTGGTCAGCATGCGCTCTGATGCGGATGAAATGTCTTCCCGTACTGCAGCAGTGCCCTTTCCAGCTCGCAATCCATCGTCTACATACCTGAGGACATAGTCCGAGCCAAAGAAATCATCGCCCACATTAACACACTCAAGACTCAGGTCAGCTACTACGCTGAAAGGCTTTCCCGGGCCGCCAAAGACCGATCGGCCAGCGGACTGGAGAGGACGCTGGCTATTCTGGCTGATAAGGTATGAATGAACTGCCTTCTTTTTTACATATATATATACAGTGGGGGAAATAAGTATTTGACCCCTTGCTGATTTTGCAGGTTTGCCCACTTACAAAGAATGCTTCTTTTTCCTAATCAGATGGTTATCAATTTTTATAAATTCATATGATGTGACTTTCTGGAATTTTCTTTGGGATTCTGTCTTTCACTGTTAGAATGTACATATGATTAAAGTTATAGATCGTTGCATTCTTTGTAAGAGGGCAAACCTGCAAAATCAGCAAGGGGTCAAATACTCATTTCCCCCACTGTATATATATATTTCCATTGCATGCGTCATAAAAACTCAGATACCAACTCTTGTCACCCGGTCAGACTCGTCAGTTGGTGACCGTGTGCGACTGCAAGCTGCTGGCTTCGGCCATTCAGGCTTTGAACGCAGCGCGGCCGGACTACATTGCCTCCAAATCATCACCTTCCGCCGACTCGGAGCAGGTCGTGCTCCGCAACGACCAGGACACGCTGCTCGCCAAGTGGAGCGGTCGCAACAGTCGGTCTTCCCTGCATGTGGACTGGCACGAGGAGGAGTGGGTAGGTCATCGTACCACATCAGTCATTGGGTCGTCATCAGTCATTCCTTTTATACCTTATGTTCTTTTGTAGACAGCATGGGCACAGATTAAATATCTTCTTCTTCGTTAAACACGAAAATATGCTCCATTATGGTTTTATTGCAGCTTTTCTCTGTGAAAACGTGTTTCTTAAAACATTGCTCAGAACAGCAGAGGCATCTTTTGAAACATTCGCGTCTCCTCTCAGGAGAAGGTGTGGGTGAACGTGGACAAATCTTTGGAGTGCATCATCGAGCGCGTGGACAAGCTGCTTCAGAAAGAGAGGAGGCCCAGCAACGGCAGTCAGGAAAGTTCCCAGAGTGACCTGCAGGGCGGCGGTAGTAAGAAAGGTAACGCTGGCCTCTGTTTTTTGCTGTTGTTGTTTGGAATAGGTTTACGGGCAATAGCTGAGGGGAAAAGAGTTGTTAGTATGAAATGACGTCTTTGTGTGTGTGGCTGTGAAAAGGTGATGTAAAGAGGAGAGCTTTCTGGATCAACCCAGGAAGTATGTCACAGGAATCTACACCATTAGCACCATCATCATCATCACCATCATCATCATCTTCAGAACCACCATCTTCTTCCTCTGCTCGTCCTCCCAGCCCCGAACAAGAAAACTGTATGTTAGTTTTTATGCCCTCCTCTCCCTCTGCTCCTTTTATCTCCCTCTTCTTTTAGTTCATGGCCATGTGACACTGAGGAATCCTCCTGATTTTTTACCCCCTTCACTTTCTCACCTTTAAGCACTCTTTCACTATTTTTTCATCATCTTATATCGTCAGATGTTGTCCTTTTGTGTTTGATTTTTCCGTCACCGTCAGCAGTCGTATCTGAAAAGATGTGCTTACTGGACATGTTGTTAGAGACCGGAGTCACTCGTCTGCCCGGACTGCTCGAACCTGAACACAGAGGCAGTTATGAGAGACGGATAATGGAAAAGAATGCAGTGAACAAGAGCCCATGGGTCGTATCTGCCAAAAAAATCCATCAATTATGTATCAGAAAACTGTAGTCACATAGGGGAGAGTGGAGGGCGTTTTTTTACCTCAGAAAGGTTCACAGGCTTCCTGTCGAACAGGGGACATTTTACCATTCCATAAATGACATTAGCTGTTTTTTTGAAGGAGCACTCTGTTTTCCAGGTCTTTATTGATTTTGTCCCGACAGTTTTTTTTAGATGCACTGCAGCCATCACTTTTTGCAAACCATTCCATCCTTTTTTAAATTTTATTTTTTAGATTGGGTTTGAGTAAACTAATAAGGCAGCCGCATGAGGCTGTGAGCGTTTCAACACCTTCTGACAGGAAATGACTAAATCGGAGGCAATTGTCTTGCTACCCATTAATTTCCTATAATAGAATTTCAGTTCAGGTTAAGCACACACACACACACACACACACACACACACACACACACACACACACACATCCACATCCACACTTTTGTGTCATCTTTCTGTTCTGAGAAGAAATTGGGGTCATTGTGGCGTGTTAGCGGCGAACATTTGAATATGACTCGCTGCTCTTCAGACGGTAGAAAAACGGTGGCCTTCCAATTGTTCTCTCCAGCTGGACTGAGCAGTCTTTTGGTCGACCTTTGACTCCGGTCTGCAGTGTTTTGTGTTTGTCTCTGCTGCCCTCTGTGGCTTCCTGCGCCTGCTAACCGTGCATGTTACACCTCCTCCCCCCTCCTCTTCCAGATGGAAGCCCCAGTGTGGAGGAGGCCTACCCAGGTAAGAGCTGCTCCCCTCCCATACTCCTCCAGGAAGATAGGGCCGATTTTCTTTATTTTTTCATAATTAAATGCTTGAGTAAATCATTTTCTTTGCTTTGATTACCGGACATCAGACAGTTTCTGTTTTTTATACGCGATTGGTTATTTTCACTCAAATTTTTTTCTTTTGTTTTAACTTTACGAAAGACAGAACGAGCCTCTTTCAGCGCTTCTGCTTTTTCCGTTGTGTCTCCGTTTTTTATCCGTTGTCTTGTTTCTGTGTCTAATAAGTCAAGTTAAACCTAAATTTGTAAACCCACTCCCACTCGCTTTTTTTATTTTTGTAAAAAACGATTCACTGTCGGCGTCGGCTGATCCTCCCACTCCTGTGGTTTCACCAGGCGAGTGGAGCGAGGCGCTGTACCCGCTCCTCACCACGCTGACGGAGTGCGTGGCCATGATGAGCGACAAGGCCAAGAAGTCCATGGTGTTCCTCCTGATGCAGGACAGCGCCCCGACCATCTCCATGGACCTGTCGCTGCAGTACCGCCGCGACGTGGTCTTCTGCCAGACGGTCAGCACGTCCCTCACGCAAATCAGGCCTGCTCGCCCACGCGGAGAATTGCATAAAAGCGTTAAAACCATTAGCTCGTGCTCTCGTCCGCGGGTGACTCAAAGCGGAGGTCGTAAATCTGTAAATATTTTCCTGCACAGAGGTCAAACACTCATATGACTGCTAAACATTCAGAAGTACAACAGGACTGGAAAAAGAGAGGGTTTTTTTTACACCCCCACGGAGATATTTCAGATGTTTCTTTGCCATTTACGTCAGTCCACTGCTTCAGTCGTGTGTGGAACGCCGCATGTGCTCATGTGCTCATCAAACTCGGTTGTTTGTCAGAAACCAAAGGCCATGGAACAACTGAGTTGTCGTCCCTAATCAGTCATTATCCCACAGGTTGATAAATAGAAGGAATATGAAGATGACGACATACGGTTTATGAATGTGGCACAAAGACTGAAATGCAAAAACCTTTTCAGCACACAGTTAGCTAGTTGCAGATTTAGGGGAAATCCCCAAGGATTTGAGTGAAAGTTTATGTTTAAGAGACCATTCTTTGGATTTAGCTGATTGGAAGCTCAAAAGCAGAGACATTTATTTTGCAAAATTTCAATTTTATCGTCAGCCGTAATGTTTGACATGCTAAACGAGGCCTGAAGAGACTGAGATGTACATTTTTAAAATTATTTTTTTTCCTTTTTGGTGTGTGTTTTGTTCAACTTGGATGTCCATCGCAGGTGAAAATTGTCTTGTCTCCTTGTCATTGTTTTAACCCCTGAATGCTCTAAACCAGCGAAGTTACCAAAGCTCGACTTTAATCTGGCTGTTTGTCTATATAAAAGTACACGTGTAAAAGCCATGCAGTTAAGTAGGGGTTCCTCTCATCCTAAGAATTATAAGCAGAGGTTAAAAAAGACCATTTGTTGGTCTGTCGTTTTCCAGCAATGTTTTTCTGTGACTTCATTTCATCTGCGGTTCAGAAAAGGTTTTTATCACCATCAAAAACCAGGTTTTGAAACACGTAGGGCTTCAAGTGGAGCGCAAACAGCCACCCGTTCCTCCTCTGGCCCCACTCTAACGCTCCGTGTGTGCACATCATTGCAGCTCACCGCTCTCATCTGTGGCTTCATCATCAAGTTGAGGAACTGTCTCCGTGACAACGGCTTCCTGCGGCAGCTCTACACCATCGGCCTGCTGGCTCAGTCCGAGTCCCTGCTCAGCACCTACGGTACGCAGGCCCCCCCCCCTTAGCTCCGAGCTCCTCCCCGTCGCACTTCCACTGTGTGACCTCGGGGCTGTTTTTCTGTGCGCTCGCAGGGGAAGAACTCGCCATGTTGGAGGACATGAGCGTCGGCATCATGGATCTGCGGAACGTCACCTTTAAGGTAGCAAACGGGCCATCAAAAGCCAGCCGACCGGGGACAGTCGGCGCCGTTTATTCACGCCCCCGTCTCGTTTTTTTGGGGGCCGGGAAGGTCACGCAGGCCACGGGAAGCTCCGCCCCCGACATGCTGCCCATCATCACGGGCAACAGGGACGGCTTCAACGTGCGCATCCCGCTGCCGGGCACCATGTTCGACGCCCTGCCGCGGGAGATCCAGAGCGGCATGCTGCTGAGGGTCCAGCCGGTCCACTTCAACGTGGGCATCAACGAGCAGCAGACGCTGGCCGAGAAGTGAGCCAGTCGGAGGCGCCGTGGCAACAGAGAAGAGCCGTTTCATCAATTTCAGCTTTTTTTTTTTCTTAATTGTGTGCGTTTGTGTGTTTGGCAGGTTCGGAGACACATCCCTGCAGGAGATCATTAACACAGAGAGTCTGTCCAGACTGAACTCTTACTATGAACAGTTCAAAGAAGTGCTGCCTGAGGACTGTGAGTACAACCAAATCCAGAGCAAATGTTCATTAGTGGAGATAACGCTTTGTTTTGGGATCAAAGAGAATAAATTAGAAGTATTTCTATCTTCAATGTTTGTCTTTTTTCTGTTCATTAGACATCAGACCATTGTTTTGTTTTTTTCATGTTTTCTTTATACTGCAAATTATCTCCTCTCTGCGTCCCAACCTCTTTAGTTTTAACCCGAAATTTCTGTGAGGATTCGAGGCGTTTTGTCTGTCGCTGCATTCCAAATGGAGGCAGCGAAATCCAAAGGGTTCTTTTTATTTTGTTCCTGCTTTCTGGTCACCTTAAGCTTCTTCCGCTGCCCGTATCCTCACTTGTGTTTTCTCCGTGCCTATATTCAGGCCTCCCGAGGTCTCGCTCTCAGACTTGTCTTCCCGAGCTGCTGAGGTTTTTGGGGCAGAACGTCAGCGCCAGGAAGAACAAGAACGTGGACATCCTGTGGCAGGCTGCCGAGGTGAAGCCCCGTCCACAAAACAACCGCTTAAACTTCAATGGATGCCAGCAGGATTTTAAAAGAGAGAGAGAGGAATCTACTTCAAAGTTTAACCAAATGGTCTCGTCTCAGATCTGCCGGCGGCTCAACGGCGTTCGTTTCACCAGCTGCAAAAGCGCCAAAGACCGGACGGCCATGTCGGTCACGCTGGAGCAGTGCCTGATCCTGCAGCACGAGCACGGCATGGCGCCCCAGGTCTTCACGCAGGCCCTGGACTGTATGCGCAGGTATGCAGAGCTGTCGCAGCAAAGGGGGGAAACGGAAGGATTCTCTCCTTTCTGCAGTTTAACCGTCATTTAAATAGAAATTGAGCAGAAACCCAGAAGGCGGCACCGGAAATGTCCATTAGATGTCCGGCCCTAACAGCACAGATATAAGTATAGAGTCACTTGTTCTTGATAGTTTCTTGACCCTGGTTGAGAATGAGTTTAAAAAAAAAACATTTGTTTGCATTCATATGATCATGAAACGTACAGAAATTCCTTAGATCCAAATTAAGCCGTTTTAGAGCAACATGAAAAATCATGTAAAATCAGACCTAAAAAAAAAAAAAGTTGAATGAATGAATGCCTGGAGGGAAGTTGGCTGCATTTATAGTTTATCTTTCTTTCTATTTGTGTTTTGGAGTCCTGCCTTGGCGTGTAGGTGCAGCATTTTGGCATTTCCTTTCCAGTTTCATTTACAGCTACCAAACAGAAATAGTCGATCTTTATTTAAGTACGAAACAAAGACGCTGCAGGGCAGTAAAACATGACAAAACAGGATTGGAAGAAGTAAACAAATAGGAAGGTTGCTCAGACACCAAAGGGAGAGAAATGACCTTCAGCAGCTGAAATGGTCAGCTATCCATGAGACAGCGGGCCGGAGACGTGGAG
The DNA here is from genome assembly GCA_907169785.1 of Menidia menidia. Lineage (NCBI taxonomy): Eukaryota > Metazoa > Chordata > Actinopteri > Atheriniformes > Atherinopsidae > Menidia > Menidia menidia. The sequence continues at coordinate 7,001,991 of CAJRST010015557.1, forward strand.
CCCGGGCCGGGCCGTGCTGGGAGTTGATAGAGAAATGGAGCCTTATTGATATCGATCCACAGTCGATGAGATTTCCAACTTTAATGCCTCTTTAGACATATCCGTGCGTGTGTGTGTGTGTGTGTGTGTACGCGTGTGTGTGTGTGTAAACGTAGATCTGCCAGTGTGAGTTTCTGGTGCAAATCCCTGTGCTGGCAGAGATGGACTCGCTCTGCTGGCCCCGCTGACGCCCGCATGCCCCTGTAGCGCCTCTCCTCATCTCTCTCCTTCTCCTCTTCTTCCTCCCCCCCCTCTCTCTCTCTTTCCTCTGCCTCCATCAGCCGCCGTGCATGAAACACAGACGCACGCCAGAGAAAAGCTCGGCGGCGTCGGCCCCTTCCATCCCATCTCTTACCCCCCCCCTCCTCCTCCTTTTCCGTCCCTCACTGCTTTAAAGTGGACGAATGGATAAGAGACTCCCTACGCCCAGTCGGGTGCATGCACTGGTATCCGTGAACTTTTGTTCTGTTCTTTTGAAAGAGGAAGTTTCGAAAATGACGGGTGTTGGTTTTCATTTGTGGAACCATGACCATGCATTACTACTACTGCCACCTACCCCCCCGCCTCCCCCCCCCCCCCCTCCACCTGCATCCCATGTCTTAGAGTTAGAAACATGGTGAGCATTTGCTGTATTTCCCTCTTTCTCTCTCTGAAAGAGCATCTTTCTTAATTTCTCCTTTTTTTCCTCTCTTCTCTTTTTTCCTCCTCCTCTGTTTCCCGTGACATTTTATTTATTTTATTTTATTTATTTGTTTGGGCTATGTTTTCTTTGTACAATGGGCTCATTTCGCCGGTTGGCGTTTCCTCCGATTGTTTCCATTTTGTTGAATCGGTTTTGCCCCGACTGTCGTTTTGTGGCCGTTGTTTTGGTTTTGCTTTGTGCAAACCACGTCCTGGTGATTATTTGTTGTTTTTTTGGACACGCCGCTGACTTTGCCACCTCACCTCTGTGCCGCCATATGCACCCACCATCTGTTTGTTGTTGTTGTTTTTTTGTTGTTTTTTTTTGGTTTATTTGGCTTCCCCCCGCTTTGACACTCGCTGCCCGCTTTCTTTCCTTGCTTCCTCCCTTCTTATCTCCTCCCTCCTCGTCCATGGCTTTTCATCTCCCTCCGTCCGACCTTGTTTGCTGCTCCACCCCCCCCTACTCGTCCCCCCCCCCCCCCCCCCCTCCTCCCCCCCCCCCCCCCCAGCGTTGGGACGAGGGAAGGGGTGGTCCAGAAGAACCTGAGCGGCCTGCTGCCGGTGCGCGACTTGCGGCTGGACCCCAGCCTCATGTACTCCCTGCCGCTGCTGGCCCTCAGTCCCAACCTCCTGATGGTGTGGATCTTCCTCAGCGTGGCGTACTTCCTGGCCAAACTGCGCTGCGGCTGAACGGCCGGCGGCTGCTCCCACTCGGGGGGGTTGGGGGTGGGGGACTGTGACTGGGTCTCCCAGACTCCTCCAGGGGGGTTTCTGAAACTGTGCCACCGTCCTGTGAGTGAGTGGGTGCGTGTGTGTGTGTGGGGAATCCACGCACACACCACCCAGCCTCGACCAAGGGCTACACTCGACCGACGCTCCATCTAACACCGTCCACGTGTTGGTTTTTTCCCTGCTGCTTGGACAGTAAACCCGGGACAAACCGGGTAAGAAGAGCCTGTAAGAAGACCGTCATCCTTCCCCACACTCCCCAGTAACTTGCTCACATACTTGTATTCCAGTCCCTGCTCTCATTAATGCTGCCACTTTAGCAATAACTCCCTCTTTGTTTTCTCACCGCGACGTCCTCCAACAGTTCGAGTACAAGCGTTCGCTCTTAAATGAGTCTTTTAGAGCTAAAATCTCAAACTTTGAGAAAGAAAGAAAGTTTGAGCTGCTTCAAGAGCAGAGCTGCTTTTCGTTCCAGAGCATTTTGCATTTCCATAGAAAGTTTAACACACAGTGTAAAGTCTGCCAGTATAAACTTTACTGTGAGGTTTGCTTCTTTTTTTTTCTCAAACAGCTCCCTCTTGTGGTCCCACTGTCCCTTTGCCTTATTCTTAGTCGTCTTAAGTCCACCTTTGCCGACCACAGAACGCTCTCAGAGTTTATCTATGAAAGATCCAGACAAACGGTAGCTTTTGTAATTTCCGCTTTACGCTCAGTATTGTCTTCCATGTGCTTTGGCACTCGCCTTTCAGGCTGGCATAAAAACTAAAGCTTTTACTTCATGCCAAAAAAACAAAACAGTTTGCAGTACATCGTTATGTCTTTGTTTTTATTCCATTAGGGTCTTCCTGCTTTTCTATAAAGAATAGAAAGTGTGTTTTTTTTTCGCCCTTCTGTTTTGGCTTCTGCACTTTGAAAGTCTGGGTCGTTCACTGACTGCTTAGATTAAACCTGTTCGAACTCCAAACTCTCCAGTTTTACCCTCATCATAAATTTAAGACTAAATATTTATTGTGTAAAAAGCCCTGATGCAAAAGTCCAGAACCGCATTATTAATCCTGCAAAAAAAGTTGCTGGAATAATAATCCATGACCCACAGGGCCCTAATACTTGCTTACTGGTCGCCTTCGGCGAGGAATGGCTAAACCGCCCTGTGAGAAAAGAAATAAGTAGGAGGAATTCGTCTGAACACTGGTGCAGAGTGAGAGGTCTGCTGACCTGTACATATGTTTCCACTCGCTTACTGATCAATATCAACACAAGGAGCCTCTCCTGCACCCACTGCCAAGAGAAAATTGCTCGTCATTTACATCTCTCACAGCCCAGTTCCTACTTTGAACATCCTTTTTTTCACAGCCAGAGAATTTTAATTTAAAAGTCCCGAAGATCAACACTCATTGACTCTGACCTTAAAAAAAAAGGCGTGATGATGCTGGTTTATAGCTCAGAAATAGATTAAATTTGGAGAATCCAAGGTTGTTTTCCCCACACTCAGACTTTTTGCGATGTTCCCGCTTGGCTCACTGATGTGTGTTTGGTCCAAAGCGAGTCAGTGAGCGACCCCATGCCATGAGGATTGGCGAAGTTAACTCTTTTTGATGTTTTTGGGGATCTTGAGGATCCGGGTTCTCAACTGTCCACCGTCGGAATGTAGGATTGTTGAATATCCAAGCGAAATAGGTTCGATTATGCAGAGTAGTGCTTCAGGTTGTACAGCTTTCAGAGCTTATATGTAAACTAGCTTTATAGATTCACAGGGTGAAGGTTTTTAGTTTGATCTATGTAGAGTTGAATTTGTAGATGGACAATGGATGTGTTCATGCTTGTGCCAAATGCTAAAGTCAGGTATTTATTAGCTAAATGCAGGTGTTTGCTTGAGTTTAAGCCCAGATAGAGGTGTAACGTTGTAGCTTCAACCATTTTAGTTTTTTTCTTTGGTTTATTCCTCTTAGAAAGGACATAAAATTACTTTCTTTCCCTCTCAGGCAATTTATTTTCGCTTCCTTCTGTCTTTTTCAAATGTTAAACTCAAGATTTTACTAAACAACCCAGATCTCTAAAGTTAATGATATTCCTAAGAGGAGTTTTCATTTTTAGGAAGCTGCTGAGGTGATTGTTAAAATGCACCTCATTCAGTCTGCTAATCGGGTGTATTTTGACATTTATATACTTTGTACAAAGCGTTAGATTTAAAACGATCTGTCGTGATTTATTTTTGCATTCGTACACATTGTTACTATAAATATTTGTTTAGTTGCAGTTTTGCAGCTATGATGTTCGATTTAAGCCCAGAAACACCATCTGAGCCCAAACACTCAATTTCTGCTGAAGCATAAATAGAAAATGTGAAATGATAAGAGGTTTTGGAGCATGGAGATTGGAAAATGATTGAAAGTTTGCGAAAATGTATTTAGAAAGGAAAGCTGAGTCACTCAGGCTTCTTTATTTGTAACGTGAAAATCAATATGGCGTCCACTCTGAGAGTATCATTAAGATCGACCCAGCACCGAATTGGATCAGACCAAAAATAGTCGTCTTAGGGGTTTTTTCTGCTCTGATGGCTTCTAACACCTATCCACTACACTATGATGATCCACGTGGAATTAATTATTAAGAATAATTATCAGTTTTCTCCAACTGATAGAAGACATTTTCTTCCAGAGTTTATTTTATGTCCGCATGAGCACTTTAAGGGGCTTAAACCTTAACCATTAAGACTACAATCGCATCATATAGTCAACACAATCATTTAAAGAGATTACATGGGTTGTTTCTGTGTTTAGTTGAGTAGATTTACAAATGTTAATGTTCAACATTTGACAGATTTCGTCGTATATCAGTTGTCGTAAAGCTACCGCCAGAGGCTTGTTAGCCGAATCACGCTAATCTCATCAAACACATTCTTATCTTCCTTTTCATGTAAATTTTTGGAAATTGAATAAGCCTGGAATGGTCTTATCACTAATTAGCTTTAAAATGATAAAAGATAATCAACTTCTATATATAATTATTATTTGTTTATTTTTATATTGGAGGGAGCAAAGCTTGCTGCAACAGGCTAACCTTGCCAAGCTAAGCTAATTGGTAAGTTATCCTTCTGAAGGTTGCATTTATTGGCGAAACTTCAACCTCTTCTTCTTTGTCCAAAGTGAAAAGGACCTCTCTGAAGTGTATTTATATGAATTGGTGCAAAAATGGTAAAAAGGGAGAAAAGAAATCAATACAAACAATAGAATGGGGTCTAAACTAACTGGCCAATGGGGGTAGCTAAGTTTGATGTACATTTTCTGCAAGACAGAGCAAGATACTGATTTGTTTAAAGTTAAAGACCATCCTTAATTGACTTTTTTTATCATGTCTTTTTGAGATTATTATTTGCATGTTATAGTAACTTATTCCTTAATCGCCTTGGTGTCCAAGTTAAAGGGGTTTCTCCCAGAAATATCCATGATGTTGTCACAAATCTGAAAGAACATGTTTGTGATGACGTCATCCCCCATCTACCAAATCCAGATGTATCAGAGAATATATTTGTACGTTGCACATAAATTGTATATGAAGAACTGTTTTGCGCAAATGCAGTATTGATTGTGTTGTTACTGTCGTATACTTTTAATTCCAAAGGAGAGTCCGTATGGTTACTTTTTGCTTGTGCCGCAACTGTCCAGTATTTACAATCTCACTGTTAAATGCATATTTATATGTCTGTGTTTACTATGATCATAAGCAGATCATTGGATTATTTGACCTATGCGCTCATTGTTGAATAATGGTGTGAAAGTATTTCAGTTATATTTCGCATGAAAATGAACATTTATCGTGTTAAAAAAGCTCATATTTGCTAACTGCAAACCACAAAGTGTCCATAATATCATGCAATCAGGTTCTTGGGAGAGATTTCTAATGGTTTATTAACATTGTTTATGTTTTTTATTATAGTGATTTGTAAGAAAGGTAAGACAATAGATTTTTTTTTTTTTTATCTAAAGAAAATTATGACTCTCCACTTGTTTTGCAGCTTTTCTCTTCTTTATTGTGCAGCCCAGAAAGAGCCAACACTTTAACACCCATACCTCAAGTCAGCAGTGTGACACCTGGAAGTAACTTTACGTTCATTCTGCCCCAAATGTATCCCAAACCCGACTCCAGCTCCCGTCTGTGTGCTGTAGCAGTCAGGCGCCTGCTGAAATAAAGGTTGTTGTGCCTCCACCTGCGGAATGCACCGACTTGCCTGTGTTTCCGTCCTTTGTCTCACTGCTTTTGAACTGCTTCAGGTTTATGGATGATGATGATGCTTCAATTTGAAAAAAAAGGGGAAAGGGGTGAAGGCAGAATTTCCGTCTATTGACCAAAAGTCAGCCTACCTTTCCATGTATTACTTTGGTTTTATCAGCTCGTCCTTTATATATCTGTCAATTTGTGTAAGCTTTTTTTTTTTTTTTTTTTGGGGGGGGGGGTAGTTTTGCCAACTGTAGCATCTTGCTGTCCAGTATTTTTATTTATTTTTACTTTCTGGGGTGGGGGGTAGGGAACAACTCCAGCATTTTGTTGTTGTCCAGTGTTTGTTTTCGTTTGTTTTGGGGCTTTTTTTATTTATTTTCCATTCGCTGGAGCGCTCATCCCGCCTGCTTTTTCTTTTGCTCTCATTCCGCCTGGTCACCCCTCCTGCCCTCTGTCTCCACAGCGAGGGCTGCCGGCGGGAAAACACCGTGAAGAACGTCGGCTGCCGAAAGTACGCCTTCAACTCGCTGCAGCTCAAGGCCTTCCCCCGACACTACCGCCCCCCCGAAGGCACCTACGGCAAAGTGGAGACCTGATGAGGGGGGGGGCGTTTAGAAGTCCACCATCAGAACGGTCAACAAAAATCAACAACGAAAAAAGACAGTTAAGTTGGAGGGGTGTTAGATTTGGTCTTTGTGGTCTCAGACGTCCTGTAGCACAGCTCTGAGCACTCCCCACAGGAAGGTTGGATTTTTGGGTACTGTAGACATATTATGACACGTTATTCTGAAGTACAATGTTTTACCTCACCATTCCACACAGATCACACACTGGATCGAATCGGTAATCGCTTTGCAAAACATTTCATTTAAGCAAACCATGAGAGAGAAGTTTCAGGAAACCAATTTTATTAGGTTTTTGTTCTTCAGATTATCATTCGGAGCTGCTCTCATGCCTTATTCACGACTTATTTAAAACTCCACGTTCCCTTTTTTTGATGACAAAACGCCAGCTTTCAACAACTGAAACTCATCAAAACAGAAAAAAGAAAATCGAGAAAACTGAAGCAAACTACTCGCAGATGTATCAGACTACTGCTACCTGATGTATGAAAATAGTTTTTTTTTTTAAAAAGCCTTAACCGATTTTGATGTCTGTATCTGAACATGTCGTGTGACATATGTAGAGTTATTTGAACTTTTTGTTTGATATTTAGTCCACGGTCTATATATATATATATATATAGATATATTTTTAGAAGTATTAATGGATGTACTGCAGTGTGCACACAAAAGATGTAAAGCTGAAAACACTGAGCGAAACCACCACTGAGCTCATCATTGCGTTGTAGATGTATCTGTAATGACCTTGTGTTACCACAGGGGGGCGACAGTTGCCTTTCTATTCCAAAGTGTTGAAAACCCCCTCATTGACTGATCCCTGTGAAAAGCGGCAATCCCACTTTATTTATACGTTTTACACCCTGCTCAAGTGGGGTTTTTTCTCTGTACTGAAGAAAGCATTTTATTAGATTTTTCTTTTTTATCAGGACGGAATGTCTGTGACGGTTTTATGATGTTGCTTGGTGTTGCTCAAATAAACCTAAACCAAACCGTTGGTCGGTTGGTTTGTTTAATTTTTGTTTTGTTTTGTTTTGGGGCGTAGGTTTGGGCGGGTTAAATTGGTCTTTCTTCATAAACTGAAAGCATTTTATGACTTTCGCATTTGAAAATATCCTGTCAAAATCACTGCACACCTGCACTAAGACAATAAAACGTGTGAAAGGCTTGAACTGTGCGTTTGGTCCACAAAAAGCAAGCAGAAAAGCAGACAGGCTTGTTCAAGAAGTGTTTTTTTTGTGTTTTTTTTACATCTGTTATGGCCTTTGTGAGACAGAAGTTCCTTTCCTGGAGAGTCTCCGTGGGAATGATGGATCACAGATTCAGCTGGCAGAGTCATTTTGATCTCTTTCCTTCTTCTCAACAGTCAAAAGAGTAGACAAACACTTTTCAGTTCAGGTAGGCAATGAGGTGAGAGGTATATCTCTGATGTTCTTATCACGCCGTAGTCTTATGTAAAAGGCACAATAGACTTACTGTACCTCGAGTTTTTGCCAGGCTCCGGCCCCAATTTTTTATCTGTGGAAGCAGATAACGTCAGCTGGAAAATATTTTATAGCCTACAAATTCAGGCCACATTTGATCTAGTTATGCAGAGCGAAAGAGAACCGGTGCCCGTCTGAGTCTGAAGCCCGAGGGGTTTGTTACAAAAGCACCTGTGTCAGTTAATCCCTACTTATCCATGGGGGTCATTACCAAAGTCTAAGATTTTATAACCTGCATTGCCATCTGTCTTTTGTATCATTGTAAGATAGTTTAAGATGGGTGTGTCCATAAATAAGGGATTCATGCACCAGGGCAGACGATTCTAGGAAATCATCCCATTCTCATCCGGTCTTAAAATTGTGTAACCTCGAATGGAAAAACACATAACGGAAGCGTTTCTTTGTTCAACATAAATCGATTCAAATGGAGAGATAGTGTGTGAGAAAAATTGCCTTTCTTATGGAAGCTCACTAAAGTTCTTTGCTACCAGTGTTGTTGCTGCCCTTTGCTTTTGTTGTTGTTCTTTTGTCTTCCCTGTGTTCTTTTCCAGGAGCTCCTATAAGTTCTCCATCCGGATTGTTTTGCACAGACAGCAGCTGGTGGTATGTTTTGTTATCTTTCTTTTTTTCTTTTTCTGCCTAAAGGATCTTTCTCCTTTTGTGGTTTGCTTTCCTTTTGCTTTTCTTTCTTCCCCATCCCTCTGTCAGGTTCGGCATTATTGGATACATGAAAACGGAGCAAACACAGTACAGTTAGAAAAATACTAAAGAATTGGAAATAATTCCCGTTGGGAATAAGCAGTATAGAAAATGGATGGATGGATGCTCTGCGCATTCATCCATCCATCCATCCATTGTCCACTGCTTATCCGAAGTCGGGTCGTGGGGGCAGCAGCCGGAGCAGGGAGACCCAGGCTTCCCTCTCCCCGGCCACTTCTGCCAGCTCCTCCGGGGGGATCCCGAGGCGTTCCCAGGCCAGCCGGGACACATAGTCCCTCCAGCGGGTCCTGGGCCTTCCTCTGGGCCTCCTCCCGGTGGGACGAGCCCGGAACACCTCCCCAGGGAGGCGACCAGGAGGCATCCTGAATAGATGCCCGAGCCACCTCAACTGGCTCCTCTCCACGTGGAGGAGCAGCAGCTCTACTCTGAGCCCCTCCCGGATGGCCGAGCTTCTCACCCTATCTCTAAGGGAGAGCCCAGCCATCCTGCGGAGGAAACTCATTTCGGCCGCTTGTATCCGCGATCTCGTTCTTTCAGTCACTACCCAAAGTTCGTGACCATAGACGAGGGTGGGAACGTAGATCGACCGATAAATTGAGAGCTTCGCTTTTAGGCTCAGCTCTCTCTTCATCACGACAGACCGGTACAGCGCCCGCATTACTGCAGACGCCGCACCGATCCGCCTATCGATCTCACGCTCCCTACCACCATTCGCGAACAAGACCCCGAGATACTTGAACTCCTCCACTTGGGGAAGGACGTCCGCTTCGACTCGGAGAAGGCACTCTACCCTTTTCCGGTGAAAGACCATGGTCTCGGACTTGGAGGAACTGATCCTCATCCCAGCCGCTTCGCACTCGGCTGCGAACCACTCCAGCGAGAGCTGTAGGTCCCGACTTGATGAAGCCAACAGGACCACATCATCTGCAAAAAGCAGAGATGCGACCCTAAGGCCACCAAGACTGACACCCTCAACACCTCGGCTGTGCATAGAAATCCTGTCCATAAAAGTTATGAACAGGACCAGAGACATAGGGCAACCTTGGCGGAGTCCAACTCCCACCGGAAACGAGGCCGACTTACTACCGGCAATGCGAACCAGACTCTGACTCCGGTCGTACAGGGACCGTACAGCCCGTAACAAAGGGCCAGGTACCCCATACTCCCGGAGCACCCCCCACAGGATACCCCAAGGGACACTGTCGAACGCCTTCTCCAAGTCCACAAAACACATGTGGACTGGTTGAGCGAACTCCCATGCACCCTCTAGGACCCCGCTGAGGGTATAGAGCTGGTCCAGCGTTTCACGGCCAGGACGAAAACCACACTGTTCCTCCTCGATCCGAGGCTCGACTATCTGACGGACCCTCCTCTCCAGAACCGCTGAATAGACCTTCCCAGGGAGGCTTAAGAGTTTGATCCCCCTGTAGTTGGAACACACCCTTCGGTCCCCCTATTTAAAAAGGGGGACCGAAGCACATTACTTTTCATAATGTTTTCTAAACTTATGACTGACGCACACTGAAAATCCTTTCAGTGTGCGTCAGTCAGTCATAAGCTTGAGCACCGCTGAGCGAGAGAGTTGTTGTTGTGTTGTCCTGAGAAGGCTGATGAGTATGACACTGTTATAGAAAATAAAGCCTGGAGCTGTACTCATAAACCGGCATGGCCAGAGATTTAGAGTGATAAAGTAAAAAAACAAACAACCCACGATCTAATGAATAGCTGGAGTTGTGTATGTCAATCCAATTTAATGAGCTGGGACCATGTTTGATTGGAACGTAATCTTTGATGCATATTCCTAAAGTCCATTTATCAGTTGAAGCCAGCATTTGAACTGCTAATGTTGGTTAAAAGCAGGACAATCTGCGAGCTGCACGGATACACATAAACATCTACACAAACTTTCAAGGAATCGTGAAGGGGTTTTCAGCTAAATCCGATATCTCAGACTTCTGTATCAACTAAGCTTGATTTAAAAGACTCAAAAGTGGCGATTTTCAGTCATCAACTGCATTAGGGAGGAAGAAAAAACATTGGACTATTATCAAAGAAAATTTGCATTGAAATTTGAAGACTGAAGATTGAAAACTCGGCACCTTTCCTAGAAGCTGGAACATAGCCTTTGACTTTGCTGCATTACTGAGAAGGTTCTCAAATTAAAGGGAGTAAGTGGGGGGGGGGTGAAAAAACAGGCCTTTTACTTTTACTGTTGTGCAAAAAAGTTCAGCTAAAATTCTTAGCATCCATCCATTATCGCTACCGCTTATTCCCTAATAAGGGGCTAACATTTTTATCCCCAAGAAAAAAAAAAGATGAAAACAAAAAAAAAGAACCTTGAATGTGTGCAAATAGAAAGAGCTCATTCAGCCATTGCTTTGGAAATTTTGGTGAAGCCACCTAACCCCCCACCAAAAGGACAAGGGTTGGGGGGAAAAAAAAGAGGGAAAAAAAGCTGAGTTCAACTCCTGATTCCAAGCGGTTGCTCCTCATGACAAAAAATTCTCTGAAAGATCTTACGTCATTTTGATTTTAGCTTCTCTCAGAATCTCCACCCAAAATACGGAGCAGATTCACGGTAATCCAAATGGCGGTAATCTCGGCTGTCACGGGGCCTCCTGATGTAGGCAGTACAGTCAGTTATTGTTCACACGCTTAGACATGGCCAGTCTGTTTACAAATATATTTTTGAGATAAAGGGAATTTTCTTATTTGGAGGAAAACAAATATATTGTCTCATTAAGGCAAGGAGAAAAAAACCACCTTTATAGAACAGTATATTTCTCTTTCATTTAGTAAATGGGAATTATTTCAATTGAGCTATAGTCATTTATACAATGTATGTAATATAGGTTTTATATAGGTACAGTGGGGGAAATAAGTATTTGACCCCTTGCTGATTTTGCAGGTTTGCCCACTTACAAAGAATGCAACGATCTATAACTTTAATCATATGTACATTCTGTGAAAGACAGAATCCCAAAGAAAATTCCAGAAAATCACATCATATGAATTTATACAAATTGATAACCATCTGATGGGCAAACCTGCAAAATCAGCAAGGGGTCAAATACTTATTTCCCCCACTGTATATATTTCATTTATTCTGAATAAAACTAATTTTTTTTTTTTGTCCCTTTTGCACTAAACATAAGTGAGACTGCACATTGCTCCCACTTACATTCCCTCTAAATTACTCCATCGTTTTCCCTGCTGTGTAGTACACATCAGCTCAAAATGCTGTCCCGGCTTTGGGGTTGAAACCATTTCTTTGTTTTCCTCGTCTTGTTCCGGAAACAGCTTGGAAAGCAGCCCTGACTGCCGGGTCACATGAAAGCCCGAACGAATCGCGTGAAATCGGGCCCATCTATATCCCCGGAACGCGGGAGGGGAAGGCGGGCAGACCTCAGACGCTCCACTTCCACCATGATCACCCTTCTCTTCCTGGTCCAGCTCCTCAGCGGCATCCCCCTGTCCGCCGCCCTGCTCTACGGCGCCGTGCGCCTGCTCGCCCACCTCCTGCGCGGCCGGCCTCTGGGCTCCGGCGCCGGCCGCGGCGTGCTGGTCACCGGCTGCGACAGCGGCTTCGGCCAGCAGCTGGCCCGCCGCCTGGACGCCGGCGGGTTCGTGGTGTTCGCCGGGTGCCTGTGCCCGGAGGGCGCCGGGGCCCGGAGCCTGGCCCGCCACGCCTCCGCCAACCTGCGCGTCCTCAAGCTGGACGTGACGAGCGAGGCCGACGTGGAGCAGGCCAAGAGGACGGTCCAGAGGAACCTCCCGCACAGAGGTGAGCCTGGAGGGTCACTACTACAACGTCCAGAAAAAATGGGAGTGGTAATAACATAGTACTAACAAAGTAATAGACGCTGTGCAATAGAATGGAATCTGGTTTGACTCATAATAGCAATTGATCCATCCTTAGACTTAGACTTAGACAGTACTTTATTGAATAATTATTGAATAATTATTGAATAATTATCTTAATTTCCTGTTTTTCATTCATCTGGGTCAGAATGGTGTAAACTGTGTGAACATCTCCGCCTGTGTGGGAAAACTGTAGGTTTTCCACGGGAAAAGTAAAAAGACAACTTTTTGTCTTACAATTGATCAATCAATCAATCAGTGTTTATTTATATAGCACTTTACAACAACCGGAGCTGACCAAAGCACTTTACAGAATAAAAACAGATCAAACTATCGAAATATACAAAGACAAACACATTGGTGACAGATCCCAGTATACAGAGATTTAACGTGCAAAAAGCCATCCTGAACAAATACGTTTTAAGTTGAGCTTTGAACAGTGGCAAGGTCAGTAAATGAACGCAAGTCAGTGGGCAGAGAGTTCCACAGTTTAGGTCCTGCCACTCTGCAAAAGAGCGGTCACCCCACTGCTTGCACCTGGACCGTGGGACCTCCAGCAGATGTTGACCAGCAGACCGAAGTGATCTGCTGATTGATGACTTACACCATAAAGAAAAGACCGTAGTTGGCTTCTAATTAGTTTTTTTATCCGCACCGATGAAGTCCCTCGCCCCAGTTCTGACAGCTGTGACTCCTCCTCAGGTCTGTGGGCCGTGGTCAACAACGCCGGGGTCACAGACTGGGCTGAGATCGAGTGGAGCTCCGCGGAGGACTTCCGGGCCATAGCGGAGGTCAACCTGTTCGGGAGCATCCGGGTCTCCATGGCCTTCCTGCCCCTGGTTCGGGCCTCCAAAGGTGAGCTCGGTCCGCGTAGGGGGCCGGGCTCCGCCGCCAGCCCGGCACCGGCTGACCAACTGCCCGCTTCTCCTGTTGCAGGTCGGATGGTTTACGTGTCCAGCATCTTTGCCTTCTTCCACTGCCTGAACATGGGGGCGTACAGCGTGTCCAAGAGGGGGCTGGAGGCGTTCGCGGACTGCCTGAGGGTGGAAATGGCCAGTTTTGGCGTGAAGGTGGGAACATGTTGGGACAAAATAAAGAACTTTTGAGAAGTCTGCAGCTGATATATAAGTGTGGTATACTAAGAATACGTAACAAAATGCGCTGCGTAATTACGCGTTAGTAGTTATTCACTCAGCCGGGGTTTGACCGTTAGACCATGTCCTGAAACCTTAGAAACCTCAGAGGTACGAGAAGATGTAGTCTTTTTTTTTTTCATCTGAGGAGGTCTTATCCTCTCTCTCTTCCCCAGGTCAGCATCATCCAGCCGGGCAATTTTGCCGGCGCCACCAACATCGTGCGGCCGAAGACCGCCCTGGACATCTGGACGAAGCTGGACGCCGAGCGCAGGCGGATCTTCAACAGGGAGTACTTGGAGGTGGCCGCCGGGTACTTCTCGTCCACGTGCCGGCAGGGCTTCCAGCACGCCGAGCCGGTGGTGGCGGCCATGCTGCACGCCATCACGTCCGGCCGGCCCAAGCGCAGATACCTGCTGGTGTCCGCGCTGGACGCCTTCTTCTTCAGGCTCTTCCCTTTCCTGCCCGCCGCCCTGGCCGACGCCGTGTTCTCCCTCAGCTCCATGTACGCCAAAAGAGGGGAGATGCTTTATGCCAAGTCGGCCGCAGATGAAGCCGACTGCTCTTAAATAACTCGCAGCTCTTTGGTTCGTATTTGGCTCCATGTGGAAGTGAAGTTGTCTTTTGGAAACTTAAATCTGAAAGCATCTTTCTATATTTCTAGTGGTTCAGCATTGAACGCGTCAAATAAAACTGAATTTTCTGGTCTGTTGGCCAAAGCAGTATATATAAACTGCGTACACCCAAATGATTCCAAACATCTCATCTGATTGACAGCCAGGCTTAAGTGACCTCAGCTGGTAATGAAAATAGCTCCGTCCATTATGAAATATTATTGGGAAAGGTTACAGTTAAAAAAAACAATTATAAAGTGGAACCTTTCCTTAAGTGGTTCCAAAGAATAACCCTAACCGTTTTAAAAATGATGCCATTAGGCAACCCTGGTGTCCAAACAAAATGGAGAAGAATGCTTGCTGCAAGATATTCTTTGTTTTATATGATTGATCTTTTTTGGGGGGAATGCTAAAATGTCTGTTATGGGTCCAAGTTGTGTTTCTAATGGAAGAGTGTGCAACTCTTCCATTAAACCTTTAAGCAACACCAGTTGCTTAAAGGTTTACTTGACATGTGTTTTTCAGCCAAGATTGTCTTTTGCTTGTTATTAGTTTGAAATACTGTGTAATTTGAGGATGTATGTATTTACAATTTAAAAGAAAGTGGTGAACAATATTTTCTGGGAATACAATGTTTTGGGATGGGTGCAGAGATTTATTTATTTGTTCATAATTTTCCAATTGAGCCAGTAGATGTCACAATATACCACACATTGGGCCTTTGTTCATTGCCTAAAGTAATCGTTTTAATAAAATACAACACGCCCCTTTATTTGTTTGTTTTCTGGCAAGAGTTCAAAGCAAAGGTAAATCGAATTTGGTAATATGGCTAAACAAGCTCATATGGATGGTGCTTCTTTATCCAACAGCAAGCCACATGATAATTAGTCCCCAAAAAAGTAACACAAGGCCTTCACATGTAAATAGTACCATTTGGAACCTATGTTTCAGTGGATTGGCTTGCATTTTGATGATTAATTTCCGAATATGAATGGGAGAAAAGACTGAATAAGTCACTAAAAACAGAGTAACACAAACACTTTATCTTTTTGATTATGAAAATCCCTTCAAATTTAATCAACAGAACAGGCAGATGGTGGCTAATTCGTGTCATTGGGCGATAACTTGTGGCAATGTTGGGGGTCATCTCCAGTGTGTGTACAAGAACAGCTTTAATGACGCTGTTATTGATCTGATAAGATTCGATTATTAGTCAGGCTTGAATCCGGTTCGGTTTCAAATCATCCCAGAGAGCCACGGAGGCAGGAAGAGCCCGACGGTTCCCAGCAGACACACCAGAATAAACATCCACAGGAAGATGCGATCTACGACCATGGCCACGTACTTCCAGTCCTCCTTCACCTGTGTAGTCACATCAGATCAAAGCAGAGAGGAGGCCGTTAACGTACGGAACAAAAACAGGTTTGTGATACGGTCTGAGAAATATGCACAGGAACCATGACCACTTGCCGAGAAGTTAGCATCTTCAGCCCTCAGGTGCTCTGCGATGTAGGTCACCCCCTCAAGGGCCGCCAGGACCGCGGGGGACAGAAGACTGGGGGACCCTCTGTACATGAGATGATGAGCTGAGCTCCAGTCCAAACTAAAAGGCCGAGGGGTGGGTGGAGACGGGAGGGGGGTCCTGTCCCGGTAGGCCGTCCTCACCCCAAACCTCTCCGAACGACGCCTGTCCGGACAGACCTGGAGATTGTGGCGGTTGAGCTCTTCCCCGGAGAATAACGAATCCAGCTGGAGGCCCACGCTGTCGTCCTGGCAACCTTGGAGATCAATGATGGATTCCTGGGAGTCCCAGGTGGATTCAGGCGGGAATTTATCCGTAAGATGAGACTGACTGAGGAAAGATTGTGAGTTTGGGGAACAATAACAAATAAGGTAAAATCAAATAATTGAAGATCAGAAACAAAAAATCTAATATGTGACCCATATTTTTCTGTAGATTATTTTTTTCCTACATACAACTATGATTAGAACACACTTAGTTCACCTGTTGGGGCCGCGGGCCTGGCTAAAAGAGGGTCAACGTCTCCATTTGTGTCGACAATAAAGCACGTTTACCAACCGTCCTGTTTTGTGCAGAGACTCTGGAACTACCAGCAAGAAACTGACCATCCCGTTTGGACCCTTCGCCGTTGTACTCGCCTTATGGAACGGGCTGGGTGGCGCGGGCGCCTCATGCACAGCCAGCGGGGCACCGCCGCCAGGAACAGCCTCCGGACCCAGCGGGGCATGCCGTGCGTCTCCGGCGAGCGGTGGTGCACGTTCAGCACGAAGACGGTGACGGCGATGGACAGCGTGACGAAGATCATGGTGAAGAGCAGGTACTCGCCGATGAGCGGGATGACCAGCGAGGTGGAGGGGATGATCTCCGTGATGAGCAGCAGGAAGACGGTGAGCGACAGCAGCACGGAGATGCACAGCGTGATCTTCTCGCCGCAGTCCGACGGCAGGTAGAAGACCAGCACGGTGAGGCAGGAGATGAGCAGGCACGGGATGATGAGGTTGATGGTGTAGAAGAGCGGGAGGCGGCGGATGACGAAGTAGTAGGTGATGTCCGGGTAGATCTCGCGGCAGCAGTCGTACTTCTTGGTGTTGTAGGTGCCAACGGCGTCCACGATGGCCCACTCTCCACTCTCCCAGTAGTCCTGGAAGAGAGATTCGCGGTGTGAACACTCAACGTTCCCAGAGGAAGTCCCAAGGTTCTGAGGACAATATCTGGAAATTTCTTGTAGGAAGGCACGGTGGTTGTGGTGGTTAGCACCATGGCCTCACAGCAAGAAGGTTCTGGGTTGGAGTCCCATGGGACCCAAGACCGTTCTGTGTGGAGTCTTCATGTTCTCCCTGTTTCTGTGTGGGTTCTCTCCGGGTTCTCCGGCTTCCACCCACCGTCCAAAAACCTTCATGTTAGCTTGGTTGGACATTTCAAATTGCCAGTAGTGTGAGTGGTTGTTGGTCCTTGTGTGTCTCTGTGTAGCCTTGCGATGGACTTTTTGACCGTCCAGGGTGTACCCCGCCTCTCGCCCATTAACTACTGGGATAGGCTCAAGTTCCCCCCCTGACCCCATTAGGGTATAAGACAGTGTTCCTGGATTGACCACAGGTTAGCAAACGTTCGAGCAGCTCTGACTATGAAAGACAGGATCCAACTGTGGAATGACTGGTACCATCTGTCCTGCGGGGCTGTGTTTTTCCATTAGTTCACGATCACTAAGCTTATGTAAATGAGGAAGATTGAACCGAAGCGCTTCACAAAACCAAAGTGAGCCTTTTGGGGTCATCTAATAGCCACATATCGCTGAAGCCTTCCATCATCTTTATCAGCATACAGCTTCTGTACTAGTGGTAAATACCAGAAAAATTATTGCTTTTTTTTTTAATAGATGCCTTCTGCACAGGTAGGTCAAGTTCATGGGATTTTTTAAATTTAGTTATTATGACACAACACAACAGCTTTTCAGTCATTTTTGTTTGGAAGCTCTCGATGTTTTGAGTTCTCTGTTAGTTCCTCATTCCTGTTGATCCTAGCAAACCCGATCCCCCACACACCGTTTGCTCCTTAATGTAATACTGCAATGCAACATGATTCTGCTAATTAAAAAGTCAGGCAGAGATGGGGAGTTTTTTTCCCCTTCGGTGGTCTGCGAAGCATATGCGAACCCCTGATAAGAGGAAGCAAGGAAGGACAGTTTGACACTCACACTCACTCCTATAGGCAATTTGGAGTGTCCAATCAACCTAACATGCAGGTTTTTGGACGGTGGGAGGAAGCCTGAGAACCAGGAGAGAACCCACGCAGACACAGGGAGAGCAATGAAGACTCCACACAGAAAGCTCCTGGTTCCCCCGGGGACTCCAACCCAGAACCTTCTTGAGGCAACCACCATGCCACTTATTTCACACATTCACGATAAATACTGCAAATCCAATGTGTCTTTCGTCTTTTTAACGTCCGAAGCCCAAGGCTTAACTAGCAAACCGTCAAAACCAAACAAACCCTAACAATGTCAGACGCATGGCGCGGTGTCCCAACCTTCAGGTCCACCGTGCTCTCAAAGGGCTCCAGGTCGATCTTGGCGCGGTCGTACGTCCAGGAGCCGAACTTCATCTTGCAGCTCTGCTGGTCGAACGGGAAGAAGGTGACGTCGATGGAGCAGGAGGACTTGTAAATGGCCGGCGGCACCCAGCGCACGCGTCCGGTGTGGAACACCTGGGCCTTGGTCATGTGGGTGACGGCGAACTCCCCATCGGCGCTGGCAGAAGAGAACGGGTCAAAGAAAGATTAGAAAAAGGGGGCAGGGGGGAAATTAAAGTCAAAACAACGAGGGGACACACGAATGACACTGAAATGTCTCATTAGGCTTCGACCACAAGAGGCGAAATCAATCAACCCCGGAGCTGTGCCCGCTTCCAGAAAAAAAGGGAAGCTTAATATTTGATGAATGAGCGCCAATGACACTGTAGTTATGATGCAAGCGCATGTCATTTGCAAAAAAGGATGGGGAAGTTTAATCTCCATCCAGATATACGTTTCTGGATTAATGCTTCCTGGAGCCCTGCGGGGTGGAAGAAGGCCCCTAAAACCATGTGATGTAAGATCCCTGTGAAGCTGCGACAGATTCAGAGACGTGCCTTAAGCAGCATAATTTGCCTGCGTCACCAACTGAAATGCAGGAAAGAAACCCACAGAAGCTGCTTGGTTTTAGAGAAATTACCTTCCCTACTCGTACCCCCTTCAGATGATGAGGAAGTGGTTATGGATCAAGCAGGTAATTGATCCTTACAGATCATTTCCCAGCTCCGCCTACAGAAATTCACATTCTCCCTTGTTCTCCACTGTGAATAAGATTATGGAGTGAAATCTGCTTTGTTTAAAGAAATGGAATTTAGGAAAACGTTGGTATCTTTAATTTTTTTTTTTTTACTTGTTGTACAGCACGATGTCCGGGACCCAGATGAGCTCAGAGGGAACTCTGATGGACGTCACGTTGTCGAAATCCGCGGGGCTCCACTTGAGTTTGTAGTCCGTCCACTCCTGTTGGATTTCAACACAGATCTGGTCATCTCTCAAGTACTGAAACGGGTTTCCACTCACAGACTTGGATGACTCAGACTGGATCACCTGTTTCAGCCACACGTTGGTGGTCATCATCTGATTTTTCTCATCCTGTTTCGGAACCAAAACAGACATAGTGAACAGTCCCCATCATTTCTCAGGAAGACGGTTTGGGGATTAGATTATATGGATGGTTTAACACATATCAAGTAGAAATTGGTCAAACTGGTACATCTTTGAATGTTTTTTTTTTTGGTTGTCTGACTTTTAGGGTGTTTCTTTGCGTGATCCCACCACGTCTATCAGCTGTGCGATCGAGAGGCCGAACTTAACGATGACCACGTCGCTGATGTTCCGTGCCGGCCGCGTCCACTTGCTGTAGCCTCCGAACAGGCTGCTGAAGAGGGCGTCCTCGGTGTGAACGCGCGTCCAGCCGTCCGCCGGCGCTGCCCACAGAAGCAGAGCCAGCCTGAAGTTTACACCGCAGGAAAACCAGACTCCGCGAACCAGCGGTGAGTTTGGATTTGGACGTCTAAGGCCCCAAAAGGTGTTTCATAGCCGACTTAAAATAGAAGCGATTGCTTTAACAGCTCGCTGCAGCACTTTCTCTTCACGACTGGTTCTCTCCTCACAGGTCATATTTTTATTTTTACCATCTCAGCCTTGCTCCCCATCCAGACTTCTCAGTGAAGTCATCATTCATTCCCTCAATTTTAAAAAAGAAAAAAAAAACTGCACCTCTGCAACTGAAAATCAACCAGTCTCTGAAGAGAAGCAATCTTCAATTTTAAAAGATTTAAAAGAGTTTGACAGTATCTTAAGGGCTTCATCTGCTTTAACAAAAGATTTATGACCATTCTGTTTTCTTTTCTTTTTCTTTTTTTGCAGTGATACGTCATCAGAGGCATAATTTCTATGGTTGGAATTAACCTTTTCTAATTCCTGGTGTTCAAGGTTTAGTTTTATGATTGGATAAGCAGACACTAATGGAGGCTAAATGTTGTCAAATACGCTCCCTATTCCTCATTACCATATTCAGTCCAAAGCTTTAAACCCTGGCAAGCAATCTGGCATCAGCAGCGAGCCATTGCGGATTAGCCCGTGGAAAAAAAACAGAGGGCCAGGAGCACAAACCGGGTGCGTGGTGCCAGTTTTAGTGATTACTTTGTCTGTTTCTAAGAAGGAAAAAAAAAAAGGTTGCAGGTTAGTCTTTACCAGTAGAAAAAACAACACAGGAAAAAGAGAGATGATTCTGCTGTTTGTGTGAAATACAACTAAAACCATCAAGTATAAACTAAGGTCCATTTCGTGGACATAAGTGTGAGGATGTATTGACATGGTCAAGTTACCGTGAAGGATTTCAAGGTTGTTCCAAACTGACTAAATGACTAATGGAGAATGATTTAACCTTTACAAAGCCACAAATCAGAAGGCGAATGCGTGAGCTGGCTGTTTTTTGCGCATAAGTCTGTAAGAAGTGTTGCCAATGTAATGTTACCTGTTTAAACACAACTATAATAGTTTACAAAGAAGAAGATCCCTACTCCAGATTTTGCAATAGTACCATTTGATTAAACACAAGACGTCTAATGAAGGACTTATTCGGCACACGGAGCCACGACGGGGTTCTGGAAGCCAGAGGCGCGTGAGTGTGGGGCATTTTAGGGAATTTAAAGCATCCTAATCCTTTTCATTGACTCAGTGTGAAGCTTGGCTGTGTGGTGTCTGGTTTTGTGACTCACCGGGGCTGATGAGGATCCAGCAGCAGGCGCAGAGCCGCGTCAGGACTTCTGTTTTCCACTCCATGAGAGAAGCCGTGAACGCCCCGGCGTGCGTAAAGTTCAGGATGCTGGTCCAAACGCTCCCCTCCCAGCGGCTGCTCGCGCCGACTGACTGAGTAGGACTCCCGCTCTCAGCCTTTTTCTCCCTCAGCACCCCTGCCTCCTGCTTTCTCTCTCTGAGGTTTCATCATCGGATCGGAGCCCTGAGATCACATTACTATTTTTAACTGAACACCTCCAGGGTGGAGATTGTTCCTAACACAACCTCTGATGTTCCAGGGAATATTGCGTCTGATAAGCACGACTTCCTGGTTTGTTATTGAAACTAAATGCGCATTAATGTAACAATAAGGCTGCATTGGAGCCTCATTACAGAACTGCATTTGAATGTTTTAGATTCACCGTATTTTAATTGCAATCCTTGTTTTGTTTGTATGTAAATGGTTTCAACTGGCACTTTTTCCAATAACTATAGAAATTCCTGAGTTGGTTAAGCTAGAATCCATAATCGATTTGTTTTGGCTTTCCTGGATGTAATGATGTGGAAAAACAGTATTCTCTTTGACCTTCTTGCAAGCGAAAAGTGATTTGTGTTATGTGTCCAGAAGCCATAACCAAGGATGGAGTCATTTTTTCCTGGGTGGGGAAAGTCCTGCACATACAGAAAACCTGCATCAGCCAAACATTTTTTTAATTTAAAGATTAAGGCCAGCAAGGTCAATTTAGGTCAACTGGATCCCAATTTCTTTCTCAGACCCCGGCTGGTTTTCTCCGATTCGTAGGAGGTGGAGTTTGGGGTTCAGAAAGGTGGGGAGTGCTGGATTCAGCAGATTAAAAGTGCTGATATAAACGCTGCCGGGGGAAGGGAAGGGGGGGGGGGTATGCCTGGGGAGTAAAAAAAGTGAAGTGGAGGACCTTAAATCTCAAGCCTGACTGGTCTGGCTGCAGAGAGCGTGATTTTGGGTGTGAAGGCCTTTTGGAGGCCACTGGAGTTGAATCATTGTCTGCTATTCCACATTTCCGCATGCAAAGTTTCATTTGCTCACGACCACATTGCTAAAATAACCTTTATTCTTTTTAATCACGCCATTGTCAATAGAGGAGAAGCACCACGTCATTACCAATAAATGCACCAGAAAAAGCCCAACGGTTCAAGAAGTGGAAGAATGAGCAGAACGTTTGATGGTAGGTGCTTGCAATTTAGGTGAAACAAGTGGGAGGAAAGCAGGTTTGGGAGAGGCAAAGGCAGAAAACCAACATTTTCAGGGATTGAAATCACCAGCGAGGATCCAAGAAGTTTCCAGTGGCTCTGGAATCGTTTTGATTTTGACACCTGTGATGAAAAGCTTCTCCAACTTGACCACTTGATGCCAGTAATTGTTACGCATTCAATTTCATTGAAGATTATGGTAATTTGACAAAACTTCCTCATGTCTTTTTTTTTTTTTTTTAATCCTATGGCCGGAAAAGTGTTTGATGAGTTTTTGTGAGGATGTTTAGTTTCCTAAAAAGCACTTGATGAAAGCAGAAGGTTGTGAGTAAACATTATTTTCAAGGTGTACACGTATTGAATGGAGAATGGAGGATACCATTGTCTGACTCGTTAATAAATAGCTGTTTGTTTGTTTGTTTGTTTTTTGTACTGTAGAGCTGGCTGCAGGTACCCACCAGACGGAACCCTTCTGTTTGTCATTTCCGATCATTTCCACCTGTAATATGGACTGGAAACTCTCTTAATTTAATATATAAACTACTTTCATTGTGAACAATAAATAAAACTTTTTAATAAAAAATAAAAAAAATTATGCCATCGTCTCACTTTATTCATGATTCTCATGTTCTACACTAAACAGTTATTTCCATGATTCATTTAGTTTATTTTGACTATTCTAAATATTTATGTTTGTATATTCATTTGTAATTTTGAAGTGATTACTCATTCATCATGTTTTCTCTCCCTTGGATAAAACATGCTTCAGGTGTTCCCAAAAAACGGATCCGGTTTGTTTTTTTGTTCCTACCAACAGAAACTGAACTGAATGTAAAACTTTTGCTTTTCAACTATTTTGACCCTTCGCTGTTTCCGTCCAGACTGTCACAACAACAACACTACCAGAGCCACAGCTGACTGAGAGTAGCAAAAATAAAGAGGTCTCACTCTGAGGGAAGTTCTGTTGATATTTTCATAAAGTAACGTAAAGTTTTTTTTTTTACATATTCTTAAACTGCATGGTACGATAAAAAAAAATCAATTCAATTGATCATATCTGACTTGTATTTCTGGATAAACCCCCACTGCATGAACGGGAAAGACCTTAAGACACACCCTTTTTGCCGTTATCTGGTTTGGCTGCGTACTCGCTCCTCCTTCTAAGAGACGATCTTTGCGGCTCCCCGTGTATCAACAAGACGTGAAAAACGAGCCGCGGCGGCCGGTTGCTAACCTGTCAATACGGTGTGTTTAAGGAACCGGCAGAAGGAGCAGCGAGAAGAGCCGGCAGGTTAGAAACGGGACGCTGGCTGTCCCTGAAAACTAAGCTGTGACAGCTGTGTTGTGAACTAGCTTTTTTGTCTTAGAGTTTTTTTTTTTTTTTTCTTGGCTAGTTAGCTGATGTGATTGGCTGACGCTAGCTAGCAAGATTAACATGTTCCCTGAAAGCAGCCAACGGATGGAAACAAGTGTCAGAGGACATTCAAAAGATGTCGTTTTGTTTCAAGACTAATTATTGTTCGTGACATTGGATAAAAATGGGAAATAACTCGCTTAAATGGAGAGCCACCAGTTGTAACTATTTGAAAAAAGTCTCAGTAACGCTTTCGTTTTCACACCCTCGAGCATTCTTGGTTTTCCCCCATAAGACACTTCAGTAGAAATGAGGCTAATTACAAATATGAGGAAGTGGGGCTCATCAAATCACGTTCTTTTGTGCGACAGGGGACAGCAGGAGCAGCAGTCCTGTGTTGAACCATGGCCATGGTGAAGATCTAAGTCCCATTGATGGACCCCCAGAGGAAGAGGTAGGTCCACATGAAGTCCTAGGATAATCCCTCTCAGCTGCTGTTTTTTTCTGGATGTGACCAGCATGTGACATCGCCTACGGATGGAGCCCCGCTCACTTCTGTTTTCAGCCCTCTGAGTGGCCCTTGTTCTGGTGGAAAGGAGGCACAGAAAGACTTTGAAAACGGCCGAGTTTTCCCTGTTGTTATCCAAGTTGGCCCGGTTTTTCTCTCCGGCGGGTCAGAGGCTGACGCCGTGCTTTATTTTCACAGCTCTGAGGATGACGGCGGCGGGGAGAGGGGGCTCCTCCACACCTGGAGGGGCTACTCCTACAGCATCACCCCGGAGAGGCTGCTCCTCCCACGGCCGGTCCTCCAGGTGGCCGTGGGCGTCCGGCACAGCGTCCTGCTGGTGGAAGGTGAGGCTGTTTTTTTTGTCTTTCATAGATTAGAGAAGGAACAAACAGGCTTAACCCTTGTGTGGACCCGTTTTCATTTTTTACTAAAAGAAAAATGATACAATGAATACATTTTTCAAACCGAGACTCACTGGCTTTGGCTCATTTTCTGTCAAGAACATATATCAGAATTCATATTTAATGCCCTCACACCGTACACCCCCCCTACACATTTCTATTGCATATAAGATGTTCGGGTCCACTGGACCCCCGGGGCTAAAAGGAGTGTGGAAATTGATGTTCTGTGAACCACACACACACACACACACACACACATGCACACGCACTCACAATGTTGCAACCTAGTGTGGGAACCCCAGGTGCACAAACACAAAAGAAACAGTTCCCACACATTGTTTGTCTGCTCTAATTTTCGCACATATTCGACCCATATTTGTCTATCTGCTAAAAATTGGGGGGGCGGGACCACACTGGGCCCAGCTTTGCCAGAGTGGTTTCTTATAACCGATCACGAGGGCCAAAAGGTTCTCTGGAATTGATTTTGGATGAGAGAGAGAGAAGTTAAGATAAGGTAAACATCTGTTCAGTATTTTAATATAAAAGCGTTTCGATATAAAAGTGATTTTGAGGCATTAAAAGCCACAAAATGCAACAGGTCCGTCAGACCCGCGAACACTGGCTGAGTAACAACAATACGAACACCACACAAGGGTTAACCGGATTGTCCCCCCCAACCAACCCCCCTCTCTCCTCTCTTTTTCAGGAGGACAGGTGTACAGTTTGGGGGAGCTGCCCTGGAAGCAGAGTCCGGCCTCAGAGGCGGCCGGACCCACCCTGGAGAGCGCG
Organism: Menidia menidia; assembly: GCA_907169785.1. NCBI lineage: Eukaryota > Metazoa > Chordata > Actinopteri > Atheriniformes > Atherinopsidae > Menidia > Menidia menidia. Next base: position 7,027,207 of record CAJRST010015557.1, read on the forward strand.
CTGGGCGGGCACCAGGTGGTGGCGGTGGCGGCGGGCAGCTTCCACTGCGGCGCGGTGACGGAGGACGGGGGCGTGCACATGTGGGGGGTCAACGCGGCGGGGCAGTGCGGCCTGCCGGGGCTCAGCAGCGTCCCCAACCCCACGCCGGTGGCCCTGACCGGCGGCGGCGGCGGCTCCGCGCAGACGGTGCCGGTGCTGGAGCTGGCCTGCGGGGGGGGCCACACGCTGGCGCTGACCGCTCAGAGGGAGGTGTGGGCGTGGGGCGGCGGCTGCCCGCTGGGCCTGACCGCCGCCGCCGCCGTCTTCCCCGTCTGGAAACCGCGGCGGGTGGAGCACCTGGCGGGGAGGCGGGTGCTGCAGGTGGCCTGCGGGGGGGCGCACAGCCTGGCCCTGGTGCGCTGCCTGGGGCCCCGGGACGCCCGCCGGCCCCCCGTGGACACGTGCGGCCAGTGCGACCAGCTGCTGTACACCATGACCGACAAGGAGGACCACGTCATCATCTCCGACGGACACTACTGCCCGCTGGGCGTGGAGCCCGCCGAGGACGAGGCCGCCAAACCCACCCCGTCCGAGTCTGACCCCTCCCACAACGCCCCCGCGGCGTCTCCTGTCCCCGCAGAGATGACCCCTGACCCGGCCAATGCTCAGAACTCAGAAGAAGAAAAAGAGGAAGCCCGATTGGCTGACGCAGCTGAGAGCAAAGGCGGCGGCGGCGCGGCGGGGGCGAAGTCTTCCCCCTATCCGGACGAGCGGGCGGTGAAGGAGTACCTGAGGAAGCTGTCGGACAGCTCCCAGACGGACGCCAAAGCGGCGGGCGGAGGACTGACCGCCCTGCTGGTGAGCTGCCGCTGCCCGGTGTGCCCTATATTTTCCAGAATCTCTCCTGAGCGGCCATTTTTCTCTCCAGCCCTCCACCCCTTCCTCTTCCTCCTCCTCCTCGGCGCTCAACAGCCTGGTGGCGTCCTGCGCCTCGGCCGTGGGCGAGCGCGTGGCCTCCACCTACGAGGCGCTGTCCCTGAAGAGGATGATGATGAACCTCTACCTGCCGTCCGGCGGGGGCGGCGGCGGGGGGGGGGGGCGGGGGCAGCGCGGGCCGACCACCAGGCGGCGCGGCGCGTCCGCGAGGAGGACTCCATGCAGGGGAAGAAGAGCTGCAGCACGGGGGACATCCACCGGGAGGAGGCGGAGGGAGCGCGGCGCCGCCTCTCGCTGCCGGGACTCCTCTCACAGGGTAGATACGCCGTCCACCTCTTGTCCTCCTCCTCCTCTGCCCTGCTGCGTAAGTACACACGCACGCCGGCCCCCGCGCTCGCCGCCGGCGGTCATCCCCCGGCCGCCGCTCGCCTGTTTGACGCTTCCGTGTGTCACAGCTGCCCCCCCCACTCTGTTTGGCACATTGACGCTTTTCTCCTCGTTTCAGGCTGAAAACTTTTTTTTTTTTTCCTCCATCTTTTCTGTTCTTTGCCCCTCACCGCAATGTTTCTAATTTCAGTTTAAATCGAACCAGTCCGAGAATAAATCCGATGAAAACATTTCAAGAGCATTTGTGCGCTCATACAGATGCAGTTTAAGAGCCAAAAGTGAATTCAATTCAATTCAATTTTATTTATATAGCGCCACATCACAACAACAGTTGTATCACAGCGCTTTCCAAACAGAGCAGGTCAGACCCTAATCTGAAGTTAACTACAGAAACCCAACAATTCCCACCATGAGCAAGCACTAGGCGACACAGGCAAGGAAAAACTTCCTTTTAACAGGCATAAACCTTGAGCAGAACCATGGCTCAGGGTGGGTGGCCATCTGCCTCGGCCGGTTGGGGGTGAGGGGAAAGAAAGAGCAAGAGAGAATGAATGCTTATCAGAAAATTGGACAATGGTTTGAAACGGTTAAACAGCCCGACGTTTCAAACCCTTATCACTACAAAGGGGTCAAACTTCAACAACAGTTATTGTTAAATATTTACTAGATAGTCCCGATCGATAAATATTGCATCAAGCATCTTCAGTTTTTTTTTTTTTTTTTTCCCAACGGACCCCAGCCCCAACAGAGAGGATAGCAGGATTTAGCGGGATTTAATAGAAAGCAGAGCCGGATGAAGGCTTTAGATGTCGTTCAAAGAGAGGACAGGAATCAGTGGGAATGCCTAAAAAAACCAGCGTCCATAGATGGAGTTTTCCCGGGATTTTGCACACAGGCTGAGGAGACTTGCTTTGGGTTGCATCATCTGCTTTTCGAGCTAATGCTTAAGTGTGTGTGTGTGTGTCTGTGGGGTGGGGATGGGGATTTTGATGATCAGGAAAAAAGCGCAAAAGTGAAAGACTTTTAGAGAATAAATGGCGGTGTGTGTGTGTGTGTGCTGCAGTGTCTCCCCGCCTGCTCCGGAAGGCCTGCCGGCCCCGGGTGCGCGCCGTGGCCCTCACCCCGATGGACGGGGCCGTCCCCGAGGCCCAGGAGGCGCTGCCCACCCTGCAGACCGAGGTGTGGAGCTGGGGCCGCGGCCAGCACGGCCAGCTGGGACACGGGGACAACCTGGACAGGTACGACGAGTTGCTCCCTCCAGGCCCCGCCGAAGCAGATTTTGCCGCCCTCATTGTTTTGTTCACCGACGGATTTTTGTCTTTTTTTACAGGCAGCAGCCGCTGTGCATCAAGAGCCTGAACGGGAAAGAAGTGGTGCGGGTGGCGGCCGGCGCTGACCACTCAGTGGCCTTGACGGCCCAGTCTCAGGTCGGTTTGTCTCACATACGGGTGCTGATGGGGTTCATTATACTGAGAACAGCTGGCAAAGACTCACCTAAAGCCATCCTGATTTTTTTATGTGTCTTATTTCACTCAGCATTGGTTTAAAGAGAGGACACTCTTATTATTGTTTCCCCTTATTTGATTATGGACACTTTTTTTCACTGGTATTGGTTTCGGTCATACGGGTGCTGCAGGCTGCCAAGGGAAGTTTTTTTTTTTAGTACTCTCTCATTCGACAGAAGTCTAAATTCATCTCACAAGAAACACGGCCGCTTGAAGCTTTTTTTGACCTGCATTTCCGTGACTGTTGCGTCTGCTTTAAGGGGGGGAAGTGGATGTTTCAGTTCCCAGTGAAAGCGGCCCCCCTTCCTCTTTGCGTTGACTGCTGTGAGCAGCTGCTCTAACTCTAAAATCAAAGTTTTCCTCCCGATGACAGTTGTGGAAAACTAAATGTGATTGATGCAGCGTGTAATTGACCCAAAAGCTGGATGGATCAACTGGATATTTTTTATCTATATGGGATCCAAGAGATAAACTGACTTCTCTTACACGTTCTTTGTCACATGTGCGTGTGATGTCTCCACCCTCCAGATGTTCTCGTGGGGCAGAAACAGCTCCGGTCAGCTGGGCCACATGGAGACCCCCAGCACCGTCCCTCGCCTCGCCAAGGTTAGCAACCAAACCCAAATCCCCCACCCCACGTCATAACTTCTACCATCATCATTAGCATTAATATCATTGCCATTTTTCATCTAGTCTACGTGTTGCTGTGTTGGCTGCCTCTCTCTGCTCCCTCTGTCCTTCTCTCGCCCTCTCTCTCTCTCTCTCTTGTCCTCTCTTTCCCCTCACCCCCAACCGGCCGAGGCAGATGGCCGCCCACCCTGAGCCATGGTTTTGCTCGAGGTTTCTGCCTGTTAAAAGGAAGTTTTTGCTTGCCTGTGTCGCCTAGTGCTTGCTCATAGTGGGAATTGTTGGGTTTCTGTAGTTAACTTCAGAGTAGGGTCTGACCTGCTCTGTTTGGAAAGCGCTGTGAGACAACTGTTGTTGTGATGTGGCGCTATATAAATAAAATTGAATTGAATTGGTCTGCAAACCTCCGCGGCCGGTGCTTTGTGACCCTGAGAACGTTCTGTCCAGCTGTCGGAGGGGATCCGGGTGTGGGACGCCAGCGCCGGTCAGAGCCACACCCTCCTGCTGGCCGACGGAGACTGCATCCAGCCCATCATCTACTACAGCGGGGAGCAGGTGACGGAGGGCCGGGACAGGCCCTGCAGAGAGGAGGAGGAAGAGGAGGAGGAGGAAGAGGAGCGGGGGGGCGGCTACACCCAGCAGCCGGTCCTGCTGCCCTTCTGCATGAACGTAAGCACCTGGGACAAAACACACTCAGATCAGAGAATCAAAAGGCTTTATTTATCTCCAGGGAATAGCGCAACACTTGCGATACAGGGTGAAAATTAATACAACTGAAGTAGCTAGCAATTGTTTATCAGAATCAGAATCACAATAAGGTTTATGGCCAAGTAGGTTTTTAGACTTACCAGGAATTTGCCTTGGTATAGGACAGAAATGATAAAACTGAAAACAATACAATACAATTTATTGTGACCAGTGATAAATTATAGCAGCGTAAAACACAACAAATAAGTAAAGACAGACAAATAAAAAATAATAAACTGATAAGTGAAATTTTTTTTTGGTTCATAAAGGTTTAGTTTTACTGCCTCATACAATTAGATAAAGCACACCAGGGGCGGGTCCAGGATTTCCTTTCTTGGGGGGGTCGGGTCAGGGGGGCACAATGAAATTTCTATTTTTTAAATGCCCCTGTGGCTCTCCATGAGTGCAGATCTGCTATATCTGCTCCCTCCTTTGCCTCCTATCTTTGTCTTGTTGAATCTCAGAGCGTTGCTCTGCATTTCCCCCCCCTTAAATCCTAAAAACAGAAATCATGGATTTGGTCGGCTGGTCACTAAACTCCATGACTAGAGCTAAGTTAGTACTTATTACGATAAGTACTAACATTAGCCGCGCTGGCGTCCGGCTGTGTTCCAGCTGGGTTACGTGAGCGGCGTGGCCGCCGGCGGGCAGAGGTGCATGGCGCTCGCCGACAGGAACGTGATGGGCTTCATCGCCGGCCTCCACGAGCTGGCGTCCGCCGAGAGGAAGTTCTACTGCAAGCTGTGCGCCGTCAAGTCGCAGGTCGTGCGCCCCCTGCTGGAGCTGGGTGAGAAAACACCGGCTGTCTTCTGTTTGTTTTTTCCTCTTTTTTCGAGAAGCATCCCGCTGCATCCTGCGGGAAGGCGGGGCTTGACGTCAAGCCCCGCCCACATCAAGCCCCGGCCACGTCAGGGACAGACATATTGGAATTGCTGACGTAACAGGGGGGGGAATTTGCGCCTGAATTCCTACTCTTTACACGTAAAAATACGTCAAGACTACCTCCGACTGAATTCTTTCTCCTTACATCGTAAAAATACGTTACGTTAATGCGGTGGTGTGTTGTCAATTTAGTATCGAAAAAAAAAGTTTTTTTATCGTTAAAAAATATATAGGTTCAACAGTAACTGCTAAATAGTTCCGGTCATGAGGCGGAAGTACAATTTAGCAGTTCCGGTCATGAGGCGGAGGTACAATTTAGCATCGAAAAAAATGTTTTTTATCGTTAAAAAAATATATATTTATACATTGGTTGCGGTGGTGTGTTGTCAATTTAGAATCGAATTTTTTTTTTTCATCGTTAAAAAGAAATAGGTTGTGTCCCTGATGTGGGCGGGACTTGATGTGGGCGGGGCTTGATGTGGGCGGGGCCTCGCCCACTTGCTTTTTTCTGCTGTTTTTTCTCTTACGTTCGTCCGCCCGGCGTCCTCCCCCGCAGACGTTCTGAGCGCGGCGCTGGGCCCCGTGGCGCTCGGCCTCCTGCAGGCCGCGGCGGGCCAGTTCAGCGCCCTGTGCCACCTGACCGGGCAGCACGCCGCCAGCCTGACCGCCAACCTGCGGCGCGGCCGCGACGTCAAGTGCCTGCTCATCCTGGACCACGCCGACGTCTTCCTGGACTGTTACGACCAGTACGTGCTAAAAGAGAGAGAGAGAGTCGGCGGTGAGCGAGGCCGTCCCGAGCTCTGATCTAAAATGGCACCTTTTTTTATCCTCGTCAAGCTACGCCGGCGCTGTGGGCAACTTTCACGTGATGGGGGGCTTCCAGGCTCTGACCAAGCCGTCCCTGTGAGTTCACACCTAAACATGCCACTCCCATTATTATCAGCATCTTGTAAGTATGCTCTCGTATGTATTGTATGGTGGTACAAAAACTGTATTGTATTCGATTGTGTCTGTATCATATCAAATCAGACTGCTTCGAATATGTAAGATTGTATTTGGCAGGAGCATGGAGCATAAATACCTGTTCCGATATGCAACATTCGACCCGTTTTGGTGATCCGGTGTTGGTTCCTCACAGGGACTTCTTCGGGAAGAGCCCCGAGCTGCTCCAGAGGCTGTCGGAATGCGGCGAGGAGAACCCGGCCATGGCCGACCTCCTGTCCGCCATCTTCTACCTGCCCGTCCACCACCTCCACCACTACGGCCGGCTGCTGCTCAAGCTGGCCACCTGCTTCGAAGTGGTACTAACAGGGAAGGGGGGCCGATGGGGGCGGGGACGGGGAGCGGCAGGCTTGAAGGCGCGTTTGTGTGTCCTCAGAAATCCGACGACTACAGGAGGCTCCAGGACAGCTGCTCCAAGTTCGAGGCCCTCACCCTGCTGCTAAAGAAGAGGAGGAAAGAGGCGGAGATCTCCTTCCACTTCTGGAAGAGCTTCCCTGGCAAAATGACGGTAAGTCCCGCCGGGGAGCGCGCGTCGGGCGCCTGAGGTCTGAGGCGGCGGCGGCCATGTTGTGCGTTTGCTGGCAGGACTCGCTGCGGAAGCCCCAGCGCCGGCTCATCTGCGAGAGCAGCAACAAAGCGCTGAGCCTGCAGAACGCCGGCAGGTTCTCCGTCAACTGGTTCATCCTGTTCAACGACGCCCTGGTGCACGCACAGGTCAGCGCCCCGCTACCCCCACACCCTCACACCCCCCATAACCACCATACCCCCTCCATGCCTCTTGCACATTCGTGTCGCCCACACTCTGACCCGGTGAGTTTCAAGAGTTTGTGTCTGCTTGCCTCCGTGCTGTCAGGGCGTGGCGCCTTGCAAAAATCTCGTAAGTATAAAGCCAGGGGCAGATCCCAGCACACCCCCCCCCCCAAAAAAAAATCAGTCTAGCCTCCCTCCCCTCCCTCCTTCTTTTACTCCCGTCTGGGTGAGCTTGAAGGGTATAGGGCTTTGTGTCATAGGATTTATGTCCAAATTATTTTTTTATGAAAAAGTATGAAAGACAGGACTGTAATACTCAATTTAAAAGCGACTTAATCCGAGGAAAACTCATTAAAGTGTCCACTTTTGTCACTAACCTCCTCTAATGTGTGCACGTGGCATTCACTCATTCTAGCTTTTTCTTTGGTAGATCAGTTTATTCCTCATTAATCCTTTTCCGTTGACATTTGCATGAAAATTGTGGGGTTTCTTGGAAATAAATAGGTTTTGCTTCTGTATTAATTTCATTTTGTTTTACACTATCCAGTAAAAAAAAAACCCAAAAAAACAGATTTAAGCCTAAGTAACAGTGGATCCAATGTTTCTTGACATTTATTTTCAAAGGTAGAATCAGAGCTCCAATCTAAAAAAAAAAGAAAAATGACAAGATGGCAGGTCTTTAAATGGCTCATCTTTATATCTGTCTTTTTCTCTTATACTGAGATATAGCTTATGGCGTCATTTCTGGCAGAAACTGAAATATTGGTGCCGTGGAATGCGCGCACTTTAATTCAGAGAAATGGAATCGGGTGCAGTTTCTAGATCCTGTAAATGTTTCCGGTGATACTCAGCCCTGACCCCTCCTCCACCCTCTGCCTCCTCCCCCCCCTGCGGGACGCTGCATGGGAGGATGAACTGACTCCAAACAAGGCTCAAACCGTTTGTCTTCTTTAAAAATCATACATTTACCTCTCAATCGCAGCCAGTCATGCTTGACTTATTCAATTTTTAAAAGTTTCCATTTGAAGGAAGGTTTTCTCTCCTTCTGAAGCCTTTGTTTGCACTCTTGATCTCAATGACAAACTCTCCAGAGGTGTGTCATAAAAACCTTTTCCGGTTCACTTTTCCAAAGCAGTCCCCCCCCCCCTTTTTTCTCCCTGTTTGTGTCCCCATACGTATGCGTATATGCACACATCCTGTGGTCGTCCTGCACATTTTGTTTGGCAGCTCCCTCGACTCGTGTTCCTTTAGCAAAACGCTGTTTGTTTGTTTTTTTAGAAGTGATGTGAATCTGTTGAATGACGGGGGGGGAGGGGGTCGTGTTGGCGGGAGCCGAAGCATGCGTGTGAAACACGGGAAATTAGTTTGGTTTGCATGACCGATGTGCCATTATTATTTCTCTTTTCTTTTATTAGGAAGACCTGATAAATCTTGATGAATCTAGTGGATTTAATTCAAAGTATCAATTCATTACAATCCACCCGCATCGACAGCCACATATTGGGCGTCTCTATTCTCTCTTATTCCTTTGCAATGAACGGATGCTTAAATTTCAGGGACAAAGACCGAAAAGCGCCATTCAGGCTCTGAAATTACAAATAAAAGCCGCTTCAGCTCGTAGGTCCGGTTCAGTGTCTCTGACCACGTCGTTTCGATCCGGCTAAAAGGATGCAAACTCATCCCCGTCCATCATTTTCTTTCAGTTCTCCACCCATCATATCTTCCCACTGGCCACTCTGTGGGTGGAGCCGATCCCAGAGGAAGACACCGGCCTGTGAGTCAAAAGTTTTACACGCAAAGCCTTTCACCTGTGTTTAAGGAGGTCTGTCACCATTTTGTTTAAGCCAAAAACAAAATCCTCGCTTTATTTCTGATTCAGTATAGATATAGAGAAGCCACATGACTGCCAGCATCCAGTGGGCTTGGAGTAGATTGACTATTTTAGCTTCTCAGAGCTGCTCCTATCATACAGAATCACGCACCAACCTAAAATTCCAAGACTTTCTATCCACAGTCCCCCTCATTTTAGACCTCCATTTAATCCCAGATTTGAGTAAGATCTTCCAAATATGGAGAGGTAGGCCAGAAAAGCAAGGAATTAGCAAACAATAGATTTACGTTTCAGAATTTTAGAAGCCTTAAATCCTCTCTGAAAATGATGTTTCACATGAATAGACCCACTTCTATGTGTCTTAGTGAAAGGTTTAAATCGTACCCCTTAATAACTTACATGTTTGCATGTAAATCTTCAGAAGCTTTTGCCTCATTCTGGTTGTTGTGAAGTTTCGCTGTGTAACTGCTTATTTTGTGGTTTGTTTTGTGCACGTAGGCACGCGCTGAAGGTGATCTCGCCCGAGGAGACCTTCACCCTGCTGGCCTCGTCTCCCGTGGAGAAGGTGACCCTTTGAACGTCCACTTTTCCTCTCGTTGTTGTCTTTTTTTTTCAAATTTCATAATAGGGATCTTGAGCATTGTAGATAGGCAATATTAGGTATTTTATGAAGGCATTCTTATGCTCTCGCTCTTAGTCCAAGTGGCTTAGAGCCATCAACCAGGCCGTGGAGCAGGCACTGAGCTGGCCGGAGCCGGACGCGGCGCCCAGGTCCGATCCCCCCGTCTCCAGGACGGCGTCCTTCACGTTTTATAAAGACGGACGGCTGAAGGAGGCCACGTACGAGGGCCGCTGGCTTGCCGGAAAGCCCCACGGCAGGTTGGGCGACCGAGCCGCACCGGGCATCGAGAGGGGGAGCGTTTTGATCTGACCGCTCGCTCTTCCCCGTTTCAGAGGAGTGCTGAAATGGCCCGACGGGAGAATCTACACCGGGGCCTTCAAGAGCGGGCTGGAGGACGGGTGAGAGCCGCCTCAGAATCGTAGCTCCTGCTTCTTAGCCCGTTTCGAGACGTGTTCATGTCACTGTGCAGCTTCGGTGAGTTCGTGGCTCCTAATAAGACTCTCAACAAGGACGACTACTATCAAGGGGACTGGAAAGAGGGCAAGATGCACGGCACAGGGATCTACAGGTGACTTCAAACCCCGGATTGTCTATCCCCAGCTTTCCCCAGCATGCTGGTCCCCTCATCGTCCACTTGTGTCGGTAGACTTTGATCTTAAATGAAATGCATTTAGCACTAAGCTGACCACCACAGTAAGATAACTGTGTCGGTCAGCTAAGTGCTGAGTTACTCAGAGGTATAAATAAGCCTCAAACCTTAACAAAACCTGGTCTACTGGATACATTCCAAACATATTCGTCCTCTTTGTTCATTTGTAATTGCCGGAAACTAGCTTAAAGAGTCTTTTTGGAAAAAATACTCATTTGAGACCTCAGAAACTGATAGTTTCTTTGAAAATTTAAAAATTTCAAGTTTAAAAAACTTAGTTGATTACAAAACTTTGAGATAGTTTATATCCAACACTTAATATTTTCAATTTGAGAGTCGTACATCAAGCTTTTCCGACATTCTTTTGCGATTTAAAAAACACTTTATTCGCCTCTGACCGCAGGTACGCGAGCGGGGAGGTGTACGAGGGCTCCTTCCAGGACGGCATGCGGCACGGCCACGGAGTGCTGCGCAGCGGCAAGCTCAACACCTCCTCCCCCAGCGTCTTCATCGGCCAGTGGCTGCAGGACAAGAAGACGGGCTACGGAGTGTTCGACGACATCACAAAGTCCGCTCATTTTGTGTTATGTCTCTCAATCTTTAGCTCTTACAGAGCTGGTCAGAGCGCTACTGGACTGCTGAATGTTGTTTTTTTTTTTTTTGGCAGGGGAGAAAAGTACATGGGCATGTGGCAGGACCACCAGCGGCAGGGGCACGGCGTCGTGGTCACTCAGTTCGGTCTGTACTACGAGGGCGCCTTCAAAGACAATAAGATGATGGTGAGCGCCGCCATGAGCAACACAAAGCCCCCCCCCCCATCTCTCTCTTATCTGACCTCTGAAGAAAGCGCTTTAAATCAGGAGAAAGCCAACGATCAAAGTCAAGGAAGTATCTCGTCCTTTAAGCTCCCACGGTTTCAACCACTTTATCCAAAGTTTCTTCCCGTTTTTTAAAAGACTGTGAAAAGAAGAACACACTCAAGGACTTAGTCCATTTTCCTCAGGAAAAAAAAGATTTTTATTTTTTGTTTTTATTTTTTAGTCTTTGTACAGATAGAAACCTTTTTCTTTTGTACTAAATCTCGCTTGGTGCTTCTATTATTATTATTGTTATTATTAGAGTAGAGCTGCAATATTCAGATTTGAGATTCCTTAAACCATGTAAATTTTTTTAAAAAGTGAAAAACTAATTTCATCAGCCTAAGGTTTGATCCGGCCTACTTTTTTTTGGGTCAGAGCTCCCTTGGGAGTCAGAAAAAAACCTGCACCCATTGACATGCTGCCGTCTTATCATTATTTCCGTGCAAAACATATCAACAATCTAACATCAACTTGGATTTCTCAGAATTTAGAACCCCTTTTAGGCAAAAATAAAGGAGACTAAACAATTAGCTTTGGGAGATGGGAAATAAACAGAAATGTGATTTTCCTGCCGTTTATGAGTCAGTTTGACAAAAGCTCGATGTGAAGATGTTTTCCATCCTCCAGGGCAACGGGATCCTTCTGTCGGAGGACGACACGAGGTACGAGGGGGAGTTTTCTGATGACTGGACACTCAGTGGAAAGGTGACGGGCATAAACTGAAAACAAAAAAAAAAGTACAAATTATGGTTGTTGTTTTCAACGAGTCAATGCGATATCCCGTTGGTCTAACAGGGCGTGCTGACCATGGCCAACGGCGACTACCTCGAGGGCTCCTTTAGCGGGGAGTGGGGCTCCGGCCTCAAAGTGACCGGCTCCTACTTCAAGCCCCATCTGTTTGACGCCGACAAGGACAAGACCAGAGCCGTGTAAGAGCAGAGATTGAGATTCGGAAAAAATAAATACAGCATAGTAGCATAGTCGTCTAACATTTTGCGTGCTCTGTGCGACGTGGCAGGAAACTGGGGCGTGTGTGCGTGCGCGCGGAGGATAAGTGGACGGCCGTGTTCGAGGAGTGCTGGGGTCAGCTGGGCTGTGCCCCCCCGGGACAGGGAGAGCACCGGAGGGCCTGGGACAACATAGCCGCCGCCCTCGCCGCCAGCCAGCAGTGCCTCCAGGACAGGTAACACACACACTCATCTCCAACCCCCCGAAAGCGGCTCTTTTCTGGACGGGGGGAGGTGAGACCTGGAGGATTTGTGTGTTCTCAGCCCGGAGGGGTTGTCCCGGAGCCACAGCAGAACCCTGGAGAGTCTGGAGGTGGCCCCGCAGCACGAGGGCCCGGTCACTATGGAGAGATACCACACCATCCGCCTCTACCTCATCAAGGTGAGCGCGGATATTAACACCGCATTTCATAAACCAGTTTTTTGTCTGCGTTCCGCTCCTCGTCGCTTCAAAGTAAGAAAAATGTACCTTTTTTTCTTTTAAAAAAAATTGACTGTCATCATCGGACTGTCTTTGGTCCAGTTTGAAATGTGCGGGTTTCTACCAAGTTGTCACTATTAAGTGATTTTTTTATTAAACTACTTTCAACCGACATTAACTCATTGACCGCCAGCCATTTTCAGAACAGAGAGTCCCATACTGCCAGAGTTTTTTGAGCATTTTGACTGATTTTTCAAGAGCCACAGAATAGTTTGTGCTATGACTATGTAAACACCGAACACACCAAAAGAAAGAGTAGACTCTCTTCTTTCATCAGGAAAAAAAAATTGTTTCTACCTTATTCTGTTCTTCCTCGACTTGCGTCTCAACGGCGCCATTTCTCTCATAGCGAACCATTGCGTTTTTCTTATTTGCCTACAGTCTATGCTCATCTCCCATCAAAAGTGGCACTGCCACCTAGAGGGTCAATTTGTTACTACATACTCTGTCTATAAGCAGATATTTACGGAAAAGCTTTAGCAGATCGTCCCCCAAGCCACTCGCGTTAAAAAACATAAAAGATGTCTATAGACGTCTTTGGCAGTCAACGGTTGTATTTGAATTGAAGCTTATAGATGTCTTCGGCAGCCAATGAGTTAATCAATATTTAAAATATATAGTATAACTATACATATATACCTATTTATTTAATATATGTATTTATTATATATTATATATGATATACCATATAAATATAGTAAAAATCGTACTTAAGGAATACCCCCTCCCCTCCAGGCCTGCGACACCCCCCTCCACCCTCTGGGCCGGCTGGTGGAGACCCTGGTGGCGGTCTACAGGATGACGTACGTGGGCGTGGGTGCAAACCGCCGGCTCCTGCCTCAGGCCGTCAACGAGATCAAGTCTTACCTCAGTCGCATCTTCCAAATCATCAGGTAGCTAAACCGCAGTCAATTGTCGAGACTGAGGACAGAATGCCAGGAATGCTGTATTTAAAGGTGGTCAACAGGATTTTGATGGTGTGCTTATAACATTTTACCAGCTTTCATCGCCATTTTTTTTATGTCGAGCCTTTAAAAATTACTGCTAGTGTGATAAAACTTCAGATAAAAAGGAGAGTTAAACATGCAAGGACTGTTTTTGACATTTTTTGTGGTCATTTAAAGCTGAGATTGCTTTTTTTATTTTTTTATTTTTATTTTTTTTAATTTTTTTACTGTGTATCATTTATTTGCTCATCAGGAGATCATACATATATTGATGTTACATACATTGTACAAAACTTATGTCATGTAATTTCTCTGAATTTTTTGTTTTCTTTTTTACACATTTCTTCCCTTCCCTTTCCCCGTAGCGAACATAAATCCCTGTATTAACATAACAAAAACAGGACCAAATAAGTATAATTACTTTTTTTTTTTAAAAAGGATACATTAACAACCAAAAAATAAATAAATAAATTTAAATAAATAAATAAATAAATAAATAAAACAAATAAAAAATAGGGGTGGGTTGGAGGGGGGGTTGGACGGCATAGAGAAGCTAAACGGCAACAACTCTTCACTCAATTATTGTGTAAATTTAAGTCACATGACATGAAGGGTCAATCACATCTATCTATACATTATAAAGGCAGAGATTTTATGTATATCATAAGAGGTGCCCACTTGTGAGTAAATTTAGCTGAATTCCCTTTTACTGTTAATAGAATCTTTTCCATCTTTAAGCATGATCTAACAGTATTAAGCCGCTGAGAAGTAGATGGAGGGTATAGGAGATTTCCAGCCGAGTAAAATGAGGTTGCTTTTTTTTTAAAAATGTATTTCTTTTTGTGCCCTGCAGGTTTCTGTTCCCGGACCTGCCAGAAGAGGGCGGTCTAATACCCGAGCCTGCGGAGGACCGCGCCCAGGGGAGGGAGCCAGACGCCCCGCTGGAGTCCCCCAAACCCTGGTGGAGATCCGGCAGCCGCCCCCCTTAATCTGCCCAGACGGCCCGGCCGCTGACCTCCCCCTCCCTCTGTGCGTTTCAGCCGCGTGGTCAGCAGCTCGGCCCTGCTGCTGCCCGCCCTGCTGCCCCGCCTCTACCCGCCGCTCTTCACGCTCTACGCGCTGGAGAAGGAGAAGGAGGACGACCTGTACTGGGAGTGCGTCCTCCGCCTCAACAAGCAGCCCGACCTGGCCCTGCTGGCCTTCCTGGGCGTCCAGCAGTACGTCACACGAAGCGTGCCTGAACACAGAGGGTGGAAGAGGGGGTCAAACCACTCAACGCGTTTTGTCCTGTTTTTGTCCTGTTTTCAGAAAGTTTTGGCCCGTCTCCATCCCGAACTCCTTGCCAACACCAGGAGAGAAGCAGCAGGTGGATATATATATATTGTGTATATATATATGTGTGTGTGTATATATATACAGGACTGTCTCAGAAAATTAGAATATTGTGATAAAGTTCGTTATTTTCTGTAATGCAATTAGAAAACAATATATTCAAAATATTAGAATATCGGATTTTTGAGTTTTCTTCCGCTGTACGCCATAATCAGCTATATTAAAACAATAAAAGGCTTGCGATATTTCAGTTGATTTGTAATGAATCCAGAATGTATGACGTTTCATAATTTTTAATTGCATTACAGAAAATAAAGAACTTTATCACCCTATTCCAATTTTCTGAGACAGTCCTGTATATATAGTTGTGTATGTATGTTCTCACAGCCACATGCTGCATTTAAGCGCGAATGGGATGTCTGTAAAAAGGCGCACATCGTTAATTGAATAGATTCATTTTCTAAAAATGTCAAGACCTGAACTTCCTTTATTTAAGACTCTTCCAATCAAAACTTGGTTTAACTTGAATCTGATCCACGCAGACTGTATATAGCTGAAATCCGAGGGTAGGGGGCTGCCGATGAGGAAAATGTGCCGGAAACTTTTACCGGTGTTAAATGTTCCATTTCCTTACTGCTTCTGTAAATATTTGCAGGTCATCTCCAGCACCAAAGACGTGTGCTTCGCCTCCGCGGTGGAAACCCTGCAGCAGATCAGGTGCCGCTCACCGCTCCACGCTCCGCCGACCACCTCACAGACAAAACCGGCGCCGCCCGGCCGCCGCTGATAAACCCCCCCCCCCCCCCCCCA
>CAJRST010015557.1:7042660-7098059 GCA_907169785.1 Menidia menidia
CCCCCCCCCCGAAACCCGTCTCCTGTCTCCGCAGCACCACCTTCACCCCCACCGACAAGCTGCAGGTGATCCAGCTCACCTTCGAGGAGATCACGCAGGAGGTGCAGGCGCTGCTGAGGCAGGACTTCCTGTGGTCCATGGACGACCTGTTCCCCGTCTTCCTCTACGTGGTGCTGCGGGCCCGGTCAGTGGACGGAGAGAACACACACACACACACACTCCCACACTCGGAGTGGTCAGAGACGGCGAAGATTATTTTTTTTTGGTTTGCTTGGCAAAGAGAGAGCCAAATAAAAAAGAGGATAATGAACTAGCTGCTTATTAAGTACTACTTGGATATGAGAGGGAATCGAGTGTGTGCGTTTTTAACGGTTTTTCCTGGTCAAATCTAAAGCAAAAATGTTCATTTTTCTTTTCTTTTTTTTTTTTACTGACTTTTGACTGAATTCAGGAGATTTTGCAGGTTTCTCTCTTGGAAAGTGAACCTGGACACGACAACAGGGTGCAGAATTTTACATTTTAAAATGTTTTCCCTTTCAGAATCAGGAACCTGGGCTCAGAGGTCAGCCTCATCGAGGACCTGATGGACCCCTGCGTCCAGCACGGAGAGCACGGGATCATGTTCACCACTCTCAAGGCAACGCACACACACGCCCGCACACACACACACACACTCGGCGCTGCTTCATTCAAACCCCCCCTTCGAGTCACAGCCATTCACTTTTCTTTTTCTTTTTTTATGTACCCCCCACACCTACAGGCCTGCTACTACCAGATCCAACACGAGAAGGTCACATGAAAATGCCGTCCAGATGCTGGAGATGAGACACTTTATAAACGTCCTGGGGGGGAAAAAGATACCAACTATTTTATCATCGACCTCATAGGTTGCGAGGAAGTTGATACGGTTCTCAAAACAGTGTTAAAGGTTACGATGTCTGAGGGGGGCAGCCATTTTTCTTTTCTTCTTTTTTTTATTATTCCGAAAGAATTTGTTTTGCAGTATAAAAACTATGAAGTTGACTCAGCCGGAAGTAGAGTTTCGAAGAAAAAGGATCTAAAAAGTCTTAGATCTGACATAGATTTGTGTGTGTGGATAACAGACACTTTTTAAGAAACCAGCCAGTCTTGGTGGTGCATGATTAGCCAAAATTGGACACCACCATCAGATTTTTCACAAAGCACTTCACTGAAACCTATGGCTGTGTTTCGTGCTGCCAAAGTAAACCAAAAGATTATCGTGAAAATATCGTAAAAACACAGCAGCAATGGACTCATTTCCACTCTAAAATATGTCATGAGGAATGAGAAAAACATTTGTTAAACAGGTTTTAGGATTTGAATAGGAAGCATGTGTTTGGTGGACGGAAACCTCCTCGACTTGAGACTCTTAACGAAACATCTGAAGAAATCCGAACATTTGAATGGGTTTTTGTCTTTGGATAAAAACACGCGTGAACATTTTTGACACGACTGTTTACTAAGAGTGACGGGGCGGCTCCCTGTGAAACAGCCAAAACGTCCTGTTTTGCTTTACTTTTTTTTTCTTTTCGTTGTGAGAAGTTGAAGTTTTTTTTTTTTCTTTCTTCTTGTGCGTCTGAGCCGAATCGTTAGATTGCTGAATACCGACATCACATTTCCACAAGTCCGCCACGGCATTACCTTAAAGTCAATCCCCATGAAAAACACCGTCATCCCTTCGTTTCACCCAACACCTAAAGTATAAAAACACCATCAGAATTGCCTTTTTTTCCATTTTTTTTTGCTCACATAGTAAATAGAATATTTTGTAGTCCGAATGTGGGAAAAATAAGGAAACAAAAGTGTGTTCTGCCAGTCAATGAGTCCAAAAGAGAATTCATAAGAGGTTTCCTCGTGCAGGGGACCTTTCATCTCAAACAGATGTGGCTCAAAGCCCGGCTCCAGCTGTGAATACTAACTGTTGTTGCGGATTGTTGCTGGTGTTTAACGCCACTCTTGCTGGTTTGTAAAAGGGCTTAGGAGGGGATTCTCCTCTCACACACCACGAGGAAATTCATGGGGTCAGGTGGGGAGATGAAGCTGCCGTTTTCCCTAAAGGTTTTCTTTTTTTTTCGCCTTTTAAATGAGAAACTTTAAGCTGCCGTAAAACTGAAACCGATTGAGTGAATTTAACGTAGAGAGAAATCATCTCGGATGCGTAATTAGTGCTCTGATATGCTGGACTTTCCATAAGGAAGTTTTGCAGTTAAGTTAGAAAATATAAAATGTACAAAAAAAAAAAGAGAGAACCAAAAGTAGCAAATTTTTCGATCATGATGGTAAAGCCCCCCGAGAGTGTTACTGGACCTAAAGTGCCCTTCTTATAGCAGTGGCTGGACCCAACTGACGGTTTCTCCAAGTCTAATGCGTCTCCGTGGGTTGAATCTCATGCCGTCTACATGTGTTGTGTGAACTGACTGTTTGTGACAGTATCTGTGAAAAACTTTGGCTGTTTTTGAGCTCCATTCGACCTGTTTGTCGTCTGCGTCCTGTCAAATGTGCAGAACTTTAAAATAACAAGGGGCAATAAATCTGACAAACTACCTTCTTGTATTTTTAAAGGTTTTCTGTTATTTAACAGATTCATCAGTGAATAAATTAATTTTAAAAAGTTAGTGCTTACTTTCTTTTTATAATGTTATTCGGTTTTAACTGAGGCCAGAAGCTTGAATGTTACATTTTTAAACCTATTACTTAAATAAGCCGTGAACTTTCACTCAAACGTCTATTACTTGTTTTCCTGTTTTTGGATGTATTTCAGTACTTACTTATTACTTTAAGCTTAATGTGATAGTCATCAGCAAAATTTCTATCAAACAAACCAACCATTCCAGAACTTGAAAGGTCCTTGAAATAAGAGGGTTCGGACATTTTTTAATTCTTTTTGCTAACTTTTGCAAAGTTTTCTTCGGGTTTTGGGTGGATTTTGACTTAAATGTTTCCTTTTTAATGCCAAGAAGAGGCCCTTTACCAGCGTGTTGGTCATTTTTGGGTTCTCCGAGGTGAAATGGTGTTTTCCTTCTGTCCGCGGAGGTAAGACCTGTGCTCCCCCCCCCACATCTCCTCCTACGTGCTGCCAGCAGCTGAAAGAGTTAAGAAGATTTGGCAGCTCCACGGCAACCGGCCAGCCAGTGAGGGGAAGAACCGGCTTCCGGCGGCCATACGCAGGCGGTTCTCCTGCCCGGGATTAAGTGGGATAGAGAGAGATTACAGTCCCTCTCTCTCCCTCTCGCTGGCTCGATGCAAGCATATCAATCCATCCAGTCCCCGGGGAATACTTTCCCCACATGCACATCCATCTTCCCGCATCAGTACCGAAGCTGAAACCAGCAGAAGGTGGCAGAGAAAAGGCGTGAGGGAGTCCCTTCAGTTGTCGAGGTAAGTTGTCTTATTATTGATGAAGGGAGGGGCAGATAGGGGGGAGGGGCCCCCAAGAGGTCATAACACAAATTTGCCAGATGGTGTTCACCTTGATGAGCTCCTCCTGTGTCGCAACACTTCTCAAAGAGCTGAAACAGTAACGAAGAACTGGGCAAATGTCGGTTAGACTACCATCAAAGCCGAAATGTTTCCTAGACATGTTTGAGAATTAGACCAGCGCTGGCCACAAAGTGTGCCGTAACCCCCTGACCCCGTTCACACCGGAGCGGTTGTGGCTGCATGCTCCATTGTGTTTTTACAAGTTTGATGAACTCATTAGTATGGAGTGAAGTCCAATAGATGCCTCTTTATTGTTAGATGTTGGTTGTTTCTGAGATGCTCTGCGTGAGAATGTAAAATATCAATTTTCCTCTTTTAGACGAGTTGTCCGAGGAAATGCTGACCTTCTGACTGACAGAAAAGATTTGTTTAATTTTCTATGACTCCTAGATTTGCTTAATTTGATTTCTGCTTTTGAGCAACAGGGGTCCATCGGGTCAAAAGATGCTCTTTTTATAGGGATTGAGACTTTCAGATTCACCTCTTTGGAATTCTAAAGTACTGAGCAATAATTTACATTACAGTAAAAAGAAGGAAACATGTATATACTGTATATATAAAACAAGCTTGTAGAGAAAGTCTAAATTGATCTGAAAAACTAACAGAATTTCAGTTTTACACCATTTGTCTCTATACCTTCTTGTGTCAACACATCTAGCTAATTAATAACATCTTTGTTCAACACATGAGTAACGAAACGACTCCATTTTCTTCAAATCTACAGTATATTTCTAATGTTCTTATTGCTCTATATTTTTATTTTTAGAAAATAAACATATCTTTTCTTTTTAGTTTAACCTGTAACGCTGCAGATTTACCAATGCGCCACATGTCTCTAGCGGCTTGTTTGTATTCTTATAGTCAGGATTATTGTAAAAGACAAAAAGAAAATCTTTCAGCGTCAAAGGGATGAGGACGGCTTCCCCCCCTAGCCCTCCGACACAAATCCATTTATCCTCAGGCTTACCGCCTCGGTCTTGGTGAGCGGTCGGCAGAGAGCCGGGGGTCAGAGGTCGGGGGTGTCCAGTTAGCCATGAGGCAGGCGGCGGCGGAGGCTCAGGTGTTGACCCCCCACTTTGAGCTCGGAGAACAAGGTGGGTAGAAGGGACGCGCCGGCCTTTTTCCTTTGGCCCCCCGGTTGGAGTCTGACCTGGAGCTGTGTGCCCGGTAGGCCTGCGGCAGGTGCTGTCGGACGTGATCGAGGAGGTGAGGCGCTCCATCGGCCAGGACATCGACGGGGCCGACGTCCTCCACGGGCTGCTCAACTCCCCCTGGCTGCAGTCCCTGCTCAAGGTCTGGAGAAAAAAGGGGGGGTCCTGTTCTCGTGACTTCCCTTGTCGTGGATGTCCTCCTGACGACGTGGTGAATTATTCTAAGTCTTTCAAAAAATGCTAAGTTCTTGGAGAAGCAGTCGAAAAATCTCAAAGAGTGGTCCAAAAGAAGCAGAGGCAGCTGGGTCTCGGTCCAGAGTGGTTTATTGCAGCAAATACAAGTCAACCACATGAGCTGTTAGCCGGGCTAACACCTGCTCTCTTGGGAAAAGTGGACTGCTTATATACTCTCCCTGGGTCTTGGGGGCTCCTCCCCGAGCCCCTCCGATTTATGACGTAATATCGGGTCATATTCCACGGTTATCTCTGTTTGTTAATTTTATACCGGTGGAAATTACCCTAGGGTGTGCATTTTTTTTAATGGGCATTCTCTCCCCATCTCCCTGTTTTGTATGTCATTGCTCATTCAGGTTTTTACCCATGGTCTCAATGGTGATATACATCCTTGGCCCTCATGGTTACCACCACCCTCATTATTCAATTAGTTTGGGATCTGGACCTTGGCTGTTTCTACTGTCTCCCACCCTATCTCCCTGTTTACTACCTCATGACTATTATTATTGTCACACGACTATATGCTTACTGCCACACGAATATATGCATTGCGAGACAATAATCCACTACACACTCAGAACGACACCCTTAAAAACTCTGACGGCCTAAAGACGAGGTGTTGTCTTCCAGGTGTACGAGTGCCTACAGAGGTACCGGAGAAACCCTCCCCCCCCAGCTCTGGACTACGCCTCGGGCCTGTCGCTTCAGGTGAGTTCCCCCCCGACTCGTAAAGCTTCGCTTTTGCGATCGGGACCTCAGAGTTTTGACGGAAACGTTTTTGCTTTTTCCCCCTAGTTGCTGATCGACATCAGGTCGTCGCCCTGCTGCTCGGAAGAGGCCAGAGAGCTGTACCACCTCCTGCGCCAGCCGCACCTGCAGGTGGGGACGGGCACTCCCCGTTAAAGACTCGCCTTCCCTTTTTTTTATGATCCAAACGCAGGCGTACAACTCTGGTCCTCGCAGTCCTGCGGGCTTTAGCTTTCCCTTTGATTCACATCATTCCGCCATGAGCAGGCCCAGTGCAGGCTTAGATTTTTTTGTTTTGAAGGGATCCATTTGAGGGGTGTCCAACCCGGTAGATGTTGAAAACCTCACAAACATTAAGATTAGCCAAAAGGTAAAATTCTGGAACTGCCAAGACAAGAATCATCTGTGTTCTTTGATCCTATGAGGAAGGACAGGCTTATAAATTTCTCTCTATTTGACTTTGGATGTCTATTAAAAACTTTGGATTCACTTTTGATATATATCTCATAGGGCCTCAAAGTTAACAAAACAACCCTTTATTCAACATTTTATAACCCACGGTTTTATCTTGCTTTTTGTCTCGTTTTGTTTTTCGTTTTTTTCTGCCGTCTGTTTTCCAGGCTCTGCTCTCCGCTCACGATACGGTGGCCCAGAAGGACTACGAGCCCGTGCTGCCGCCGATGCCGGAGGAGCTGCCGGACGATGAGGAGGCCACTCGGATCGTCTGCCTCGTCAAAAACAAACAACCTCTGGTGAGCTGGGCAGCCGACTGGGAGCAGAGCCGACCCCAAACATTTAAGACATTTAAAACAATTCAAAACACAAAATTTTGTATTTTTTCCAATGAACAGACATTGTTTTGTAAAGTTACCAAAGGTATGTAGCATGAGCCTCAGGTAATTATGTAATGAATAAAAGGGGATTTTTGTGCATACGCTAGAGACCAGATATTTGCGTACCGTAATCTCTCATTTCTGTAATCTGAGTCTCTGACAGCGTGGACCGTTGGAAGAGAAGGGAAGCAAAACACTTCGGAGACCTCTGATGCCAATTTATCGTCGGTCTGCAGAGACCTTACCGGACCTCGTCTTCTGTTTGTGCTCATTTGTGTGGCTCTTTTTTGGGGGGGTTCCGTAGCCCCAATCACTGCTGTGATCTGTCCTCAGCCTCGGACGGACTCTGTTGTCCGGCCGCTTCGGGACGGCCGTAGAGCTGGGCTGCCCGGTGTCCCCCCTCCCCGCGCCAACAGCTCCGTAGTGGCGGGCCGCAATCCCTGGGTGGGGAGCCCCGCGGTAGATTGGGCGGGGGGCGGCGTGAGGAGGGCCAGCTGCCCGTACCCGCCTCCGACCGGCCCGTGTAGAGTCTGTTTGTGGGAGCAAAGGTTGAACCACTCCGCGCCTTCCGTCTACGGCTCGGTTCCAACCGGTAAGAAAAGACCTCGTCTCCAAAAGCGGCGTCTTCTAAAAGTCCTATCGTGCTTTTGAGAAATGAGCCCTTCATCATTGGTCACTGCGCCCCTCTCCATCCATCTTTCAGCCATCCACTCTCGAACCCCTCCATGGATTAACAGTGTCTTTCTTGTTTTGTGGGACATGACCACGTAGACAATGCGGGAGTGTCCGGATACCCACCCTTGCGTCACCCCGCATCAAACGGATGGAACATCTCTACTTCCTGTCTCACCGTGCCTTGCTACCGCCCAGGCCCGCCTCAGAAACGTAGAAGCCAAAGCCCTCGGGTCCGAACGGCTCCCCCGAGCCCGGTGTTCCTCCAATGCCGCCGGCCGGAGGAAGCCCCGGCCGGGCGGGGGGGGCTGGACGAGCTGAGGGAGAGCATGCAGCTGGCGGCCAATTCCGCGGAGAGCAGCGGCAAGGACGTCAAACTGGCGGGGGAGAAGGTGGCGGCCGCCGTGGAGCACATGACGGAGAGCGTCCGGGACAACTCGCAGGCCCTGGAGCTCCTGACCCGGGCGGTGGACCGCCTGCAGGCGCTGCTGTCCAACTCCGGGACCCAGACGGGCCCCCAGACAGCCGCCGAAGCCAAGCACGGTTCCTCCGGGCGTTCCTCCGGGCGTTCCTCCTCCCGCTCCGGCGGAAGCTCCCCGATCGCCAAAGCCAAGGGCTTCCTCTCCAGATCCTGTCACGGTTCTCCTCGCGCCGCCTCGAAAACACCCGAGCCCTTTTCGGAGCCGTGCGGGATTCCGCTTCCAAATGGCCTGTTCGATGAGCCCGGGAAGACACCCCACTGGGGATGCTGGACAAAAAAGAGAAAAAAGGAGACGTGACAAGTTGACAAAACGGTGTCCGGGGGGACACTTGGAATGCTTCCTGGTCGTCTTTGCGAAGTGGCCGACCCGCAAGCTCACAGTGGTAGTTAAACCTTCACTTTGGACATTTCATTCCAGTCTCATCTTTGAGCTTTGTTGAAGATCGTAGGTTCATATCGCCTCCAGCGTCCTCATCCATTCCACTCCAACGGGGCCATCGTTTTGTCATTCGTCCCACAGAACACGCCCATTTAAAATAAGTGGACGTCAGTCTGTAGATGGGCGTATTCCACTTTACATTCTTCTTTCTCTCTTTTCTGTTTAAGGGAGCGACGATAAAGAGAAACGACATCACCGGGGAGATCTTTGTGGCCCGGGTGATCCACGGCGGGCTGGCTGATCGAAGCGGTGAGCTCCCCCCCTATTTCAAGACTTCTGTTTGACCAGCTGGGCTGTAAAATGTGGCTGCGTAGTTTCTTCTCACACTGACTCATTTGATTAGAGCATTGAAATGATCAGTCTGTCCAAAGCTTTCAATCAGATGGGTTTTCATCAAAGTTAGGGTTAGGGTTAATGTATGTCAAACTGTTTCCGCAAGGCATTTGTGTTTTGATTTTTATGGATCAGTTTTTTTGCATAAAAGGTACAAAGTGGTAGAGATAATGGATAAACGAATGGACACAGTTTATTCTAAATGGTGACTTTAGAAAACTTTACCAGAGAATCCAAACTAGTTAGCCTAAGAGCTAGCTTGACTGCGTGAACTCTCAGTTTTTGGACAAAAGTTAACCCAAACAGGAAAATGGGCACCAACCAACTTCTTAAAAAGATAATGGCCGAGTAAGTAGGAGCTATGGGAGCCCAGAGTTATGTGGGTTAGCTCACCTGAATACTTCCTCAGGGGTCATAAACTAGCTAAAGTAGCGGCCAAATGAGCTGGGACCCCAAAGCTGAGCATTCACCAGGGAATTTGATGAGCAATCCAGAAAGTCGACAGCTCTGGGACGGCAATTATTATACTGATAAAAGCCATATGTATCATCAGCTACCCCCCCCCACCCCTTCTTTTTAACATAGAAATTATGTGTCCAGGTCTGCTCCATGCAGGAGACAGGATCATAGAGGTGAACGGGTTTCCTGTGGAAGGGATGGAGCCGGAACAAGTCATCCAAGTTGTGGTAGGTAATGGCTGCTAGGTCACAATGTCTCTGCAGCTTCTCAGGTAACAAGAAAAATCAACAATACTTCATCCAGAAGTTTGCTTAATGATCAATATTTTTGTTTACTTCCGATCAGCAAGCCCGGTCTCATGGCACCATCATGTTTAAGGTAGTTCCTATCACAGAGAGACCAGTCCACAACCAGACGATGGTAAGTCCTTTCCACCCAGCTCACCTTTTTCTTCTATAAGTACACGCATGGATCCCAACAAAAGATCCCCTTTTGTGTTGGAGCTGTATGTGCGGGCCATGGCCGACTACAGCCCCCAGCAGGACCCCACCATCCCCTGCGCCGACGCCGGTATGAGCTTCAGGAAGGGCGACGTGCTGGAGATCGTGGACCAGACCGACGCCCTCTGGTGGCAGGCCAAGAAACTGCCCAGCAGCACGGCGTGTGCCGGCCTCATCCCGTCCACCAACCTGCTCAAACGGTCAGGCTGAGCGTGAATTTGAAATGACCCGGGTTAGCAGCGCTCGTCTCTGCTAAAGGGAAATTCACACGGCTTCTTATTTGTTGAATTGTTTTTAATCCATTCTGAACATTACTTCCAGCGCTGTGATTTTGTTTTTATTTATTTTTTACCTTGGCCTTTATAAGATCTGTCTGTGAGGGCAAAATCTTCTGTGTGTACTCTTTCAAAGTGGTTCGCTGCTTATTTGGAGTCATGATTAGGATCTGTAACTTGGGTTGAAACCATCTTTCTCATCTTCCACCTGCAGTTTGGGACACTTTCCTTTGGAATATTCAATATTTAACCTCCCTAAATTTGACATATCCGACATGGCACTGTCCGAAACTTAGTTCCTAATGCATAATTGTTCCACCCCCGTGCTTAAGAGTGGGACATCTTTCATCTTAATGGGATTCTGCTCTTTTTTGTTATCTCCTCTTATATTTTTTTCCGCATTGCATCCAATCTGGTCTGTGTTTTTACTGTGTGAGTTACAGGGCTGTGCAGCTGTTCTGGCCATTCTGTTTCACTACATTTAAAGACGCTGCTTTTAACCACAATCTTTCCTGCTGTGACAGGAAGCAGAGAGAGTTCTGGTGGTCCCAGCCTTACCAGCCCCACGCCTGCGCACAGACCCGTGAGTCCTCTGGCATCTTCTACCACTTCTCTCAAACTTTTGATCCTCGGCACGACTTCACTGACCAGTTTTCTTTGTGTTTTGCTCCATGCCTCCTGCAGTGAGCACTGTGGATGAAGGTAAGGAGTGGGGCAACTTATTGAAACAGCAAATCTGATTCGTATTAATCCACATCTCTCCTGCAACAGAGGAAGACTTGATGGCCATTGATGAAAGATTTGTTGAAGCAGGTACATTTTTGCCAGCCTACTTTTTTTTTTCTGGGTCTTTTCTGGTTGTTTTTTAACCTTCTGTTTGTTTAATCCCCTCCTTGTGTTTTACCTCGGCGCAGACGAAGAGGCGTTTGAATCTGGTAGGTAAGTCTCTCCTGATCTGATCGGTTTGCGTGTCTCATCAGAGCGTCCACCCGTCTCCTGAAAACATTTCATTTCTCTCTTTTCCTAAATCCTTCCCCCGTGTGTGACGTGGAAATGTCAGAGGAGTTCAGAGAAGGTGAGAAATGTCCAGAGTGTCCGTTGTTTCAGGGTTCAGAAGCAGCTCCCTGGAGCAGGTTGGGTTTACCTGTTGATTTGGGGAAATGGCATCTAGCAGGTGTACAACTTGAGCCAAACAAGTCCCTCACAGTCAGGCTTTCTCAGCCTCTTCTGCTCTAGTTTTTTACCCTAATTTTAGAGATTTTTGTTTATTTTTTTAAAAGATTTAACAAGATTTAAGTGCAGATAGATCACAGTTTTCTTTTTAAAAGCATTCTCTGTGTTAGTTGTCTTGATTAATCTCCTCTTTCGGTCCCGACAGACGAGGATGACTTCAGCAGCAACATTGAAGGAGTGTATTTGGGTAAATCTTTTTTTTTCGACTCTGTACGCGTTTGTATCCGTGCCATGCCCGGTGTTTAGCCCCCCCCCCGCCGTTCTCTCTCTTTGCCCGTCAGCGGGTTTCCGGCGCAGCATGCGTCTGTGCCGGCGGCGCGCTCACAGCACCGCGCAGCCGTCCTGCCACACCCGCTGCCCCTCCAGCTGCTCCAGCACCCTCAACAACCCCTACGAGGAGGTGGTGCGCTACCAGCGCCACCCGGAGGACACGCACCGCCTCATCGCCCTCCTAGGTGCGCAACACAAGCAATCCGGCGCAGTTTGGCGGGGTTCTCTCCAAATTCTTTGAGTTTCACTTAGAAAAAGATGACTTTTCCACAGGTCCGTCTGGCGTGGGCGTCAATGAACTTCGGAGGCGTTTGATTGAGATGAACTCCAACCTCTTCCAGGGAGCTGTACCTCGTATGTACACGTTTTCATATTCCTGCTCAGTTTCGTGATGATATCTTTCTTTTGTTTTTATGTACTCCTTTTTGTGTTTCAGTGCCAGTTTGGATGTCTTTGTTGACTACAATGGTAATCTAATCTGACTTTATTTTTGCTCTTTTATGTTATAAGACACCACGAGATCACCCAGAGGATACGAGGAGTCGGGCAGGGAATATCACTTCACCAGTCGAGAGATCTTTGACAACATGGTCTACAACAACAGGTTGATCTGTCCTCCTGCATCTAAAACATATTCTTATTGGTGTCTGGATTCGGGGACCGATGCTAAATTCACACTTTAGCTCTTGAATGTGGTGTTAATACAACTTATCTGGATAAATTCTGGAATAATGCAGTATTTTGAGACCTTATGCATCCACAAGTAACTGATTTAAGGACAATGGATTTATGAAGTCTTCGTTTTTAGGTGGTGTTACTACAGATTCCTGTTTGTTTACTTCTCAAATCATTTGTTTGACAGGTTTTTGGAGTACGGGGAATACAAAGGCAACATGTACGGCACTAGCATCGACTCTGTGCGGGCGGTTTTGAACGGCGGAAATATGTGCGTCATCGACATAGAGCCAAATGTGAGTTTATCAAGTCTTAAAGAGTCAATCCTAGGGTTCTGTAAAATATATTGGTATAGCTTTTTTTTTTTTTTCTTCTCACCATCTAGGCCATTCAAGCAGTGAGGACCCACGAACTGAGAGCCTACATCATCTACGTGAAGCCCCCACCCCTGGAACGCCTCAGGCAGACCCGTCAGGAGTCATACATCACCACCAATTACTACGTCAACCGACCATTCAAAGTATGAGAGCAACATTGTATCATTTGGGCCCATTTTTACCGTTTAGAACTCATAAGTTTTCCAATAGACTATATTCTGCTAAGAGAATAACAGTTTATCTGTAAACATGTGCACACATAAATGGAAATCTACTTAAACAGACATTTATTTTCCAACACAGTCTAAGCCCTCTGACACTCACCTAAAATTTCAGCTCTTGAGTAATTTTTCTGTTTTAATGATTCACAGATCAGTTTTGAGAAGGGCAACAAACAAAAACGTAGAGATTTATTCAATGTTTAAAAAATCTGACCTTGCCTCTTCTTGAAATTTGTTTTGTTGCCAGTAATACCTTTTTCACCATTATCCCTTTATTTTCTACTGAAATGTATTAAAATATCATTTCTGTCCTGTAGACAAAATTAAAAGCTCATCTTTCAAATATATTCAGAGGTAGAGGTGTGTTTTGGGATGAATACATATTTATTTAACTGAAACCACAACCAGTCTTTCCTTCCGTCCCTCTGAACAGGATGAAGACTTCCAGGAGATGGAGGAAGCAGCCCGTAAGATCGAGTCCCAGTACGGGCAGCTGTTTGATCATGTGATCATCAACGATGAGCTGCAGGACTCCTGCGTGGAGCTGCTGACGGCAGTGAGGAAGGCCCAGGACGAGCCTCAGTGGGTTCCTGCCAACTGGATACGACCCACTGCTGAATCATGAGGGAGTCTGAGATAACAGGAAATGTGACAACAGATTCCAGTATTTTTCACTGTGTGGATAAAACACTTGACATGGAGCATTAATTGTTAAATGTTTGACACAAAGAAATATAAATACTCTGATTTGTGTATATGTTGAAAGCCTTATCTGGCCCTTAAGTCGCTCCAAATCCCTAAAGCTGGACTCAAGCCCAAAGAAATCTCTTCAGCTCTGTCAGTCTTTCACAATTTAAGTTAGTCTTTAAGTTGTACTTTTTCAATTGGTTTCCTCTGATATGCTTTTGGAGCTTTGGAGTATAAAATAAAATTAGGAAAGTAGTTTTCTGCTGAATGCTGTGCTTTAAATGTTATGAACAAAACACATCAAATTTCTACCATATAACATACTCATTTCTGTCTCCAGACTGATGTTTACAAATGAAAAATAAACCATTTTTATGTTCAATAGTTTAGTGTGTTTTCTTGAACGAAAAAAATAGAAAATACGTGGATGGATAAAACTGAGCTACGTTAGAACTTGCATATTCAAACTTAACCTCAGCGGTTAAGTTCTTATATCTTCATCCGTCTGTGATATAAGTTCATTCTTCTGAGAGCCACGTATCCATCGTCTATTGAAAAAAGAATATATATCGTTAATTTAAAAAAATAAACGTCTTATTTTGAAGACACCGGATGTTGGGTGTGCTCCTCTTAAATTTATCCGCGCGAGATGTGTTCCGCTTCTCGTGTGTAAACAAAACAAAACGGCGTTATACTTTTTTTTTTTTTACAGATAAATGGTTACCTCTACTCATTTTTTACAGAAAGTGTCGCTGGAATCGTAGCTAATGTTGTCGCGTTAGCTAAAATTCAAGAGAATGGACGCAGACGGTTCAAAGGTGAGACATTTTGACAAATAACGGTTGTTCTTAAGCCAGTTTGAGCGTTAACTGTTGTGGCTAACTTTTGCCCTCATTGAGGACAGCGAGTCTCAACAGTGAAGTAAACAGTCAAACGTAAATGTTGTATTCCAGTTTCAATTTCTCAGACTGGCATTTAGAAATATTTTCCGTAACCAGTTTCCTCTGTCTTTTCAGAAAATGAGGGCCAGGGCTCTGCCGCCTCTCCCACAGGTCAGTGAACAAATTGAAGGATGGATTTGGAAAATCTTCCGGGTTCCACATGATGGGAAATATTAGGATCAGGTCCAAAACTTCAATTAAAGGCAACATCAAACGAACAGCATTTAAATAATTACCTAAACATGAAGCATACTTCCTTACTAAATTATTTTTACAAATAGTAATATGTTTTATTTGAGGAAGGGATATTTTTGTAGCTAATTAAAGGTTGAAATAGTTACATCACTGGTTTAATAGAGTGGAAGACATTGGAATAATCCTTAAGCACGACACTAATTAAAGATACAAAAGCAAAGAGCTGAAGAATATTGAATAAAAATTAGAAGTATTGTTATATATATTCAAGAGGAGCTATATTATAAAAGTTGCAATTTTTAACTTAAAACATATCTTAACATAGGAGGAGAAAGATTTGTTTTCATGGTCAGTCGAATGTTGACTGGCCCCCATTAAAACCTGAGAAATGAACAGTGTTCGGGCCCACGTCGTCGGGTCGGGGTGAATTTTTCCCGTACACCAAGTCTCTGATAAAAAGCTGGCGTCTCTGCCCGACCTCTCCCCCACCTCCCCCCCCCGGGTAATCCCCAGTCCTGGCAGATTTAGCCGTGGGTTTAACCGTCAGGATGTCACCTGTCGTGTGTCACTTGGCTCCTCTCTGACTCAATTCTTGGGTGAAATGGCCAGAAAGACGACGGTAAGGTTTTTATTTATTCTTAATCATCCGGGATGTTTTATGTGTCTCTGTCACAGCCGGGAATCTTTGGATTGTCTTAGAGGAAGAAAGAAAGATAGAAAAAAACGACTCAGGTGTTACATAAGTGTGCAGGATTTAAGTCCACTTTAAAAAACGTGGCTGTCTTGTTTTGTACAAGCAGCAATTCTTATTTGAACACACACCAAACTACTGCAACTTTCTAGTTTTTCTTACTTTTGAAGTGACTTGTGGGCCACAGGGCTCGAAAACCTTGGCGTGTTGCTTTATTTTTGTTGTTGATGGTTTTAGAAAAAGCATTGTTCCGATTAAGTAAACTCAATAATCCGAAGGCTCTATTTGAGGAGAATGATTGGGGTCAAATTCATGCATCTTTACCCAGGATGCAAAAAAAAATATATATATATGAGTTTCAACTTGTGTGTTTGTGTGTCTTCAGCGAGGGCTGCGAGCGCTTCCCACCATGTCCAGGTAAGAAGCGGTTTAATTTTCTATATAAAGTCAGAAGCCAACATCTCAAACTAAACTGTCCTAACTTTTCTTTTCTTTTTTTTTTTCTGCTATCCATGCACTTATCCAGCCAAGACACAACCGGTGGGTGAGACCTAGTGAAAAAATAGAAACATTCCCTCTCACATTGACTTCATTCCACTCACCTTTATGTGCTCCTCATCTGGTGCAGGAGAAGTTCCAGCAGCCAAACGCAAGAAGAAGAGGCTGAGGAAGGAGGCGAGCGGCGTGGACGACACGGATGGTGAGAAGACACCAGCTGTGGCTTTAAAACGGGGTTTTTTTTGGGCCGGACTCCTCCTCTCAGGCCCATGTCTGCTCCTTTTTTTTTTTTTAGACCAGGAGCTGGAGATGGGGGGCTTTGGCAGCCGGCGGGGGTCTGAGGTGGGGGATCAGCTGACCATGGAGACCGCCGCCGACGTGGCGCCGCAGAGGAGGAGGAAGAAGAAGAAAAGCGCCACCATAGGTGAGATCTGGGTGGGTTTGTTTTGGTTTCAGAATGAGGCTTCCAGAGGAGCCCTAAAAGGCTGTTGCTTATTGTTTTTTTATGTGTTTTTTTTTTTTTAACGGCTTGGGCTTTTTGTCGGGGTTCCAGACCTGGAAGACGACCAAGCCGACCTGGTGAACGGAGACACGGCAGATCAGGCCACCGACGGAGAAGAGGTGGTCCGAAAACCCCGCAAGAAGAAGTAAGAAACCTCTGAAACAACTTTGTTTTCATTTTACCATTCGAGACAAAGGACTTTCTTTTAAATCTACTATTTCGGATTGTTTGGACAAAGAATTTTAGGCTTTTTGTGTTACATGAAAATAGTAATAAACAGTAAAGGAGACTAAAGCTTTGGAAACAGATGTATGAAAATGTGTCAAATCAGCATAATTCTTTCATTATGCATTTCGTTTTTTATTTCTCTCAGAAAGTCAAAAGTGGCCGAATCGCAGCTTCCTGATGAGCTGGACGTAGAAGACGATGACATCATCACCGACGCCTCGTCCCCGATCCCCCAGCATTCCCTGTTCTCGGCGCCTCAGGGCCAGAGCCACCCGGTGGGGAAGGTTTTCGTGGAGAGGAACAGTGAGTAGCTGGGGGCAGGGGGCCAGCCCGGGCTTACGGGGGCCTTACGAGCCTCTGTGTTGGGCGCAGAGCGATTCCAGGCCGCCGAGCGCTCCGATTGGAGGACGGGCGGCGAGCAGCCGGACAACATGGCGGCCGACTACCAGCACCTGCAGCAGCTGTGGACCACCAGGGACGTGTCCCTGCGGGTGCACCAGTGGTTCAGGTGAGCTGAGGAGGAACAGGGGACCCCCCCCTGCCCCTCCACCCCTCTGACGTCTGGCTGCCTGTGGCTTAGGGTTTTGGGCCTGTACTGCCACGGCTTCCTGGCGGGCTACGCGGTGTGGAACGTGGTGGTGGTGTACGTGCTGGCCGGCCAGCACCTGACCGCTCTGTCCAACCTGCTGCAGCAGTACCACAGCCTGGCCTACCCCTCCCAGGCCCTGCTCTACATGCTGCTGGCCCTCAGCACCGTGGCCGCCTTCGACAGGTAAGGCACGTTTTCATCCCGGGAACATAGACAAAAAAACACAACATATTGCCATCAGAAAATGAATAGAAAAAGCTCTGAAAGGCCGTTTGAAATGCTGATTAAAGGACGTTGTTGCCTCTGGCTTCTGTTGTGATGCATTCAGTGACAACTGGGAAGTTCCATCTTCAACGAATCGTTTCTGATTCTGTAAAGTTTCACAGAAATACTCTTTAAATAGTGTTAAAATATCCTAGTGGAGTTGTTTTTTTGTTGTTTCAAATTAGCCTTTTGAGATGTGACACATTCAGAGTTTGCTAAAACAAACATCTTGATGTGATTTCTGTATTTATGCACTTTACTTTCCTTGGATTTTTTTTGTTTTTGGTAAACTAATTTTCTGTTGTGCTGTCAGGGTGAACATGGCCAAAGGTTCCGTGTCTCTAAGGGAGTTTATCACACTGGATCCAGTGGCTCTTTCCTCATTTCGTGAGTCCACACCGTTCATTAACAGACTATCAGGGGCCGAGGCTATCTCCTGGGCTCGGTCTCACCCTCTTTGGTTCATTTTCAGTCTACTTCTCGGCGTTGGTCCTCTCCCTGAGCCAGCAGATGACCAGCGACCGCATCAACCTCTACGCAGCCTTCAACGAAACGCTGTGGTAAGCTCTCTGGAGTCATATGGCTTTTCTTTTTTTTTCTTTTTTTGTTTCCCCCAAAGCCTCATGAATTTCTGCCGTAGGCCTCCAGGATCTGAGCAACAAATCCTCCACCCGTGGGTGACCATCAACCTGGTGGTGGCTCTTCTGGTCGGCCTGGCCTGGGTTTGTATTGCCACCAGACCTGAGACAGACTACACTGAGAGTGAGTGAGACTCAGCAGTGAGAGAGTGTGAGTAGTCCACGTAAAAAACACCAATTGAAGTTGTTTTTGTTTTTTTCCTCCCTTCTTCAGGTTATCTGATGGCCATGGAGATTGAACCTCCAAAGCCGGACGACAAATCAGAAATGACAGCCTGAATGAAATGACCAAATAACTGTACAGAAACTTTGTCGTTGTCTCTGAATGTGTCACATATTTGTTTGTTTTTTGTTACATTTCAAATAAATGTGTTTAACGAATCAAATAGTTTCTTTCACGCAAACACACCTTCAATTCAACCTACAAATGGGAAAAGTTAGGAGTGGATTTTGAAAAAGTAGATGCATTGTATCTACAAAATTGTAAGTGAAAACCCTGTACTAACTTAAAATTCTTAGTAGTATTATATTTTTTTTGTTTCGTGGAACGTGATAATAAACGTAAACGTGGTAATCGATTACTTCTGGGTTCGATTACCTAGGTCTGTCCGCTGGCCAGGCCGGGAAGTCAAGCACAGAGCAGCAATGTTGACGTGGTAACTGTTTACAGTCTTTTTTTTTTTACTGGGAATCTCCATTTTTTTGGCGAGGAATTGTTTGCAACGAAATCATGCTGGACTTTGCCATATTCGCTGTCACGTTTGTCATCATTTTGGTGGGTGCTGTTCTTTATTTGTACCCGGTAAGTCGCTGCAACTGGGAAAAACCAGCTGTCTCCATTAGCAGGCTGTTATCTGCTCGACCAGCGTCCATGCTGAAAGCGACCCGGTTTGCCTTTTCTGCTCCCTTCCACTGGCGGAGAGCGTTAAAAGGGTATTCTTCAGCAACTCAAACAATATTTAGGACTTTATTTACATTTCGGCTATATTTCCAATCGACTATCTGTCACCTATTTCGATTAAACGTATATTTTAGAAGTTTGGGCGAGCACAAAATACACTTGAGATTTTTTTTTGTTCGTTTCACTGTCCTTTAATCGTTCATTAAAATCCGGCCCTTTGCAAGACAAACACCTTACGACTGAATCATTATTGTATTTTTAAATGGTGTACCTAACCGGAAGCTTCCATTCATGTTTTCAGTCATCCAGAAGGGCATCTGGCATCCCAGGTCTTAACCCCACAGATGAGAAGTAAGTCATCATACTTGGAAAAAGTCATATGCAATAAGTTATGGTGACACTTTGTGAGTCCACTAAGAACTAAAATGAACATAATGTAAGTTTAATACCAGCTCAGGATGCCTCTATACATTTTGTGTTTTACCCTCTTAGGGATGGAAACCTGCAAGATATCGTCAATAAAGGCAGCTTCCACGAGTTTCTGGTCAGTCTGCATCAGGAGTTTGGTTCTGTGGCCTCGTTCTGGTTCGGCGGCCGGCCCGTGGTCAGCCTGGGCTCCGTGGAGCAGCTGCGTCAGCACATTAACCCCAACCGCACCAGTAAGGGTCCCAATGGGAGAAGTGCCAACGGAAGAATCCCTCATTCGTGTTGTCTTAACTCAGCAATGCTTTCGGCTTCTTCTCTGGCACCCAGCGGACTCCTTTGAGACGATGCTGAAGTCGTTGCTCGGTTACCAGTCGGGAGTCGGGGCGGGCGCCAACGAATCGGTGATGAGGAAGAAGCAGTACGAGAGCGCCATCAACAACGCCCTGAAGAACAACTTCCCGCTCATGCTGAAGGTTCTGCTCGGCCCCCTAAAAACCAGCAGGGCTCCCTGCATCCTCCCCGCTGACCGTTCCTCTGACCTTTTCAGGTCGCGGAGGAGCTGGTGGGAAAGTGGACGTCGTTCCCGGAAGCCCAGCACATCCCGCTGTGCGCCCACCTGCTCGGCCTCTCCCTGAAGACGGTCACCCGGCTGGCCCTGGGAGAACGCTTCCAGGACGACGCCCAGATAATTTCCTTCCGCAAGAATCACGACGCGGTGAGAAAAAGCTTCGCGTTGGACTGCCGGGTTGGTTCTGTCCAAGCTGCTGTTTTTTTTTTTTATCATGCGTCTTTGCTCTGACCCAACCAGATCTGGTCAGAAATCGGGAAGGGCTACATGGACGGCTCCATGGAGAAGAGCTCCAGTAGAAAGGGACGTTACGAGAAGGGTGAGGAAATTCTTCGGAATTGTCGTTCTTTTTTTTTCCTTTTTTTTTTCAGAGTTTGATGGGGGGTTTTTTTTTATTGAAACCAGAAAAATACTGAATTTCAGTGCACTTCTTCTGTCATTTGGCATAGTTGAACCTTTTTCCTCCCAAACAACAGATTTGTTACGAGAAGGGTGAGGAAATTCTTCGGAATTGTCATTCTTTTTTTTTTTCCCCTTTTTTTTCCCAGAGTTTGATGGGCTTTTTTTTTTATTGAAACCAGAAAAATACTGAATTTCAATGCACTTCTTCCGTCATTTGGCACAGTTGAACCTTTTTCTTCCCAAACAACAGATTTAGTTGCTTTCACAAGGTTAAAAAAACCCAAATCCATTCGTCAGAAAGTTCAAAATAGAGTTTTGAATGGTTTTGGGTTTTTTTAAATGGTTCCCAACACCAACGTGTGGTTATTGTTGGAGATGCTCAAGGTATTTATCTGTGGAAAAAAAAAGAAAGCTATTAACTTTTTTTTAATGGAGCTCAGGGACACCTAGTGGCAAACTTGCAGACAGCAACCAAATTAAGGAAATAACTACTTAAAAAAAAACTTTTCTGATCATCCCCTCCGAAATAAGAAGCCGTAAACATGTTAAAACGAGTCCTTCCCGCGTCTTTTGCCAGCGTTGTCAGAGATGGAGTCCATGCTGCTGTCGGTGGCGAAGGAGAGGAAAGCCCAGAGCAGGCAGACGGCCTTCGTGGACGCTCTGCTTCAGTCCAGCCTCCTGGAGCAGCAGGTGGAGTCCACACCCGCTCTTTAAAAGCCTCGAAACGTGACGGGAACATTTTCAAACTGATTGCCACCGTTCGTTTCAGATCATGGAGGACTGCATGGTTTTCAGCCTGGCCGGATGTGTCATCACTGCAAACTGTGAGCGAAGTTGATTGCATCTATGAGCTCATATCTGCCCTAAAAACAGTCTTTCCCAGCCCTTTTTAAGTCTGTTTTTTTTCTGACTAAGCCTAAAATGGAAAATGTGTGTTTTTGGCAGTGTGCATCTGGGCGCTCCACTTCCTGTCCACCTCAGAGGAAGTCCAGGACAAGTTGTACCAGGAGCTGGAGGAGGTCTTGGGTTCCGATCCCATCTCCCTGGACAAGATTCCTCGGCTCAGGTAAGACCGGGTCCCGAAACCCCGAACGCTCCACGATGCCTGACGCTCTCCCCGTCCCCCGCAAAGGTACTGCCAGCAAGTCCTGAACGAGACGGTGAGGACCGCCAAGCTGACCCCGGTCGCTGCTCGGCTCCAGGAGGTGGAGGGCAAAGTCGATCAGCACGTCATCCCCAAAGAGGTTTGTAGCAGATTAGAAAATGGATTTGAAATACCGCCTAAGGAACGAGTCAATAATGGGAGGAATCGAACATATGTCGCCATCTTTCAGACGCTGGTGATCTACGCCTTGGGAGTGGTCCTGCAAGATTCCAACACCTGGAGCTGCCCGTATAGGTACACAAGTCTTTTTTTTGAGAGGGATGTCAATTGTCACATTAACCGAGGTACTTTTTCATGTTTCAGGTTCGATCCAGATCGTTTTGAAGACGAAACGGCCAGGAAGAGCTTCTGTTTGCTGGGTTTCTCAGGGAATCAGACGTGCCCAGAGCTGAGGTAAAGTCTTTTTTCGTCCTTTTTTTTGTGTTTTTTCGTCCGATTAAACATTCAAACATTGATTGGAGCAGGCACGTGCAGAGGGGGGTGTTAAGGGGGCTTGAGCACCTGCCCCTTTTTCTCCATGATCCCAATGTGCCCTTTTGGTCCTTTTTTTTTTCTTTTAATTTAAATTTTTTTGATTTGACACATATTCTGAAATTGTTATTTTCCTCTTTTTTTTTTTTGTCTGGTGGTCCAGCTCTGATTTACATATTTTGCTAAATTGCAGGTTTGAGTATTGTAATACTTTCCTAAAATAAAATAGACCTGTAGAAAGCAATTACTAATAAAATATTTTACATATGCATAGTTCTATGTTCTATGTAGAGATTTTCCTTAGCTCTGATTGTATGTCTCACAATTTTGTAATTTATCATTGTTCATTAAACTCTGAAAGCTATGTGACTTTGGTAATATAGTGTCCTAAAATGTGATTAGATGTGCCCTTTTTTTTTTGAGCACCTGCCCCTTTAGTGGTCTCTGCACAGCCCTGGATTGGAGGCATGGAGGGGCAAGATCAGGACGTGAAGGACTTTCTCACAGTCTTACTTTTTTCCCTGGTCTGTGTCAGGTTCGCCTACACTGTGGCCACGGTGCTGCTCAGCTCGTTGGTGCGGAGGCTGAAGCTTCACCAGCCGGAGGGGCAGGTGGCAGAGGTCCGGTCCGAGCTGGTGTCCACACCCAAAGAGGAAGCCTGGGTCACCGTCAGTAGCAGGAAATAGTCCGCAACGCCCAAGTGTCAACGACAGGGAGCGAGACAGTACCACCGAAGTATTACGTCCAGGGATTTCCAGCATCACCGAGCTCTCGTTTCGCTTTAAAGATTCCTTCTCTCTGAGTTTTTTTTGCCTTTCAGCAGAATCACTACTCGTACGCGTCAAATGTTGCACATGCTGACTCCCCTTGCTCAAAGGAGGGAGGTTCTAAGTTCTACAGCTCCTCCCAGATGATTTTCCTTTGATTTTTAGATCATCTGGTGTTGCCAGAGTCAAGATGCATTTGGACATTTAATTCCTCTTTTTTTGTTGTTTTTAATTAAACTAATTAAAGCATCTTCTTTAATAAATGCTATTTCATAGAAATGACATTTTTGCCACTTTTCTTTCCTCCTCAACACTTTAAAAAAGGGCCTTGGTGCTTTCTTAAAGCATCGGTCTTAAATTGTCTGGACAATTATGCTGTAAAAGCATATGTCCAGGCTTTTGCTTTAAACACATTTTTATGAAACTCAATCTGTTAAACCATGAAGATCCATATCCACTGAGGGCAAAAAAAAAGAAACATGCACATATTCCCGCAGAATTTTTCCATTACTGTATTAGGAAAGTATCAAAGATGACTATTAAACATACATTTTCAATCTATGTGCAGAAAACGTTGGAACATACCCGAGATTTCATATAAAACTAAAGGATAAAGTGTAACTGTTCTGCACCAGGCCTCTGAAAGCAACACCGCTTCTCTTCTGCGGCTCTAAATTGAATCTCACGAAGGAATGAAACTGATACTCAAGCTTTTTATTACGACGGTTTAAACGGGCAATAACGCCGGAGCGAAAACGGATATTTAGCCAACACGGTCGGCGATTCTGCTCCGAACATGATTCATGAAAAAAAAAAAGGGGGGGGGGGGGGGCGGACCATGCAGTACCGCGCGTCGCCGCGGAGGGCGCTAGCGAGCATGCGCACACACCTCTCCGTTAAAGATGTGAAAATGGCGGAGCTACAAATGCTTCTGGAAGAGGAGATCCCGGCCGGACGAAGCGCGTTATTAGACAGTTTCACCAATTTGGAAAGGGTCGCGGAGTACTGCGAGAGCAACTATGTGCAGGTAGGCTCACCGTGAGGGGGTGGGAGAGAAAGTTTTTTTTTTTGTTTATTTTATTTTATTTTTAAATTGACGGGCATCACTGTGGGGCGACACCGCGCAGGGGCGAGCTGCTCCCGACGCAGTGAAGCTAACATTCGGCTAACGTGAAAACAACCCCGCTCGCAAGACGTTTTATTTCGCTTCGGGGAATTATTTTCCGCGTGTCCCGCCACATTTAACCCGTCGTGCGGGGACGTTGCTGTGTGTGGAGGGCGGGTATTATGTTCACACCGAAGAGACGGTGTTTCGAGAGTTTTACATCCGTCTGGGGGCTGAGCGTTAGCCGGTTAGCTTCGCGGCTAGCCCCCGCGGTCCCCAACAGTCGAGCGGACGCCGTGAAAATCAATCTCCCGTTTCGGGGTCAAACTGTGCCGCTGCAGCGGGGGGGTGGGGGAGCCCGTCAGACAACCGGCCGGAGATGAGGGACGTTTAGCGGGGCTTAATCTGAGAGGAGCTTTGCTCGCCAGTGGTTACACACGACACGATAAACACCTCTGATTTATGATGCTGGACGGGCACACACACGGCCACCTATGGGGCTGTAATCGTGTCGGTGGGGGGGGGGGTTGGTGGTGGTGGGGGGGTATCTATATCTGCAGGTGATCTATATCTGCGGGTGTTCAGAAGGATTTGGGCTGTGCGGTGATGATGCGTTTGGGTCTCATCGCATTGTAATATCGCAGCTGATTTGCATGGCATTGTGGCTGGTGCCTCTGTGTGTGTGTGTGAGAGTGTATGTGTGAATGCAGATCGACTGTTCAGAGCTGTTGATATTCTGCAGGTGTGATCTAGTCCCTGCTTTCTTGAGCGTGGCCGTCCAAGGCCTGCTCTTCCCCCCAATAGGTGAGACATTCAGGGCAGGGGAGGAAGAAAGGGATCCGAGCAGGTGTGATACTGAAATTCTTGACATCCTTGACGAATGGTGCTAATCAGGTCTGACGGGGTGCCCTGTAGAAGGAAGGAGAAGGAGGTAGAGAGAGGGCCCTGTACGCTGGCAGCTTGCTCTTTGGCAGGCTTCCATCCTCTCCTGTCATCCCCTAACTGACAACTTACAAACTGGTCGGGCAGTGGTGATAATCAGAGAATATTGGGGTGACCTGCCCCCTCTGCATCTCTTCGGGATTCAAATCTGTGCCAGTTTTATTTGTATTAAAGTTGTCCAGGAAGGAACACTTGTTGAACCTGTGGCATGTCCCCCCCCCTAAAAAATAAATTGTACGTCAACAGCTTTAGTGTTTTTGGCCCTGGATCGTTTCCTCCGAGCATAAAGCCCTTGCGGCAGGTATTAGCCAAATCCCAGCTGTTGTGTTGTACTTAAGTGTCCCAGATTTTTCCTTTTTAGAATCAAAAGCTTCCCCTCTTTTGCAACCGCACGTGGAGTAAAGCTGCGTCACTCCATTGTTAAGCAAAGGGTTTTACAATCTGATGCCGCAGACCTGTTTTAGCTCCATATATTTGTTGCAAAGCAATTAATTTACTGTTTCCCTTTGTCAGCGCACAATAAAACACAACTTTCTATATCTAGTGATAGTACCTTATAAAGCAAGACCCAACAGTTTCCTTGACACGTCTTTTAGACGTCGGGTTTTCATTGCTGTTCTTAGGATTGAACATTTACCTGGTTTAAGTCGTTTTTATGTATTTTTCGAGACGTTTTAGTGTGCATTGTTATCAGGAATGGAAGTAACTTAATAGTCTTTATTTCCTGGATATTCCAATAGGGGTTTGTTTTGCGGATGTCCACCGCTGCAGTTGTTTGTCATAGAGTCAGGAACCCTGTCACCGGCTGCCATGCCCTCCTTCTTTCCTGACTTCTGCCACAGAACCTGTTAGTCCTCATGCTCCTGCAGAGCTGCACCCTCCATCCCGCTGAAAGGAGCCGTTTGGTTTCGGGCTGTTTTCCGATTAGTCAGATGCCATCGTGCAATTCCTTCATGAAACCCGTTTTCCCTTCCAGGCACGCTGAAACATCAGCGGGGCCGCCGCTCGTGACTCAGCCGGCCTCAACGATGGTTTTCAAACGGATGGGGGCAGCGAAACGAGCCTCCCCAGGCTCAGATCTGACTGGCTGTCGGCCCTTGGGGCGTTTAGGGGCTCTATGGCTACGGCTGGTATTTTAAACAAGAGCGACTCTTGCCAATACCCAGTCGCACTCGCGTCCCGCTGTGCGTGTTTACTGTCCGTCTGGTGTGTCATCGATCAGCTGCTAAGCCGCACACGCAGATGTTTGTTGCAGATCGACATGGTTTCCACTTTT
This sequence comes from Menidia menidia, assembly GCA_907169785.1. NCBI lineage: Eukaryota > Metazoa > Chordata > Actinopteri > Atheriniformes > Atherinopsidae > Menidia > Menidia menidia. The sequence continues at coordinate 7,068,318 of CAJRST010015557.1, forward strand.
GTTTTGAGCTGTTCTTGATCGGTTAAGCTGCAGATAATTTCCCCGGACTAATCAATGAGGCACCGCGGCTCGTTCTGTCCCACAGCACGTCAAATAGTTGATATGCTATCATGTTGGATACGTTTAAAAGCAGACATTCTCCCACGTCTGTGTTTTTAAAAACACTCCACAATCGACTGGACTTCAACAAGTTAGGACTTAAATCCCTAAATCCAAAAGGTTTAACTCGGGTAACCCCAATTTTTTTTAAAGTACTTCATTGGAGATTTCTTAAATCCACAAGTAATAACAAACTGAGGTTCTTTTTTTTATATTCGACACATGATTATAGACTTATTTAAACCAAACAACAGCTTAGACAGCTCCTATATTAGATAGATCTAGATAGAAATAGAAAATGACTGATCTTTGCTTTGGTTTTAGGATTTATGGACCGATTAAACCTAAGGCTGTGCCCCTAGATCTGTTTTTTCTGTTTTATCAAGACAATTGATCTGTGCTTTGTGATTCCCAAAAGGAAAAGGGAACGTGCATTGTCTTTGTAAAAGGCCCTTTTCACTTACAGGACGTCTCTGAGTCGAGATAAATGAGATGTTTGATGACTATTTAAACGGAAGCGGAAGCTTTTTTTTTTTTTCCTCCCTGTAAGAGACGGAAGAGCCCATCCGCTCCCATCTCCCCCTCTCCGTTTCAGTCTCCAGACAAGCAGAGGGCGTTGGAGGAGACCAAGAACTACACCACCCAGTCTCTGGCCAGCGTGGCCTACCTGATCAACACACTGGCCAACAACGTGCTGCAGATGCTGGACATCCAGGCCTCGCAGCTGCGCCGCATGGAGTCCTCCATCAACCACATCTCACAGGTCAGGAGTGGTCTAAACGCACGTCGGTTTAAGACGCGAAAGGGTTGGAAAAATGGGTGTGCGGTCGACTAACAGAAACAATTGACCCCCTCATGTCGTCAGACGGTGGACATCCACAAAGAGAAGGTCGCCCGGCGGGAGATCGGCATTCTCACCACCAACAAAAACACCTCGCGCACGCACAAAATCATCGCCCCCGCCAACCCGGAGAGGCCCGTGCGCTACATCCGAAAGCCCGTCGACTACAGCCTGCTGGACGACATGGGTCACGGAGTCAAGGTGCTCGTCCTCATCTCTTTCTCCCGCCTTTTTATTTTCATTTTGTTCCCCTGCAGATAGAGGCTCCTGTCCTCCAGTGTCCCGCATGTTTTAGGTGTTTGAACACACCCCATTTAGATTGAACGGATATTTTCAGAAACCTGCGATGATTTGAATCGGTTCTGTTGAAGCACAGAAAAATAAAGAGTAAAAACCCCACAGCACAGCGCCCCATCTAGGACTGGAGTTTGACCCCCCCCGGATTGAGGTTATTTCCTTCAAAGTTTATCACGCCAAATATAAACTCTCCTTGTGATGAGCAGTCACGAGTTCCTCTATTTGAAGGGTTCCCTGGCAAAAGAGAAGGCTCAATCGAGCTCTCGAGATGAGCGTTCAAAAATAGGAGCGAGTTTGTGCTGAAACGGTCTGAAATGGTCAGGTCTCGTAAGGTCAAACTCACGGGAGCTATTAAGTTTCAGAGGCAGAATCACGGAAGAAGAAGAAAAAAAATCAATGAGTCAGGCTCGGTCACCTGCCGCTGGTTACAGGTTAACGCCCTGTTGTTATTTCAGATGACAACCCTTGAAGGGGGGTATTTTTAGAGCGGTGATTTCACGGCGACTTTAATGACAAAGAGAGGCTTTTTTTTTCTTTTCCTCCAAGAAAACGGACTCCTCGCCCCGACCTTCCAAAAGTCCCAGAGATCCGATTCCTCAGATGTTCACAATGAGCCTTTGTTGCCTGTCTTTGATTGCCACATGCATGAATAATGACGGCTTTGCTCTCCTCTTTCGCTCACTAACCATCTGATTTCCTCTGTTTCTCTCCTCGTGCTCGCCTCATTTAATCTTTCTTGTCAACCGCAGTGGTTGCAAAGGTTTAAGGTAAGACTTGGAGTAAATACTTCAAACTTTGGGAGGAGAGGGTGTGTGGTTTACTTTTTTTATTATTTCTTTTGATAATGGGTTCTCATCGTTTGAGTTTTTTTGTTTTTTTTTTAAACCCATCATTCTTACAAGGGCTGGAATGAGAAGATTTAAGAAGGAGAAAACGACTGAACTGAAAGGCAACTGGCTATCCATTAGCAACTAACCAGTTAGCACTAATTAGCCTATATTTGTTTTTGGGATTATTTCCAAATCAAAACTAATTTTTTTTGTTTATGCATGTGTAAACTTGATAAACAAAGATTCTGAACAATTCAAACATTTTCTATGTGCGTTATTTTAGTTTTTTGTCTGCCTTTGCATTAAAGTTTGGCTAGCTTTAGCCCTCAGACACTAAGCTAAATAGTACCTAGCATCTTCAAATCTCCAGGACAAGATTGACAGTTGTTTGAGAGTGAAACGGAGCCTTTTTATGTGTCTCCTTCCACAGGCCAGCGCTCAGAACATGAAGACCGGAGGCGGAGCGCTCCCTCGCACCAACCCCCCCACACAGAAGCCCCCCAGCCCGCCCATGTCGGGCAAAGGGACCCTCGGGTATGTAACCTGCAGCGACGCGTGTGTGTTGGTAGCTTTGGGAAATGGACCACAGGCCGTTCACATAGGCCCTGCTGCTCACAGTTTCATCATTTAACCCTCCAGCTCTTTATTTAATTCACATCCTTGCAAGCTTTGAAAGATCCTCTCACCCTGCTCACATCGCAGAGGTGGTCTCTGTTGGCCATAAGAGTTTAAAGTGGTTTCTCAGCCTGACGCCATACAGGGTTTCTTTTTTCAACATCAAGCTGAGTATTTCAAATTTACTGATGCAGTATTTAGGTATTTAGGCATATAGCGCCACATCGTTTTGTAAAAAAGAGTTAGGATCTGTTTTTTGAAAAATTAGCCGAGATCTGAATTTATTGTTTTTTTCATTGGTACCCTGTACAGAAAGTGATTGAAAAACTCTCAGCCCTGCAGAAGTCCAATCAAGACCTATTCATTGTCATTAGTCATGAAGGGAAACATGGGAAAACATACTGGTCAGTGGGCATTGAGGGCTAGGGTTTGGAAACACTGTGTTAAAAGGATGAGGATGATCAGGTGTTCGGAGCAAGAAGTTTTCAAAGTCAGTTTGATTTAGTCTTTTTACATTTTGATTGACATTCTGTCTGGATTTGGATATTTCAACCCTACTTTAATTCAGTCTCTTTAATCCATGGTAAAGCGATAAATTTCGTTTAAAAAAAAAAAAAAAAAGCCATGCATGCATTTATTTTAGTTTAGTTTTAGGCCGTCATGATTAATACACAGACTTTTGCATAAACTAGTTGATGTGTTTGGTGTTTTGAGTCAGGTTTAGTGTTTGTAAGAAGATCTTTCTAGTTGGTTTTCCTCTGCTATCTTTTACCAGTGGATTACATCTTTTTTTTTATTTTATTTTTTATCTGTCTTTGTCAATGTTACTGAAAATATTTTGGAAAGCGGTTTAAAAATTCGAGTGGAAACTCGAAACGTCTTAAAGTGACAGTGACCTCGTTTGGATGCAGATGATCAGGTTTTATTGTTTTTAAAGGAAAAAAGGCACTGGCCTCACCAACTTATTAATTTAAAGAAGTTGCATCTGTAAAATCAGAGTCAAATTTAAAAGATATATCTTGTGGTGTTTCCATGTTAGAAGTTACATTTAGTTTCTTCTTTTTTTCAGCCTTCTGAGGCCCTGTGGGCTCCTCCCACACCGGCTGTGTGCGTTACCCTTCTGTTTGTGAAAGCTGTCGGGGTTTTTTGTTGTGCGTTTGTTTTTTTTTGGTTTTGTTTTCTCTGTTCTGTTTCTAAATGTTGACAGTATCTCTATCCCACAGACGTTGGAGAAGTGCAGCTCGAACATGTTGTGTTGTTGTCTCCTTGTGGACCGTCTGGACCCACTCTGCTTGTGTGTCTGTCTGTTTTTGTTGTGCTTCCTTCATCCCTTCCTTCCCATAATCTTGAGCTGTGTGTCTTTGTGTTGGCGAGAGGTGTCTTGTGTGTTTCCCACCCCCATATTGGCCATCACTGGTGTGTACGTGCGTGTGTGTGTGTCTGTCCCTTCAAGACGCATGCCGGTCAGCCCGAGCTCCGGCCCTCCATGATGCTCCGCAGCCCGGACGTCTCCCACCTGATTTTCATCACTTTTCTTTTCCGTCTCTCAACTTCCTCTTTGTTTCCTTTTTTTCCCAAATTTTTGTTTTATTCTTTCAGTTGTGTGTTTTGTGGCCCAGCCCGCCCACTCCTGGCTGCCCCACATTTCCTCATAGCAACATTTTTGCCATAGCAACAGCGCTCAGAGATGGGTCACCCCGCAGTGTCAGCTGCGAAACTGACAGATCAGCCAATGTCAGGGTCGGGTTCCAAATCCAGGGCCTGCAGTGGAAGGGTTTTTCCCAAACCTCGGTGGTTTTGTTAATAAGTTTGCAGGTTTCTGCTCAGGGAAACTTTAGTTTTGACCCTTATCACCTCAGATCCCCTCTTTTTTTTTGTCATTTTTAAAATCTTTAGAAATTTCTTAATAAAAACACAAATAAAACCTTTTTTTTTTTTTGGTTTATTTAAGTTTTATTTTTATTTATTTTTTAAGCTAAAAACGTCACTATGAGCTTCTTCCCGACTCCCACCGGCCCTGACGTCTTCCACCTGTCATACCCCATTATTTTTTTAAGTTTGCACATGTTTGTTTCTTACTCTCCTCCTCCCTCCTCCCACCCCCCCCTCCCCCCTCCTTCACTTCTCTGTGGACGACTCCCACCCCTTACCCTGGACTCCCCCCCCCCCCCCCCCCCGACCCTCTCGCAGGCGCCACTCCCCCTATAGGACGCTTGAGCCGGTGCGTCCGCCCGTTGTCCCTAACGACTACGTCTCGAGCCCGACTCGCAACATGGCGCACCCCCAGCAGAGCCCTGCACGCACTGCATCCGTTAATCAGAGGAACCGCACGTACAGGTACCCCCCTCGCCCCCTCCTCCGCTTCCCAGCATGCCTCTTTACACCTCCTAAACAAGCCCTGACCCCCCCCCCCCCCCCCCCCCAACCCTTCCCCCCAGCTTCTTCTCCCCCCCCCAACTTAACAGTGAGCAAGCTAACAAGCCTCTTTCCTGCTCCTCCTAATCGTGAAATAATTCCCTGGTAGAAATGATTCCACCACCAACCATTTCTAACATCCGTGGAAAGGTAGCGCTTCAGGATTGCTTTTAGCATGGCTAGATCCAGGTTACCATGGTAACACTCATTACAGTAGTAAGGCAGCGAGGCTCCCCAAAGTCCTGTCACTCCCAGACTAGGAGGGATTTTAAAAGACTCTACCGTTTTTGCGCCCCAATTATTAGTATCTTTATTCTCTAGTCTGTACGTGGAAAACTCCCCCCCCCCCCCCCCTTTCCGAGTCTCCCGTCAGCACGAGTGTTTATCTGCAGCGCTCCATCCTTCTCATCTCCCAGCCATACGCCCTGTGCTGTCCAAGTTCAACCCACAGGTCCCGATTCTCGCTTTTCACACCGTCTCATATCTGTGTCTCTGTCTTTTGTCGAATGTCTTTATTCAGGCCTCCAGCTGCTTCTTTTCTTCCTTTTTTGTTCCCTTTGTTTTTGTACCTTCTTTTCTTTATCACTGTGACATAGTCATTTCACAGGCATACAGCTCACGCTAACAAATCAATGCTCTTGAGGGTGCCGCATTAATAATCCGAGTCGGTGAGAAGCCAGAAAAAGACTTTGATGCATTGGCCTGTGTGGATAAAAGCCGGTTTCACATTTGTTCTGTTTGTCTGTTGGGCAAAAGGCAAACTTACAAGCGAGCTCATCATTCTTAGTATTGCAGAAGCACGGGAACTATTTCAGGACTTTATTGTTGGTACAGTTCATACTTTTTTTTTTTTTCTTTCCCAAACGTTTTAATGGAGGAATTGTGAAGCTGTATCCAACAGTTTTCTATTTTATTTCGATTTCAACAAAGGAAAACTATTTAAGGACAGACTTTATACAAATATGTAAGTCTGTCCTCCTGTCTAGTTTTATGATCCAGAGGGCAGTTCTACCAAACACCTCAATATTTCTTACAAGGTTCTCGAAATGATCACCAAAACAAGTGGCTGGGGTTTCGTTTGCTTTGATGTGAGTAATTAATCCATTTAGGTTGGTGAATCAAAAAAGTTTGTAGACCAACTTATGTTTAGGAAAATGTAAGCAAAAAACAATGCACTGGTTAAGTTAGGGTTAGAGCAAGCACTAGGCGACACAGGCAAGGAAAAATTATTATTTTTTCTTTTTCTAAAAGTATTCCTTCTAATTTGGTCTTCTGGTTTTCGGCCGACAACAAGGGTTCGAAGTCTTTTGGGTTTTGAGGGTACAGCTATTTAGGCTAGTATGGCTGAGCTCCTGACAGTTAATGGAATGACAGCTCACTTGAAATCTGTTCCCTAATAGACCTGTTCAGAATCATTCCTTAGCAAGGACTGGGATGGTTAAAGGTATCCCTGAACCATCTGCTTAAAACTACCCCTCTAGACAGAAAGACTACTTTCAAAGCTCTAATACACCAAGATCAAAGGTCGTCAGTGGCAAATTAGTGATCACGAAAATCAGGTTACCAAGCTCGGTGATTTGCTATAATGAGGGGCTTTTGTGCAACACATGCTGTCTATAAGCTGGCTCTTGTTTAAACGCTTTATTAAAAGGCTTCAATTGACTCAGTTTGGTCAACGAAGCCCAACTAAACGAGTTGCTGAAGCCATGGAGCCGAACAGCAAAGCCACGCTAACCTCTGAAAGAGGCTGTTATCAGGGAATCCAATCTAAAACCCTGTTTTAGCTGCTAGGTCAGCCTGCCTATGGTCCAACTTATTGAATTTGAGCCGCAAAAAATGAGAGCTTTGCTGCGCAAGTGAAGAGCAAATGATGCTGTGATCTCCTGAACCTTGTGAGTCTCTTCAGGTGTCCAGAACTATGGAAAGCTTGATAGACCTATGAGGTTAGTTCGAGACTTTTGAGCCTGAAAAGAGAGACAGTTCCTAACTAAATGAAATGTCAGCTAGCTTTCTAAAGCTTTCTTCAGATGAGAGGGAAACGGAAGTTCCTGACCATAGCGCTCAGGTTCTCCTGCCAGTGTGACCGCAGCAGGGGGGCGTGTGTGTGTGTGTGTGTGGTGTCGCTGACGCGTTTTGCCGCCCTGCCCGTGCAGCAGCGGGAGCAGCGGAGGCAGCCACCCCAGCAGCAGCCGCAGCAGCAGCCGGGAGAACAGCGGCAGCGGCAGCGTGGGCGTGCCCATCGCCGTGCCAACCCCGGCCCCGCCCACAGCCTTCCCAGGTAACGGCCGCCTTCCGCCTTCCACCCCCACCCGTGCGCGCCTAGAGCTAACCCCGCTAACGTTGGAGTGTGCAGGATGTGGGCAGGAGCCCTGGGCCGACTTACCCTCTCTCACACTGATCTTGTCTTGACGCCCTCCTCGCCACTTATCTTTTTTGTTTTTTTCTCCCTCTTTATCTTCAACCCTCCCCCCCTTTTCCTACTGCACCCATCAGGTTCTGCCCCCGCCCCACCCAACTCAGCTAAACCTCCCCCAAACACTGCCACCACCCCTGGGCCTCCTCCTTCTACCCTAGACGGCCCCCCACAGGCCCCTAACCCCCCCATAGAGATCCCGCCTGTACCCCCGCCCCCTCCCCAGCTCCCGGCCTCTACGGCCCCCACTGGCTCCGGCCCTGCTGCTTATGGCAACCCCGCACAAGGTAAGTGCAACCCGGTGGGAGATTCTCGCCCCAGCACGCGCCCCCCCCTCATCCATCCCACCTCCCCTTATATGCATCCTCCTGCTTGGTGTGAGTTCATCATTGCTGGCCCTCTCTGTTTGTTTGTATGTGGGGGGGGGGTCATCAAAACATGACCAACAACAGGCCCAATGTCTTTTTTTTTTTTTTTTTTTTTTAAACAGTAAGTCTAGCTCCAGATACAAGGAGAGGGGATTTCTCATTTGTTCTTCACATTTGGAACTCAGTAGCCAAAAGACAAAAGCCAAAAGAGTGAGTCTCAAAGCTGAAAATAAAAACAAAAATGCAGGAAATTGGAAGCTTGAAGTGCTCTTCCATCAGTATTGCCGTGCTTGGCTGGACTTGGTTTTTAGAGCTTTCCAATAGTTAGTAGCACCTGGTACCAGATAGGTTCTGAGCATCCCATCGGCCGGAGTCCCCAACGAGCGCAAAATGTGACGTCCACAGACCTGAAGGCTGCTGACCGGCCATGGAGTGACGTCACTGGACGAGGCGTTGAAGTGCTTCCCTCACGAGATGAGAACGTCCTTTTATTTATTAATAATTTTATCAGCAGGCATGCCGTCGCCTCCATGTCCTCCATCGTTGTCATGTTTGTGTCGCATATAAACCAGGTCACGGGTATTTCCAGACACTGAGGTGGTACTCTGATTGTTGGAAAATGACCCCAGCCAAGGAGGCACTGGTGAAAAAGGGGCAATCTGACTTTGGTTTCTCTTGAAAATTCAAGTCAGTGGCCGTCTACCTCATCAGAGATGTTGGATAAATAAGTCGAAAACCCTTTTAAAATGATTTTTTTTAAATGTGCCGTTCGCGGTCAGCTCCTCTGCCTCAGGCTTCCCATCATCCCTGCGCTGCCGGGGCCTCCACCCATCTCTCCCCCCCCCCCGGCAGCATCTCATCAGCCGCCGGCGTTTCGTCCATCGCTGATGATGTCACGCATGAGCCGTGTGGTGTCGTGCTTTCTCTGCTTCCCGTGCAAATATCTGTGGGCAGTGCAAAATAGCGTCGTGCTAATTTTCCAATTTGACCAAATATGCTCCTCAAATCAGGCCTTAAAAAAAAATTCTTGAACTTTTCGCAAGGAAGCATCAGAATCTGACTCAGAGCCATTCTTCTTTAGTATATTCGGCTAAAATGGAGGGTAAGTTTTCTCATCTACGAAACAGGTGTTAACTGAGGGAATAGTGAGCTTGGTTTGAGGTCAGGACATGAAGAAAGGATGAAAATTAATTTGCTGACCCCTCCCTGCCTGTGAAGTGACTCTCTGCTGCCCCCTGCTGTATTCCCCCCGCCAGGTGCTCCTCAGTTCTACAGCATGAACCGCCCCGCGCAGCAGCCCCCCAACCCCCCGGTGGGCGGCTCCCTGCCCTACCGCCGGCCCTCCTCCGTCACCGGTCAGCCGAACATGGCACACAACCAGAACCAGCTCAACGGGGGGCCGCACTTCACTCCCAACCAAGGTAACCAAAGCCTCCGCCTGAAGGGGGGTGTGTTTTTTAACCTGGTTTAGAAGAAACAAACGCTGACTGAACCAAAGAAAACAATTAACTTAATAAAAAAGGGCTTTATTTTTTCTCTAACTTTCAAATCCTGCTGAAGGTCTGATGCAATCTGTTGATTTGATGAAACGGCTTTTGTTTCCTAACAGATTAACTTTTAATTTGACAGAATTCTGTTGTGATGTATGAATTTATTTAATGGGTTTGTCAGGTGTGCTGTGGTTGATTGATTGACTGATTTTTTTATTATGTTTTTTTTTCCTCCTTTTTTTTTTTTGTCGTGTAGCCGTTCTCCGTTGAAACTGGCTTTGTGTTTTTCTAACCCCGCTGTCTCTGCTTTCCTCGTGCGCGGGCTCGGTTTTCGGCGATAGCCGGCCCACAAGCCCCCCCTCCCCCCACAATGCAGATCACCCCTCAGCTGCCTCTGATGGGCTTTGTGGCCCGAGTTCAGGAGACTAGTAAGTGTTCTGGGTGTTTTTTTAGCTCCTTGCCACCCCTTTGCATGACCACCAGCCCCCCCCCCCCCCCTGCCAGAAGTTAGAGGTCCCCCCCTGAACGTCCAGCCACCAACACGAGCTCCCTCTGGCAGCCGCTGTCTTCTGTCCAGGCTTTAATTCGGCGTATTGAACAATAACTGTGTCACTTTGTCTTCAAAAGAGACGTCATTGTACACAGAAGCGATGGAGGCTCGTTGCAGAGTCTAGAGAACGTTGCAAACCTCTGACTTGGAGGTGAATTCTGGTTTCCAGGGCGACAGATGTTGGTGGTTGGCTGCTGGTCAGCAGAACGACGCATGATGACTTTTTTTTTTATCGTTTACATTTTTTTTAATGACCACGACCAGGCTGCCGTGTTTTTTTTTTTTCTTCTTCTTTTCTCTCCCTTATCTTTATTTCTGTCTCTGATTGCACGTGGCCTCGTGCCCAACAAACCCCCGCCGGCATGGACTCTACCCGTTGTCTTTCATCACCGACACCTTCCTCTGATTGGCTGTTTTTTTTTTTTTTTTACCCCCCGCTCCTGCAATCCAGTCTCGGACGTGCCGCCTCCGCCCCCGCCCGCTGAAGACCCGGTGTTCGAAGAGCCCACCCCTCCCCCGCCGCCTCCTGAAGACTACGAGGACGAGGAGGAGGAAGAGGAGTCGGCGGTGGTGGAATACAGCGACCCGTACGCCGAGGAGGACCCCCCCTGGGCACCGCGGACCTACATGGAGAAAGGTGTGCCTCACAATCACCACCAAGGGACTTGCGTTGCGCTCTGGTTTATTAGCAAAGCAGAAAAATGGTCAAAGTCAACATACGAGGAGCTTTACAGGCCTAACAAACAAGTCCCCCAACACTCTAAAATTCTGCGGAAAAAATTCTGCTAATATTTGGTCCTCGATCGTCATCTTCGGTACCTTGCGTTGATGACACAGAGGGCCTCAACATATAATGTAATTAAAGTGTAACAACATTATAAATGTATTGTAATTGCCTAGTGAGAGCTGGTTCGTTCTTTGAGTTAGGTGCTTTTTATCCCTTAAAAGCACCTAACCCAAGGGACTTTTCGTTTTCTTTCTGGTAATGACAGAACAACAAGCGACACAAGCATGACTGTACCTCCCCCCCCCCCCCCCCCCACAGTGGTGGCCATCTACGACTACGCCCGCGACAAGGAGGACGAGCTTTCATTCCAGGAGGGCGCCATCATCTACGTGATCAAGAAGAACGACGACGGCTGGTTCGAGGGCGTGATGAACGGGACCACGGGGCTCTTCCCCGGCAACTACGTCGAGTCCATCATGCACTACGCCGATTGAGCAGCCCCCCCACCCCCCACCCCCTCGAGCGGGAGGGAGCGCCCGGCGGGGGAAGCGGAAGGAAAGGGGGGAGGGGGAGCCGAGAGTTTGAAGGTCTCAGACTTTGTCCAGACAGAGCATGATCACCTGCGGGCCGAGAGACGGACGAGAGGGAGGGGAGCCGGTTCTTAGGTCACGAAAATCCGACGTCGCTCTGTCGACTTCGCCGTCGCCATTGTAAAACAACCACTACTCTCCATATATCCTTCCCTCTAACCGTTTCTTTCTTTGACCGAGAAGGTGCGGACGGTGATTGTTTTTCTTTACAGAGTTTTGTGTTACATTACGAAGCCACTACATTCAAGATATATATATATATATATTTTCTTTTTTTTTGTTGTGTTTTACCAGTTTGCCCTTATTTTAGAATATATATTTATTAGTAGTGGGATAAAAGGCGGGCAGGTCGCCGCCGACAGGCACCCAGCCACCAATCACAAGCGGCAGCATCTGGGAAAAGGGCTGGAGGAAAATGCCTTCTCCTACTTAGGTTTTCTCAACACTCCAGAGACAACAGTTATCCTCAGTGGGGGGGTGGGGGTCGGGGGGTTGGGGTGGATGTTACCTCAGCAAGGGATGGTGTGCCAAAGCTGAGCACGATAAGCACATCGGACATCGTCTTTTGAAACGACACGCAAAAGCTAAAGTGGGTCAGAAAGAACATCTGGAAGCAAACGGGAGTCCCCTCAAAGTGCTGTAAGGAGAGATGTCTGCCCATTTTTCTGCTACGTCGAGTTGATTAAATGTCTTTTTCTTTTTTTTTTTGAGAGGTCAGGCCGACAAAAAGGGGGTTTAGTCACTACAAACTTCGATTAGGGAGCCGGCGAGCCTTCTTCAGGCGAAGGAATGGTCGCCCAGCCCTCGAATCCGAAAAAAGGAGGATGTTTGGAGTGCACTGTGATGTGGACGTTTGGAGTGCGGCTCTCGTGGTCAGTAGCAGGAGGTGCGGTAGCTCAACGGGACCTCGCGTCCATCGTCTTTACTACAAGGCTCGGTGTGGAGTTTTGGCTCACTGAGCGGGTTGGGGGAACGAACCCCTTTTCCGCTCCGGATGATGATTACCGTCTTAATATTTTTAGATATGGTGTGGTTTTGGTTTTTGATATTCACCCGCGACACAGACGACAGTGCATTTAGGCTCATCTCCAAGATGCTTGTGCCATATTGACGTGTGCGATGCTGTTTTTTGCTGAAGGTTTTTTTCAGTTGTTTTTCTTTTTCCAACCACTTCGTTTGCAATAAGACGGCCGGAGTGGGAATAACCGTGGTTCAAAGGTTCAAATCTTTCTTTTTTTTTTTTAAGTTCTCCCTCAAGTTGTTTCAAATTCAAATCAAAAGCACATACATTTGTAATACAAAAGGCGTAGAAGAAGAAACAATATAAATGTGAGATGTATTAGGTCCTCATAACGGGACCTGCTGAATATGAAAAGAGGCCAGCTGTCTTGTTGAAATGGTTTTAACTGTTGCGAGCCCCCATTCGAGAAGAAAAAAAAAAGAAAAAAAACGTCCCATTCATCCTCCATATAGTTTGACCACGCTTGGCCATTGGGTGTTTTCGCCAGGGCTCGGCGCTCGTCCCTTATGTCCGAACCTTTAATTTTTCTCTTTGGGGAAAAAAAGAAATAAGTGGGTCTGTATGTGAGTCTTTGCATGCCATTGTTCTTATCTGTGCTGGTGTCCCAAAAAGCCCCTCGCGGCACTATCACCCATCTCTGAGAGGAACGGGCAAGCCCCCGCAAGCTCGGACCAGGTCCCGCCGGCCTCATCCAAAGAGACTGTCCAACTCAACTAAGGAGCCGCTCTCTGACCCTGGGGGGGGGGGAGGCGGCAGTAGCCGTCATTGCGTCATTTGGTGGAGCGTCATTCGGTTGTGCTTTTTAAGCTGCTAGTGAATCCTGTGGACACGGAACAGGCCGGAGAGCAGCGCCCCCTCCGAGGACAGCACCGAGGAATCTTACAAAGCTCACACACATACAAGCCTTTGGTCTGCAGGATTCACGGCCTCCTGGAGTCACAGAGGTCCCGCGGGGGACGTCAAGTGTAACAGTCCATAATGCCATTGTGTTGCACAGTTAAAAAGTCGAATTGCAGAAGTATCATATTTGTAAAATCATGAGAACAAAGAATAAAAGATATTAAGATTTATGGGCGAAGTAGAGTCCTTATTTTTGAAGCGTAGGGGTATAGGAGCGAGATAGATGGCTGGAAGGGTGAACGTATAACAACTGGAATGTTGCAAAGAGGTAAGTATCAACAGGAGTAACATTGTATGAGGATGTGGGGGGTCAAACTGTATAAAAGCTTGTTTTTTTCTTGTCTTTTTTTTAGCCATAGAGTAGAAGAAAAAAGGATCTAACCATGGCTAGTTGAGGTACCTGTGACTAACCCGTAGCATGAGCGAGTTATATTTCAGTAAGTTTTATAATCCAACCACTACACATTTCTGCAATTAATATATATATGTATGTGTGTGTGTGTTTGAAAGGAATACTAAAATTAAGCATTTGTTTAGACTGACGATCGGCACTGAATGACAGTGAATTAACAGAAAAGCGCATACTTAAAAAAATAGATAAAAATAAGGATGATTGATGCTGACAGATTAGATTATTTTTTCTCTGTTTAGAATATGAACCAGATCGAAGAACGGAAGATGTACATGTACGGTCCACATTTGGCTAATAACCAGCAGTTTGTATTTCAACGACGCGCAAGAAAAGGTAAGGATAGCGTCAACAAGTTGAAGTTGATGGTACAAAATGATCTGTTAAGGAACAGTTGCTTTTAGATATGGTTCTCATTCACTTACTGCAGAATGTAAATGCAAACAACTAAAAACATGGCTTAGAAATTACTCTTTTTTTGACTTGTTGGGGAAGGCAGGAGAATTTCTCTCTCCACAAGAGGTCCTCCTAAACGCTTTCTCCCAGGATGGGAGAGCATGTTCATGTGCACCAAAACTGAGCCTGGATTCCATTTCTTTTTTCATGTCCAGCTTTACCTTCATGGTTTTGATAACAAAAGTAATCAGAACTTTTTAAAAAGTTTTAAAATCTTAGGTTCTTAATGTGCACGTGTACCGTTTGTGATCGTCTTTAACGGCTTTTAGGGTTTTTTGTTCTATACAATGTGAGGATTTCTAAGTCTTTTCCCGTTTGTGTTTGCGTTTTGCCATGTGGGTCAACCAGTTTTCAACTTTGGAGTGCTTTTGACAGGAGCAACAAATGGCACTGAGAGGTCCCTGTGGTCTCAGATTTGGTTTCAAACACAATGTCTCATGCCATAGGGAGACAATGGTGATGCCACACCTCCATCATAGACTAGGTCAGTCCCTTCAGCTCCACTGGGTCATCATGTTTCAACATTTTCTTGTTTGCGTGTTTCATTCCCAGCTTAAAGAAACAGCAACTTAGCTATAAAAACTGGAATTTCTTTGTATGTCAAAGCGTTCCACAACTACAATTCCTCAGTAAATTGTCCATGTTCTTAAAGTACCAACTAGCAATCGGTGAAGTCTCTAAACTAAAGGTTAGTTCTCCCATTCGTAATCCTCAGACAACGTACACACATAGCCTCCAAACATCCCATGGAATGGCAAATCATTAGCATCCTTAAGCTGGTCACTAGCATCCAGACGTCCATTAGCGAGGCATCACAATCATCGTGAGTCCAAAGCACCCTAAGGCCCTCTACTAGCTTAGTCTATCTCGTCCAGATGTGTACAATCCTGGCTAAGCATGCCACTAGCATCCTTTAGCAGGACTTTAATCAGCTTATCACTGGCTTTGGTCGTATGTTAGCATTCACAGCCAGCACTCCTAATCTGGTTGTTCACATCCTCGAAGCATTTGGTGTTTTGTCCTTTTTGTACGGCGCTCATTCCTATCAGCGATGCCTGGAAGACGTGTCTTCCTGACCTCTGACAGCTGGCGGTGATGGATGGAATTTCAATTTGAAAGTGCGAGAGTGAGGAGGGGCGAAGGAATGACATTGTCAAGTGGACTTATCGTTGCGTGTGCAGACAGGACCGACGCAGAAACGAGGACCAGAGGATCCAGACAGGGAGGGGTTTTTTTTCTACTTAGCCTCATGGTTCAGGACACAAGGGAGGGCATGTTCTTACAAACCCTGTGGCGCCCACACTCCCTCTGAAGCCCTGCTAGAGAAAAAGGGGAACTTTCTCTGAAGATAACTCAAACTGTCTTTAGGACAAAAGCTGAATTTAATCATGCTTTGGAAATCTTCTGTTTAATCCAGGTTTAGCGTCTTGGCTCCTTTTGTAAGAAAAAAAAGCATCTGAATAAACGTAGCGTACATTAAACGTAAGTCACTATATTTATAAAGACAATGATCAAGAAATATAGAAAAATACATGTTTTATGACGAGATTCTTAATTCAGTCTTAAAACGGCTGACTTTGCTTTTTGAATAAGCCTGATTGAAGTTCCGTGACTTGTGTAAATGTCCTGAATCCTTCCCCTCCGTTGGTTAGTCATGGTGGGCCTAATGAAGTATCTGTCATCAGGCAAAGCCTTTCTCTCTGCGTGGAATGCGCTTTTTTAGTCAAGACCGGGACAGGTGTCGTAGCGCAGGCCGACATGCCCGAACAGAGGCTCAGCCCCATGGAAAACATTACATCGCTGCGTGATCAGCTCCTGAGGCTCAAGCCGTAAACGTAGAAAATGGAAGAAGTCTGTGCTGCAGGACTTGGATAGACTTTCTCTTTCAGCTGCCATAAAAGTAATAATAGATCATCTATAGTGGGGTGTGCCGTGTTTATTTCAACCCTGGGCGCAAGTTTGTGAGCTTTTGCGATTTAAAATTGATGTTTTTTTAGATTGTGAAGAAGTCAGGGAGGTCAACCCCCTTCTCAAAGGGTCCAGTCTCTTGTCTCAGGTCATTTCCATGAACAGGACCAGTGATTAATGACGCTTAGTTATGGCACATCTGAGTGAAAAGGAAGTACAAGTCACCTGTTTAAAGTTTAAGTTAAAATTTTCCTGCCAAAAACTCAGAAACTGTCATCCAATGTCAAAAGGAACAGAGCGTGACCCCAAACTGGTTCTACAGGCAGCCTGTTTTCATTTAAAACCGTTCAAACGTGTGCGTTATCGTGCTTCCATTTCGCCGTATAGTTTCAAATCTGTCTTTCCCTTCCTCTCGTTTCCCCCTTTACTTTGAAAAGCTTGCCGGAAGTTGTCGCGCGGTCTCGCCCCAGTTGGATAGCGGTCCTTTTTTTTTTCTCGCTGAGCTCTGTGCGTAAAGGTGCACGCGTCCTGCGCAGGTGGACGGGAGGCGGGACGCTCAGGAGTTTTATTTTTCAGCTTTTTACCCGCCGACTCTGTCGGCTGGATATGAGAAAGAATCCAACCCAAAACATCTGAAGTGTTTTTTTTTTTTTCCTTTTCATTTACAAATAATATATATTTTTTTTTTAAACCAGCAGGAGGATGCGCAGACGCGACAGGTGGTCAGTGCCGGACTGGCGCACCTGCGTCCTCGCGCTGCTGATCGCCTCTCTGGCCGAACCACAGCGCACAGGTAAGATGTAACGTTTAAAAAAAAAAGAGAGAAAGAAAGAAAACGAATAACTTTTTGCGTAAATTGAACACCAATGATTTATTTGAAAGAAAACTTTCCAGGGAAACGTGACAGAAAACGCTGACAAACCAGCTAAAGTGCAGAAAACTGCCAGAAAGTGTCTTTTTTTTTATTTTTATTTTTTTATTTGTAACCTTCCATTCTTTGTTAGAAATATAAATGCTGACATGTGAAGTAAAAAAACGGGGTTTCACATTGGGGTTGGGGTTGGTTGTGACATTTTTGGGGTCATGGGGACACTGAGTAGTCTCATCTGTCAGAGCTGCTTCTCTGTTTGATTTGGGCAAATTCACATTTTACAGGGCGGGCCTACATTTCACTGTCAAACCACTTTGAATTGGTGTTTTTGAAGTCCCTTTCAGGGTGGATTGACCTCAGAGGTTCTTCTTTAGCTTCTGACTTTGTAAACCAGAGGTGTCCAAATGGGGTCCTTGAAGGCTGCAGGTTGGAGATGGAGATGTTCCCCTGCTGCAGCACATCCGATTCAGATGGAATAGATCTTTAGATCCAATTCCCATTATTTCTCTTGGTGCCGGTATTGTCATATGTTTCCGAACAACAGTTTCAATTCTGTCTTTGTGTTTACAAAGAACTGATTTTCAAATTGTGTTGCGTTTCTTCGTGGTAACTTCAGATGTTTAATGTGGTTGTTCTAGAACTTTTGTGAAAGTCTCCTTTAATGTTTTTTCTTCATATAATGTTATTTTGAAGACAACTGGAGAAGGTTTTGCATCTATTTTCTCAGTTTCTGTCTATTTATAGACCCTTAATGATCATAATTGAGTCATTTATTAGTTTTTCTGTCTTCATTTTGCTAAACTTGTCGAGTTTATGGTGCTAATGCATCGGCTTTTCTCTTTGTCATCATTTTCCAGCATTTCGGGGGCCTAGTTTGTTTTGTTCTTTTCCTCGTCATGCTATTTTCAAATTCCATTTTTCACAAATCCTTTATAATTAGATGTAAACCATCCCATCCTCCAGAGGCTCTGCCCCAGGTGTCCTCTGAACCCCCAGCGTGTGTTCAGGCTGTGCAGCGATCCGCTTTGATTACGTACGTGTGTGTGCTTGTGTTTTACACAAATGCGGCCTCCTACGGCTCATCGCGTCTTTAGGAGTGAGGCTTAGTTTGGAGTTCTACGGGTCCACGCAGACAGCGATGCCACTCGTCTCTCGTGTCTGTGCCCATTGGCTCTTTGCTCAGATTTCCCCCCCTTCGGGTCCGAGAGATACATTTCATCTCCATCGCACTAATTCTGCGTAGCTGCGGTTTCTCCACTCTGCACGCACGCAGACACACAAGCTTTTCATGAAGCGCGCGCGCATCCCGCTGACATTCAGGCATGCCTACACAGTCATGTAGAGACAGTGCTAAATATGCAGAAACGCTCCTCAAGAATTCAGCCATCGAGTGCACTGGGTGCGAAGGTTTGGAGGAGAAAATGTCCCCCCTGCTGAATTTGTAGCCTAGAAAAGAGGACTCAGTCCGTATAGTGCCAGGAAAGGGTGTGAGTTTAACTTTATGTTCAAAAGTGCATGCACATCCTGCCAAAAGAAAAAAGAAATAGATGTGGTCTATAGTACATTCAGCCATTTTGGACAACTTTCCTCTATTAATGCTGCCGTCACAGGAGTTTAAATGAGCTTTCTCCACAGCAACTACACAACTCCTATCCTGGCCTGGTCTGAACAGCATTCAGTCCCTCCAACAGGGATCATGAATCCTCCCTGTTCCTGTCCTAATGAACATAACCGCAGTTTCCATATGGACCACAAGTCTTGAAAGTTTTTGGCAAATGCCAATACATTTTTTTCGTTTTATTGGGTTGTGTAGGCACGACCTAATTACAGTTCCTGTTTCAGTAACGTTGCCCCACTTCGAGCTTGCTTTCGTGAGGCAGAGCATAAGTAAAAAGGTCTTTGGTCTTTTGGTTTTCGGCGTCTCGCTGCAGTTTATGGCTCTACCGTAAATATGGGACACCTTGGTCGGAACCGGTTCTGGCCATTCTTCTCAAAAAGTATTATTTGGTCGCGCAAAACAAACATTTTCTCCTGCTGTAATTTGTAGAAAACGATCAAGATGGAACATTTGAGTTTGGGAGTTTATTTCTTATGTAGAGGTTGTTTGGATGTGGCAGCTGGTCTGAACAGGAGGCCCATTTCTACCACTGGGAATGTCTGTGTTGTATATTGTTGGATCAGAGTTATAGCCTTGAGCTTATTAAATACAAAAACCTAAAGAATGTAGTCTACAGAAGTTGTATTTTTTTTATTTACTTGCAGGCGAACATAGGAAAACTTGGCACTTGTTATTGGTAAAGTATTGGATTTTAAAACCACAAATGATTTTAACTTTTTTTTTGATAAGGTAATCTTATCTTTATAGGTGGATTTACTCTTGTGTTGGAAAAATCTGAAATTTGTGAATGAGCTTGCAATTCGGATTGTTTACAGATGTACCGATAATAGTAATAATAATAATAATAATAATAATAATAATAATAATAGATAATCATTCAAGACACATTTAGGACACAGCCAATTTATTCATGGCAGAAATTCTTTCCCTCAAGCAAGATCTGATAACACGAGACATCAAGATAAGGCGGAGAGAAACCCTCAGAAGGTGTCTTGGAATGTGATCTATGAAAAAGACGTGTCACCACTAATGAGCGAGCTGATTTGATCTGCTGTTTAATCACGATGAAGAGTCACTGTTTGGGTTTGGTTAGAAAACATGTCTGGCTCAGTTGCTTCATTGCTACCTATTTTTGCGCCTCGCTTATACACGTGTACAGGTTATCTGCAAATGACTTAATGAATAACATTACCAGTTTGATATGGGATATATCCTGGGGCTTGAATTGTTTCCTGTTTCCTGTCCTTTCAGCTCAAACTACTTCAGCTTACTTTCAGCTAGAGACCCCATTCAGCTTTTAAAACGTCTTCAAGACACTGAGCTATATTCAGCTGCCTCGGCTTTCAGATGTGTTCTTCTGTTCTCAAGATAGGCTAGTTTGAAAACGATTCCAATTCTTTAGAATGGATCCCTGTGGGACGGAATGTCGGAGCGCAACGTTCCGGTTCCAACTGACAGAGTGGAGAAATGCAGGGAAATTCTACCGAAGAGAATTTTTAAAACTGTCACCGTCACAGGGATGCCCTCTAACCTGCCCGGCAGAAAGCAGTTCAGCTCAGGAAAGACTTCAGCAGCAAAACTTGTAGCAAGGTCTTGTCTTGGCGATGTGTTTTCATGTGCATCTTTCATAAAAGTAAACTATTGCGTTTTTGTCAAGATTGTCCATGCAGTTCTCTTCTGAAATCCAGACGTCATTAGCCTTAATGGTCAGGCCTTCGTTTAGCACATATGTGAAAAAATGGTCGTCATATGGGTTCAGGGTTTTGTGACAAATAACTGTGGCCAGGCAGTATGTTTTCTCTCCACCGTTCACGGGAATGGTGATGAAATGACTCGGTGTCACAGGCTCTCTCATTTCTGCGGGATAACCTGTCCGCGGTAGATACAGTGTTATCAGATCTGGACAAACGAAGTCGATTTCCGTTGTTACTGTGGATTCAAAGGCTTGGCAGTGCGGCATGTTGGGTTCAGCTATTGCATTGGCCAGAAGAGAAGCGGTACTGTCTCTGTCACCCGTAACTGGCAGGAAATAGACATTCCCCAGGCATGTGGTGTCGCTGGTTGTAAATTGACAGTGGTGACATTTGGTCCGTTTGTTCATCCGAAGTTTTGATCGAACTCCACACTCGTTCAACCAGGACAAGATAATTATCAAAAAATCTGCCACGTCATTCGACTCCCCCAGTCTTAAGAGTGGAATCAGGACACTTAGTTCCTCTAAAACTGGGAAAATCTCTTCAGGAGGGAAAAATCTTCCAGGGTTGCGAAGGGCCATCACAAACAGGCCTGAAAGTCGAGGCGCTGCTGGAAAAAGTGCTGAAGCCTCGAGACTGCGTTGACGAAGTTTCATCTTTACGACGTTCAGATTCAAAATGCTCTGCAGGGTAGCGTTCATCCAACAGTTATTGAACCTGTTGGAAAACATGCACAGTTTCAGGTTTGGATTGGCGACCACGTGTATTCTGTTGCCTTCTGAATTGCATTCACTGCTGTTGCCACACGCGCTAACGTCTAGTGGCGAAGCTCTTATTTCCCTTATGTCTGGAAAAAAAACATGTCTCTCTTCAGTGAGAATTTGATAACAATCTAGTTCCCCATAAGCCTCCAAAGAGCTTTTGTTGGGTTTGTATTCCTTGTCTTTCTCATTTGAAAGGAATGATTTTTGGTCTTGTCTTATATCCTTAGTAATCAAGGCTCCAGCAAGGAACCCAAGTGCAAAAAAGGGCATGATGACTGTGTAGTGCTTTTCGTTGAAGTGAAAATACAAAGTTTGTGTGTCTCTGTGAGAGTTGACCGGTTATGACATGCACAGGTCCGATCGGCTTATATGGACTTCATTCCAGGTGACATCACACAGGTTGTGACACGGGACGTGACATCACAGACATCAGGGGTTGTATAGCAGAACCTTGTTGCCATGGTAACGCTGCTCATTCCGAGAGGGGTGGGGGCAGGGGTGTACGTAAACCCCTCCTGTTTGAGTGTATGTATATGTGTTTATTTACACACACACACACACATATATATATGCATATACAGGGGTTGGACAATGAAACTGAAACACCTGGTTTTGGACCACAATACTTCATTAGTATGGTGTAGGGCCTCCTTTTGCGGCCAATACAGCGTCAATTCGTCATGGGAATGACATATACAAGTCCTGCACAGTGGTCAGAGGGATTTTAAGCCATTATTCTTGCAGGATAGAGTGCCGTGTCATCCTGATACACGGCACCTCCTTCAGGTTATAGTGTTTGAACCATTGGATGCACATGGTCCTCCAGAATGGTTCGGTAGTCCTTGGCAGTGACGCGCCCATCTAGCACAAGTATGGGGCCAAGGGAATGCCATGATACGGCAGCCCAAACCATCACTGATCCACCCCCATGCTTCACTCTGGGCATGCAACAGTCTGGGTGGTACGCTTCTTTGGAGTTTCTCCACACCGTAACTCTCCCGGATGTGGGGAAAACAGTAAAGGCGGACTCATCAGAGAACAATACATGTTTCACATAGTCCACATCCCAAGATTTGTGCTCCTTGCACCATTGAATCCGACGTTTGGCATTGGCACGAATGACCAAAGGTTTGGCTATAGCAGCGCGGCCGTGTATATTGACCCTGAGGAGCTCCCGACGGACAGTTTTGGTGGAAACAGGAGAGTTGAGGTGCACATTTAATTCTGCTGTGATTTGGGCAGCCGTGGTTTTATGTTTTTTGGATACAATCCGGGTTAGCACCCGAACATCCCTTTCAGACAGCTTCCTCTTGCGTCCACTGTTAATCCTGTTGGATGTGGTTTGTCCTTCTTGGTGCTATGCTGACATTAGCCTGGATACCGTGGCTCTTGATACATCACAAAGACTTGCTGTCTTGGTCACAGATGCGCCAGCAGGACGTGCACCAACAATTGGTCCTCTTTTGAACTCTGGTATGTCACCCATAATGTTGTGTGCATTGCAATATTTTGAGCAAAACTGTGCTCTTACCATGCTAAATGGACCTTCACAGTCTGCTCTTATTGGTTCAATGTGCAATTAATGAAGATTGGCCACCAGGCTGGTCCAATTTAGACATAAAATCTCCCACACTAAAAAGAGATGTGTTTCTGTTTTTTTGTCCACCCTATATATATATATATATATATATATATATATATATATATACGTCTAAATATATATAAGCCTGAAACAGGGACATATACAAAATTCTGCAGTTGGTTTATATGTAAAACGGTTGTTTTTTTTAAATCAAGCAGTCATCTTTAATTTATAATCTGTAATTCGTTTTTTTTTTTTAAAGGTGGCTACAAAGTTCACATTGAGCTACAGACTCAAGGTCTGTTTTTTTCTTTAATCTTTACTTTTGGACCGGAGAAAATCAAATATGTCTGAATGCCGCTGAGAAGGAAGTGTTGAACGTGCAGGCTGGACTCACAGCTGCCAAGTCTTTTAGTAGAGAACTCACCCAAGGTCTAATGTTCCACGTCGCCTGGAGGTCTTTTCTTCAATGGGGTTGACTTCCATTTTTGTGGTTGATTGCAGCTTTTATCCCATGTGCATTTTTAAATGTGGCTGTCAGATGGTTAGACCTGCAGACTGAAACAAGTCAAACATCAAAGTCTCACGAAGGCAGCTGTGGGTGTTTTCTACCTACTGTAAGCTCTTAAAGTGTTACAGCAAAGGTGCAACATCACGCTGGGGGTGTTTTGCCTTCGACCTTCCTTGCTCGCCTATCTGAGAGAGCATCTGTGGCCAGACGATGGTCGGTGTTTGCAGGAGGGAAGGCTTTGTTTTGGCAGCTGCAGCCCTGCCGGCTTTGATGAGGGGATGATGGTGGCTGTGGCTACCTCTCCCACCTGCTTTTCATTTTAAGACCTCATCAGAGGTAATCCACAGGTGACACACTGGTTAGGATTTGATAGCGCTCAACATCTCATTTTTAGAATAAACTTGGTGGTTCCTGAACAACACGGTTGCCAACTTTCGGCCTCCTGAAGAGAAAGTGTGCTCATGAATACAGAGAAAGTGTGTTGGTAGTTCTGTGATAACATGGTTCTGCTCGAGGTTTCTGCCCGTTAAAAGGAAGTTTTTCCTTGCCTGTGTCGCCTAGTGCTTGCTCATGGTGGGAATTGTTGGGTTTCTGTAATTAATTTCAGATTAGGGTCTGACCTGCTCTGTTTGGAAAGCACTGTGAGACAACTGTTGTTGTGATGTGGCGCTATATAAATAAAATTGAATTGAATTGAATTTAAGTCAAGAACTGATTGTTAAGTCGAAACACTTTCAAATATAATTACATTAATTGTATTCAAATATTTTATAAGATAAACCGGATTTTTCCCCTTAATAAGAGTTGACCATAAAATAGTAATAGTAGCTAAATTAAATATCCTGTTTCTTGATTTATATCTGAAATAGAAATCCATCCCCGAGTGTCACTTCTGGTGTGTCATAGATATTTTCCCGGTAGTGTAAGGGCTAAAACAGACAGAAGGTCATAAGTGATGGTTAAATTTGCCAAAAGATTGGTATTTCTGGTGGAAAAGGGACTGGAATGTTGGTGGTTCTGTATCTGAAAGTATTAAAAGCTGTGCAAGTAAAGGCCTGTTTGTTTAATGTCTTCGGCAGCTTCTTTACGGTCTCTCGGGCTGAAGTGCCGACTGTCTGCAGCAGAAGTCTGCCTGAAGCCAGCCGCCTCAGTCCACTCGAATGCACAATCATAGGTCATGACACCTCTAACAGAGAGACTTCCTGTTCAGAATAGACGAGACATTAATTGCGGTTCTCTTCGGTGGCTGGCTCATCTGCTAACCGGCAGAAAACCACGACCGGTAACCTGCTTGCTATCGAGTCTTGGCATTGAAGCAGCAAACGGTGCCACAAACGCAGCCCAGAAGAAGCATGGGCGAAGTCCAGTCCCCACGCCCTGGTCCTGACACGCTGAAATGTGTGACTCAGACCCTCGTTTGCATGGTCGATTGTTGGCTCTGCATTCCACGTCCTCGAAAGACGCCTCGGAAAATTGTATTCAACGTTTTACATAATTATTCATCGAAGTTGAGGTTTTTTTCTGTGGCCATAAACAATGTCTGGGGACAGATATAGACAGAGATCATAAATGACAGTTGCTTGAGTTTTTTTACATTGTTGTCAAAATTTGATTTAATCCGATGTTTAAACATCCATTTCCTGCAGAGAATGTGATGACATGCTCGTCTCGCTGCACTGATGTGTGAAATGCGTTCTTTGTTTGTAGACAGCTTGACAATTTGAAGGTAATTAGGAGGAAATAAAACAGGAAAAAGTTATGTCGAAGGGAGAGCAAAGTGCGACTGGGAATTATTTCTTCTGTGTAGAATTGCAAATTTTAAAAAAAAGGGACTAAATGGACAAGTTCCACTTGATAACAATACCTTTTTCTCTGATTGGCTGCAAATGAAATATACTTTTTGGGATGAATGACTTGTAATTGATTCAATTACAAGAACCAACGCTGGTATGTTTTTTAAAAATGTTTAAATCTTTATATTTTTTATACAAGGACGTGAGCACTTTAAAGCTGCACTTTAACATCGGTGTATTCTCATATTATAGTGAAGTGATGAGTTTAAATTCACAGGTGAAAATGGTAAAGTACGTTTCTTAAAAATGACTTTTTTTCAGCTTTGTATTTACAGTAAACACGGGCAGTAAATACAAGAATCGTAACGCAATATCGTTGTATTTCAGCCATTTTGTGAGCTGATACGCGGACCATCGTCATGAGGGACTCGGGTGGTATTTTGTTCTCCGACTGCATCAGAGGGGACTCATGAGCATAAAATTGCCCTGAAGCACATGCAGTATTTGAGCTGCTGGAATTCAAACCAGAGGCCTCAACCTCACGTCCCCTCCAGCTCCTGTTATGGGACAAAAGAAAAACAAATCTTGGAGAAGGAGGATTGTTTCACCTTTAACCGTGAAACAATCCTTATTACCATCGTCAGGCTTCTAATCACAGTTATTGTTTAACATGTCTTTGCGAACTCGTCTCATGCGTTGTTTAATTTTTTTCACACTCAAAGGGCCTCTTTCTGCAGACGTCCTCCTTCGGATTCTCCGACACAAGGAGTCGACTGTCTTGTCTTCAACCTTCCGTGTGGCTTTTGCGAATCTGGAACTATCTCCCGGCCTCTTTTTCTTTTGTGAAAATGCCCCGCTTTTGTTCATGGCAAAAACTCCACTTCAGCACGCCTGCAGGCTGAGAGGAGCAGAAGTGTCATGGGTGTTGACTCCTACTGAGCTCCAGCCAAACAGGCCCCCAGGGGGGAGAACTTTCTTTCAGCGTGCGGCGTGGCTTTTGAGAATCTGAGTCATCGGTAAAGTGGAAAGTACAGCAGATGCTATAGTCAAATCTGTAAAGCTTGACATTTGCAATGATCCAGAGAACTCGAGCTAACGGGGGTTTTGTTGTTCAGTTTATAGATCGATTTGTCTCTTCAGACTCCCCTGAGACACGTTTTTAAGTTTGAAATACTATTTTAGGGGCGACAAACATTAACAAAAAAATTACCTTTTTCGAAAAAAAACACAGGCACCTAGTCTGCTACTTCATTGTCTGGGTTTTGTGTGTTTGGGTTAGTTGGCAAAGGAGCTTTAAACACGGAGTGGTACACACCTGGTTGGCATTGGCACCGCACAGAAAAAAAAAGCCTCCGGTCTTGGAAAGGAAGCTCGTATCCAAATAAATTCAAGTTTCTTTTCAACTACTTTTTCCCTCTTGTCTCTGGCCGCTTTCCCTCAAGCGTCAGAGTTGCAACAAATTCAAAAGCTATCATAAGTTTGGCTTCACGATCTGACTTAATAGAGCCGTTTTGTAACAGCGCGTATGTACTGAAAACCTTCCAAGTGCTCTCACTCTGCAGATTTGACATCCATATGCTTTTCTGCTGCCATCTGCTGGTCTCTGACGAGAAATGAATAGTTGTGTTTGTTCTTTTAATGGGAATGGCCATTCATCTGTGCGCTGGTTATTTCGTTTTCTTGTTTTTTTCTTAGCAAAATAGTCATGCTTTTGGTCCATATTTGGTTTTTCCCAGTTGTGTGACACAGATCATCCTAGGGGATTTGTATCTTTACAACTGCACACATCACCGACTTCCTTTTGCCTTATTTAGCCTCCTCCATCCATGTCCTCCCCTTGTCTCCCATCTTTTGTCTCGTTAAATGGCGATTTAGTGCTCCTGCTGCACTTTCTCAGCTCCAGCCCCTCCGGTGGATCGAGTTTCTGCCCGACTCCCCACAGTTCACACGCTCGGAAGACTAGTCGGCTAATCAGAACTCGTGAGGGAACGCATCTGCTCCAGCGTCCACCCCAGCTGTAGCTGTCTGAATACGCAGCAAAAGCCTCATTGTTGGGACTGGAAAACTGTTCTGTTGTGCTGCATCCTTCTTCTTTTTTTTCTTCTTTACCTTTTCTTGTTTTTTTCTTGTTCTAAAGTTTGAAAATTGAGTAACTTATCATGCTAGTTTGGCGCCAGGAATTGTGTTAGCATCATGAAATCCGACAGTAAGAGTTCTTAAACAACGCATCTAGTCTTGGCTTGTTGCAGATTACTGCTGTGATCCCCCCCCCACCCCCTTCAATCTTCTCCCTTGGTATCATTTAGATAATTGCAACCATGCAAAACCTGCTCCAGATCAAGCCCTTAGCTAGTCTAAATATACTATTTTGACGAGAATCTAATCCATGAACGGCTATGAGTGGTTTCTGTAGCTGCTGGAGGAGTCTGAACACGCAGTTGCAGGTAACTCTCTGCTTCTGTTTGCGCGAGGAGCCGCTGCCTTTTAGAATGTTTCTCTTGACGCAGCACAATGCAGCGCTGTGTTTACTTGCCCTGCGCGTGGCCCCCCTGTGCAGGTTGGAGCAGCTTTCATTGCGATGAAAGGTTCTGGAGAAGCACAAGGAGCGTATGAGGCGGAACACGAGTGCATCCAATTGTCTCTGAGGGATTCTGAGTAGAATGAAAAAAAAAAGATTAGACAGACAGGAAGCGTCTTTTACCCTCATTTTGTCATTTGCAAAAGACATCCATATTTGTACATCTGCATTTTGCACGTTGAGTCACTCACTTGATGAAGGTTGTCGGAGATTTATTGACAATCTCAACAATATTTTTCTACCTAGGACCACGTTTCTTCATTGGCTCACCATAGTTGAAATTTGTAGTATGCATATCCCTTTTAAAAACCTTTGAAAACTCCTATTCCTCCACTATTTATTTCCACGCTGCAGACGGATGAATCACATAAAAAAGGTCTGGATCGTGGCAATAAACATTCATATTGTGGTGTTTAAAGTCCAATTTGGCTCAACTTGTAGACATGTCCTAACAGCAGTCAGACCGTGACTGAAAATCGAATTATTCCTACATTTCTCACAGAACCTTTAGAATAAAACGCACACATGGTGACTACAGATCGGTGTACTACTCAAGTTTAACCGATTTTACAGTTAAGCGCGTTAGTTCATGTCGAACAAAAATCAGTATGAGCTAATCGTTAGTTAGCTTTGATTAGACTTTTCCTTTTTTCCTGTTTAAAAAAAAAAATTCTACTTTTTTTTATCACCTCAGGAAAACTTCAAGCCACATAATAACAGAGTTGACATAGAGCCAACAAAAAGATGATAAATGGTAATTACACATAATAGAAGTGGTTTTGTGGCTTTTTCTTCCGTACTATGACCAATCTGAAGAGGTTAGTGGTAAAAAAAAATATGTTGATCACGTCGCTTGTCTGTCACATGGGGCTTTTCTTTTTCGCATTCGCAGACTTTATTGAAATGTCAGGTGCCTGATCCGTTTTGGCTCGGATTTATCCCAACAAATTGAGCCCAATATGTGACGCCGATGGCCAGAAATTCCTCTCCTTTACTCCATCTGTCGCTTGTCTCGCGTGGCGTGGGCGTGAGAGGGGCCGAGGGCTGGAATGTGCAACAGCTGGATGTCCCATCTTGGCGAAAGAGGTGGGTGGCTGATTAGGAGGGCACTCTGGGCCATGAGGAGTAGGAGGAGAGGGATTCCTCGCCCCCTTATCTCCCGTCTGTGAGAACGCACCTCCCCGGGGAGGGTTCCTCCCGCCGCCTCACACTCTCTCAGCTGCCGTCTCCCATCCAGCCTTTCACGCCACTGCTGCTCCTCTCCAGCTGTGCAGCTCATCCCATTTTCCCGCTTCGCAAAACAGACTTTTTCGTGGTAATGTCCATGTAGCTATGTGCTGTGATGGCTGAATCGCTGTCTGTGTCGTCTACTTTCTATCCGTACACTATTTGTGTTAAAATCATCAAATAAATGAGGTGGTGGATCCAGCACTGTAATGTTATTTAAGTAAAAAAACAGTTGAGACATCTTTTTTTTTTTCCCACAGACTGAAGAAAAAGAGGTGTGTTTAATTAAAAGAAATTGGGAAGGAGCTACAGGAATTTTTTGGTGTAATTCCTGGGATAATTTCCTTTTGGTTTGATTTAACTCTGTTCACCAGAAATGATTCAATCAAAAAAAAAAAATGATTGAATACATCTGCTCCCATGTTTTGACAATCTCCATTAAGCCTCCACCACACGTAATAGGTTCAAATCCCCCAGAATGTCAAACTCACGCTGTCTTATTTAATAGTTGTGTTTTTTCAGGTTTCAGGTCTTTTTCTGTTCAGTGGTTGTGTGTGTGTGGGGGGGGGGGGGACAGGAACACTCACAGCCTCTTACGGGGTCTTCGGGGAGCCACTTGTCAAGTCGTGCTGGGGAGGAGTTTTGGAGAGTTGGGGGCAGCTCTGAGTAATCGGTCCCATCATCACATCTCAAACCAGCCTCCACATTCAGGTCCCCCCTCTCTCTCTCAGTCCGAGGGCTTTTTTTTTTTCTTCCCTTTCTCCCTAAGCAGCGGCCGTGTGCAGGGAACTGTGGAGGGAGGTGTTTCTGAGCGGGAGCAGTTTTTTTTTTATGCATCTGTGTTCATTCGGCCGATGCCTAGTAGTGGCCCTTGACCGGCTTGGATTTAACTGCTGAGCAGCTGGCGGACAGGTGGCGTTGTGGGGGGAAAAAGGTGAAAGCAGCATTGCGGGATGTTGGGGATCCGGACGTGCACGCTCCTCCTGGTCCTCTGTGCCGGGATCTCGGAGGCCTGGTTCTGGCAAAAAGACCCAAAGACGACCGCAGCAACCTCAACAGAGGCCACTACAACCTCAACGGAGGCAACTACAACCTCAACAGAGGTACCTACAACCTCAACGGAGGCAGCTGCAACCTCAACAGAGGCAACTGCAACCTCAACAGAGGCAACTGCA
>CAJRST010015557.1:7111328-7199641 GCA_907169785.1 Menidia menidia
GAAAAATGGAAGAAACAATGATTGAATCAAACATCCCTGGTTCTTTCCACATAAAGAAACAACAATGTTTCACCACCAAGCAACTTGCAATTCAAAAGAATGAATTTTTTCATAAAGTATATGAAAAATGTGTGGGTTTCAAGAATCCTGTGATCTCTTTTCCCCCACATTAATACATGAAAGTTTCTTAAAAATAAAGAATAATTTTATTTTCTCAGTTATTTCTATTGGTTTCCTAAGCAAAGCATGCTGTGGGCTGTCTGCCACGTTCTGTACAAACCTCCTTCAACCAGCAGGTGGCAGCAAAGGTCGCTTTTTTTTATTATCACACAACAGTTTTGTGTTAGTAGCCAACATTTGGTTTCTCTGTGTTTTCATAGGCCCATTATTTTTTATCGGGTAACACGTGATTTTATGTATTTATGCAAACACATTTCTAAAAAAAATGTTTTAAATCTGAGTGTTGTTTCACCCATCTTGTTTTCAATTTTCCATTGGCAGACCACTCCTCCATCAGTCCGTCCGGTCCCTGAACCCCCAAAGACATTCACGCAAACAGGTAACGACAAAAGATAAATAAATAAAAAGTAGAAATAGAAAAAACAACTTTTTTAGAAAGTTTTTAAGTCTCCTAACTCGCCGCTGTCATTCTGACAAATGACATCACCCCCCGTCTTCTGTGGCCACTTACCGTGCATCAATGACCAAGTAATCAATGACGGATTCATCAGAAAGCCCAGTTTTTACTTCCAGTATCGCCTCCTAATCCAATAGTGTAACAGAAATCCTCCAAAAGGGATGATATCATCATTTTTTCAGGGGTTATGTTTGCCTAAGGCTGCATGGCTGGCTTGTTTGAACCTGACAGTGTGGGGAAATTCTCCTCCACTGTTCCAGCATGCGAAGAATAGTTTTGAAGTTAAATGCTGATTAGTTACATACATATGTGTGTGTGTAAATTATGTATATATACATATATATGAATAGAAATATCTATACATATATGTATGTATGTGTGTAAATTTACGACTCAGTGCTATAATGAGGTGTTGGAGCTGTAAATCTTTTTCTTATTATAACCAACCGTTTCAGCTTACTGACACACGAATAATCAGCGTAACCATGGTGTCCGCCACAAACAGCTTTTTAAAGTTCATTTGAAACATCCTGCAACCACAGGAAATCAATAAATCAATCAAATGTGTAGTCAAGTGTGCAGGGGAGGCATTTTGGATCCTCCAGTGGAAACGGGGACTTGTTGTGAGGAACGTGGTGGCGCCCTCTAGTGGCCAGATGCCTACATTACTTCCACTCGCACAACACGGCTTGAACTCTGTTTTTGAGAGAAAAACTAACACTTTACATGTAAATTCACATGTAGTCAGTGCTTTTCTGTCATGGCCGACCTCTTTTCTTTGCTCTGCTGTGATGTAAATGTGTACATATCATATACGAGCACATTTCATGCGAAAACTCACAGGTTCAGGAACTGCCATTGGTGCGAAAGGCGACAGAGGAGAGAAAGGCTCAAAGGGGGACCGAGGCCCCGCTGGGCCAAAAGGGGACTCGGGCAGCAGCTCTACCTCTGGTTTCTCCTCTCAGAGCGGAGGACAGAAGGTACCCAGCCATTCACATCTATTTGTGTCATGAATCCAGTGAAAGACACCAGACAAAATGACGTGATTGTTATTTTTCTTTCCCCAGGGAGACAAAGGCGCAAAGGTATGTTCAAATCAAGCTGCATGTGTACTTTTTTTTTCTTATTATGTACATAATGTTATATTTAAAAAAAAGTTGTGAATCTAATCGTTGTCCAGATAACTGGTGGTTGCGAAAAGATTTAATTGACCTTTTTCAGAAGTGTTGTTCTTATGCTAACCAAAAACCAATCGTCTGATGGGTTTTGCTTTAACCCCCCTCTTCCCATCAGGGGGATGCTGGTTCTCGGTACCCCGGCAATAAAGGAGAGCGTGGGGCTCAGGGGCGTCCGGGCCCCCCTGGACCCCCAGGCCCTGCGGCAGAGGTGGCCCGACTTGGGGATGGCACCGTCGTGCAGCAGGTGGCCGGACCACCTGGACCGCAGGGGCCGCCAGGTTTGGACGGAGCTGTTGGACCTCCAGGGACTGATGGGGAACCGGTGTGTGCAGCGAGGTTCAGAAGGATCTGTGGGAGTCCTTTTTTTATATATATATTTGTGTAAATCATATATTTGTTAATGTGTTTCAGGGGGACCCTGGAGAGGACGGAAAAACTGTGCGTCTATCTTCCTATTTTCCTCAATAACTTGACCATGACCTTATTCTAGATAACTATTACATGCAACTTTTGTTTTTTAAGGGTCCTGCTGGGTCACCGGGCACTCCAGGAATTCCAGGGACTCCTGGTGCCAAAGGCCAAAAGGTGTAGTACACAAATCCACTATTAAAATCAGACACAATTCATGGAGTGGCTTTCTGATTTGTTGTCCAAACCCCTTCAGGGTGAGCAAGGAGAGGGTTCACCTGGACCCAGAGGCCCCCCAGGTCTGCCTGGACCTCCTGGACCCGGCGTTGGTGATCGTCCAGTATGTCCAGGCTAAGAAATATGCATACTTTTTTATTTTTTTAGCTACTTTAAAAGGACAAACCTTTTACACTGAGTTCTGTTTTTATAGACATTTGTTGACATGGAGGGGTCAGGATTCCCAGACTTGGAAAAAATCCAGGTATGCTGTTTTATCCTTAAAAAAACATATTTTTAATTAAAAGGTTATGCAGGATGTTCATTTTGGGATTTGCTATGAAAGGGTCTACGTGGTCTCCCGGGTCCACCCGGTCCCCCCGGTCCACCGGGGCTTCCTGGTACTTCTGTTGCACTGGGACCTGATGGTCCAATAGCCTTTGGACCACCTGGACCACCTGGACAAGATGGAGTCCCTGGTCTGCCAGTAAGCATCTAATAAAGATCCATTTGTTCTTTTTCTATACCCAATCAATCGATTTCTGTTTTTCATTATATTGATAAAAGGAAATAATTTTCTGCTGCAAAACGTACTTTCTTCAAGAACGCACATTTCTCTTTGCATTGTAAACTAGATTTCTTAAGTTTTTTATTTTTAGATTAAGTAGATGGACTGTTAATTTGTGCTGACTCTTTCAGGGCCCTCCAGGTCCTCCTGGTTCCCCTGGCTTACCTGGACCCAGTGGAGAAAAGGTACAAAATCTCTTGCTATGCCAATCTGAGGCAGGTTGGCACTTTGTTGAACAAAGAGTAAATCCAGCACAAAGGTGTACCTCATGGTTCTGTATTAGGGTCACTTAAATTAGATTTTTTTTAAAAATGTTTTCATCCCCTGGGCTATGTTTAGCATCTTACAGTAAAACAAATAGCTAATTATTGGTGAACATAAGTGAAATGGCTTACTAAGAAAAATGTCACTTTTACCTTTAGAAAAGCAGTAAGACTGTAAACATGACTTTTCTGACTTTTAGAAAATGTCTCGGTGGTTTATCCTACAGAGTGTGATGTATTTTACTAGTGATGTGGCTTATTAGCATCTGTCTTCATTCTTCTTCTCCTCCAGGGTGACGGTGGTTATCTGGGTCTTCCCGGTCCAGCTGGGGAAAAGGTGAGCTAAGTCGGAATTTCTGTCTTTCGAACTCAAATCCGAAGAGTTTTGAATAACATTTTGAACTGAAAAAAATTGTGGTGGGTGCATCAAGCTATACTTTTTGTTGCTTCCCTCTAGCAATACGCACAAGGCTCCAACTTTTTCGAAAAGTTCTTCTCTTTGTTTGCTCCATCCTCTACGGTGTGTAATGGGTTGCGGGTATTGGGGGTCTTTGCTGTGGTGATTTTCTTAACTTTCCATGTTTTCACACATTTCTTTATTTCTCAGTTTTCCCCCCTAAAACTGTATTCCTGCATGGTTTTAATAAGTGGTCATCTGCTTGCTTTCACTTCTCAGACTCTGTTAATCTGACTGAACAGATCACCAAATTTTCTGTGCATCTCCTTTTTCTGCATCCACTTTTTTTTCTGAATGTCCTTTGGATTTATTGAATGTAGTGTCACAACCTGCTAACAATCGAGTTTAGCTAAAACGGATAAAAGAACCCATATTTTTGCTGTTCCTCCCTTAGGGTGCTCAGGGTGACCCGGGACAGACTGGCACAGCAGGACAAACCGGTCTGGCAGGGCTTCCAGGTCCCATGGGACCAGTCGGACCCCCGGGGCCCCCCGGACCACCAGGACCACCATTCCGTGGTGGCTATGTGGGTGTAGACTTATGCTGATTCAGCGTCACAAATAGTCAAATTAAACTGATGCTCGAGTATTTAAATACCCTTATGTTGACTGTAAAAGAGAAAAAGAAAAAACATTTCATGCCTTACCACATTATTAATTTAATTTGGAAGCGTTTGACTTTATTTTACACAACCATCTTCATCGGAGTAAAATTGGATGAAAACCAGTCTGACTTTATCTCACGTTTTTCAGTAATTCTATCGACAGTTTTACCATGTAGCAACTAGCATGTAACAACTAGCAATTTAAGCTTGTTTCCCTTTAAGAAAAAGCTTTCCTCCGATTTAAAGAAACCTGTCTAGCAACAGCATTCAGCGATCAGAGTTAAAGTGGATGAAAAATATCAGGAATCTGGCATTCATAACGTTTCACGTTTGAGTATTGGGCTCAAGGGGAAGTTGTCTTCCTTTATGGTTTGATTTACAGAGTTTTGAATTACTTCAGATGCAAAAGTGTTTTCAATACATTATAATAGAGATGGAGAGACATGACATTGAATTTTTTATTTTGCATCTTTTAACAGAGTGGCCAAGATGGATATGAGGGGATCAGTGGCTTGCCTGGCCTCAGAGGTCCACCTGGACCACAGGTAACAGACCATATTGGGTTGTTTTTTTTGCTCTTCTGCTCACAGTACTGTGGCTGCCCTTTCTCACGTTGTTTGTTGCCTTCCAGGGTCCACCTGGTATCGCAGGCCTGCCTGTAAGTACTGACAAAAACGTGTACGGTATTGTACAAGCTCCTTTGCGTGTTATGTTTATTCCATAGAATAACAACAGCTATTCGAGCTTGAAGTCAATTCAGTCTGAATAAAACCTGAGCACATTTTTAAAATGAGGCAATAATGAGAGAAAAGAAAGTAGTCCTATAAAGATCATTTAAAAATTGTTTGTTTTTCCGTATAGCGCACATCAGACATCACCCATTATTGTGACGACAAAGCTTTTGTTATTTGATCTTATTACAATATTGTATGAAAGGAGGAGGTAGCTTTTTGGAGGATTTGATGTCATGAAAATTCAAATACGTTTTGGTCAATGGTTGTGTAGGGTAAGCCCGGTTTTCCAGGCAGCCATGGGAACAAAGGAGCAGAGGGACCAAGAGGACCTCCTGGAATTCCAGGAGTGGATGGATACCCCGGGCTAGTGGTACAGAGCAGAATAAAAAAATAAAAAATAAATAATAATAATAATAAAAAAATATATATATTTTTTAAAAATAAGGATATGTTTTAGAATAGAATTTTAAATATATATATATAAATATATATATAAATATATATAATCCAGCTACATTTAATATGAAGTTTGTAGTCAGTCTCCATATTCTGTATGTACTTCTTTTGCTTATACTTGTGGTGTTAATCAGGTCTTGTTTTAATCACTTAGGGTGTAAAGGGAGACAGAGGAGAGAAGGGAGAGATGGTGAGTGATCTTTTTTTCTTTTTTATGTACCGCTTTGCAAACATTTTGCATTCATAATATGTATATTTAAATATCCAGTTAAATCCTGAATTGCCAATATGTTGAAGTGGGAGTGTCACAGGGATGTAAAATCAGACTCAACGGCACACACCTGGGCTCTGTGTTAGTACCCCTCCAGTCTGAATCTTTCTGTTCAGACGAGTATATTTGTTATTGAACGCCATGTTTATGGGAGGTTTAGTGATTATTCACCAAGATCCAGACGATTCTTGCCAATTTTCCAATTAGCAGGATTTCAAAATGGCGTATTTCACAAATCATCTCCTGTCTGTTTGGAACACAGGGCCTGCCAGGAAGAGAGGGCGGGCCACCCGGACCTCCGGGGCCCCCTGGACCTCCAGGACAGATCGTTTATCAGGGAACGCGAGATGTGAGTGGCAGCCTAACGTGAACGCACTGAGTCTGAATTAACCGTCACCCATCAGCGTGCCCCCCCATCACTAACTTGGAAAGCCATCACGTGTGTTCTCTAACAACCACTGCTTGCCTGATTGCTTGTCACTAACTGCCCTAACTTTGTTTTGCTGTAGTCTAACGAAGTGTATTGGAACGAAGTGGGAGAGGTAAGTGGACGTGCCCGCTGATCCCCTAACTGACCTCACTATAAGCCTTCACCGAACTAAAGTTGATTTAAGAAGTCAAAGGAAGTGTTTTATTTATTTTTTTACTCTGATTAATGCCTTTGTTGTTCTCTCTTCTTTAGGGGGGTTATGGTACTTCAGGTCGAGCAGGCTACCCAGTACGTAACGTCACAAAAATCCCAGTTTAGATTCTGAATGATTCATTTTGATAATGTTGTTGCAATGTCATTTGCTCCCCCCCCCACCTCACCCCAAATTAAGGGAGCCACTGGGGAAAAAGGAGAAAAAGGGGACTCTGGCCCTCCTGGATATGCTCCTAAGGTAGCTTAATTCATGTTTTTTTTCTAAATGGGGATGGCGTTACCACGTCCAGTCATATAATTCTTTATCTTAGTAACCTAAAGATTAGTTCCTCATTGAAGTGAAATTGGTGAAATCCTTGGATGTGATAGTGTCCACTCCATATAATGGGAATATATGTCAGTATGTCTTGCTCCTGTTGGGACGCGCAAGCGAAAAGATTGTTGAAAAAAGTCTAACGAATGAGTATTTTTCTGCGTACAAATGCTTTTTTTTTTTTTTTTAAAAGACTTCATCCTTTCTACTTTTTTCTGTCATTTCACTACCTTTTCACTATTTGCAAAGATTGATATTTGAAGAAAAGAATCCTCTATACCAATTTTTTTTCTGTTGGAGTAATATTTGTAAAAACCTATGTTTCTATTTTTTTTCAGGGACAAAAGGGAGAGCCTGGGATCATTATGGGTCCTGATGGGAGACCGTTATATCTGGGAGGGCTGGCAGGACTACCGGTACATACATTTTTGTTAATTATTATTAAAGTTATTTATGAAGTGCTGTTTGGCCTCATCTTTTATGTAAAAAAAAGAAAAAAAAAAAGTAATTCTTATGATTACGTTGAGCGTTTGTGCTGGCTTGCAGGGCGATAAGGGGACTCCTGGTCCAGTGGGTCCTCCAGTACGTACATTTTTTGTGACTTTAAAGCTCTCTGGCAGTCTGGCTGCATGATGTTCGAGTAACAAACACACATGTTTCTCCAGGGCCCGCAAGGTCCTTTTGGACCGAAGGGGGAGATTGGTATCCCTGGTAGACCGGTAAGTAGAAATGTATGAATGTTGTGTAAAGTAATGTTTGATTCTCAAGCTCATGCCGTCGGTGTGGAGGC
Source organism: Menidia menidia (assembly GCA_907169785.1). Classification (NCBI taxonomy): domain Eukaryota; kingdom Metazoa; phylum Chordata; class Actinopteri; order Atheriniformes; family Atherinopsidae; genus Menidia; species Menidia menidia. Next base: position 7,118,867 of record CAJRST010015557.1, read on the forward strand.
CGCCTTTAAGAACAAGTGCAAGTGAAACTATGATTTTTAAAAATGATTTATGACAAGAAAGAGACAAGTAGGTAGATTTCCTGTCAGACACACTGGGGTTTTGTTTCAGGGTCGACCGGGATTGAACGGCGCCAGAGGAGAGAAGGGAGATTCAGGAAGTGGATCTGGATACAGTTACCCTGTGGGTGTTACTCAATTTGAATCAGTCCTTTTTTCACCGATGCGAGCAGCAACCCAGTCAGTGACGGATATTTGTTGTCGCTCAGGGTCCCCCAGGTCCTCCAGGGCCGCCCGGACCTCCTGGACCACCCGTTTCCCACGGCGGAGCCGGGGTGAGTTCACACGTGGAGTTTTTCTGTTGAGCTGCTTTAGTTCAAGGTCCCACCGATGTGCGGTTACGTACATGTGAGCTATCCCTTTTTCTCTTGTTTCAGGGGTATGATGATTACTCAAGGTATTACCCGGGTGAGTACACAGTTTAGCCTTTATGTATTAAGAAAAATAGCACACACACACACACTCAAACCACGGTCTGTCTTGTTTACAGTCAAAGGAGATAAGGGTGACCGTGGGCCACCTGGGCATTTGGAAATTCCAGGTAATCCAAATTAATGCACAAAAGATAGTCCTTTTTAAGGGTGTTTGCTGAGAAATGACAAATTACCTTTTTCAAACCAGGTTTTGGATCAAACATCGACTATTACACCTTAAAGGTAAACCTCTCCCCGTAGTTAAGGCCTCATTGGGTCTTATTTTAAGAAAAAACATTTAAAAAAAACATTTGTTTTCCTGTTGTTTTTCTATTTTGTGCTTCCTGTTTTACTTTGGGGTATTTTTTTGTCCACCCAGAATCAGCTAAAAGGCGATGAAGGTTTGAAAGGAGAAAAAGGAGAACCAGGCGGAGGATATTATGACCCCCGTTACGGTGGGAGTGGAGTTGGAGCCCCAGGACCTCCAGTAAAGATCTATACCCCCCTCAATTCAACACGTAAACTTAACTTTTAAAAAGGGGCTTAACTTTTAAAAAGGGAGCATTTCTATTTCACAGGGCCCCAGAGGAGAATCTGTTGTGGGCCCCCCAGGCCCTCAGGGGCCGCCCGGGCCACCCGGAAGAGGCTACGATGGCAGACCAGGGCAACCGGGGCAACCGGGACCACCAGGACCGCCTGGACCTGGCCAACCGGGGTCTTACAGGGACATACCTAGTGAGTCATGTAAAAAAAATCATTATTGACAGGACAGATCCCAAATGAAGAACTACTGATGTTTTCAACAGGAAATGTGTTTTAAAGTTATTGCAATAAATGAGTTGTTTGTCAAAAAGTCCATTAAATGTGAGGCTTTTGTTTGACTGTGAACCCTCTTCTTAGCTAAAATTTGTTAAGATTTCTAGCACCATTAAAAGACTGTCGGTACAGGTTATGTTGAGGTCTCACAGAAGACTAAGAACCGAGAGGGGAAATCTTTAAAGCCTTAGAAAAGTGGAGCTGGCTCATTTGCAATCTCTCTGTGTAGTAAAATCGTCAATTTGTCTTTTGCAATTGAATCAAAGCTAATTTCACTCTGTTTAAATGGCAGCCATCAGCATTCCTGGACCACCAGGACCACCTGGAGCTCCAGGACTACCAGGGCTCACCTCAGGGGTGAGCAAATATTTAAAATGGACCAAAACAGTCTGCTGCTTTGTGTAGTTTTCTTTAATAATTTATTAGGGTGTAACTCTCATCCCGAAAATTTACTTTAGCACCCGCTTTGTGATGTTTCACTTCTTTTATTTATTCTTGTCAGTACGTAAAAACAGTGGACATGTAACGTGTGCAGATTTCTATTTAGGTATAAAAACAAGAGCCACGTCATGGCTAATCTTTGCAAACTTTGTTGAAATTAACACATCTCTCAGGGTGGCCTTAAAAACCAACATGATTTTTTTTTTTAATTGGATGTTGAATGCTGGAATTCACAGCAAGCTAATCTTTGCGTTTTTGTGTTTTTAGGTCACTGTGTTGAGGTCTTATGAAACCATGACAGCCACAGCAAGGAGACAACCTGAAGGCTCTCTGGTGTACATTATAGACCAAACAGACCTCTACCTACGAGTCCGAGATGGAGTTCGTCAAGTCCAGGTGAAGCGTTTGACTAATTTTAATCCTAAATCGCCCAAAATAAAAAACAGATTTAATATAATGATGTCGATCTCTGCTTTGCTCCTTCAGCTTGGGAGCTACATCGCTCTACCAAATGTGGACGTGAGTGGAAAGTTCTTGCTTTTTTTTTGTTTGTTTTCTCTCTTCTGAAAACATACATGTCACGTCATATAATATGTTGAGTTTCAGGGTAATGGCGTTGCTGCTGTGGAGCCGCCTCCGGTCGTCCCGTACTCCCCAGACCGGCGTTCAGAGCGGCCGGCCGAGAATCCGGACTGGACCGCTTCGCAGCCAGACACGCGTGACCAAACCCACACCGATCCCCGCTACTACCCTGACCCACGATACAATCCTGACACGCGATACCAGCCGGACCCCCGGTACCCTTCGCCGGCCGATCCCCGGTTTCCGAGCTACACGGATCGCTTAAACCAACCGGACGGTCGCTTCGTTGTCCCGGTCACACCACAGCGGAGACCGTCGACTCCACCCAGAGCTCCAGTCCACAGCCACGCTTCAGGGCCAGCTGTAAGGGCGGCTGCCTTACGACCGTTTTTACGACTCCGGCTGGTGGTGGTGTTGAAGGTTTAACGTGAGCTTTTTCTTTCCGCGCAGCTACACCTGATTGCGCTGAACAGCCCGCAGACCGGTGCCATGAGGGGCATTCGAGGGGCAGATTTCATGTGCTTCACCCAGGCGCAGGCCATCGGCATGAAGGGTACTTTCCGTGCCTTCTTGTCTTCTAGGCTTCAGGATCTCTACAGCATCGTTCGCAAGAACGATAGGGACAATCTTCAAATAGTCAACCTGAAGGTGAGGAACCTGAACGCAGATAACGGGGAGGCAGTTGGCCTCATCGGATCGTCCGAAACTCGCAGAGCTTGCGATTGTTTTGGTCATCCACTCCATCTCGCGTCGTCTGCTTTCACCCAATGCAGGACGAGGTTCTCTATGACAACTGGAACGGCATCTTTAACAACGGCAGAATGAAGGACAGCGTCTCCATCTACTCCTTTGACGGCAAGGACGTCCTCAGAGACGACACCTGGTGAGTCACCGGCGTACCACCCTGAGCCTAAGAGTCCTTTAGCCGCCGCGGTAAGTTGTCTTTGGGGAAACCGTCCCACGGAAATGTCGCGTCTTTGTCTCTCGAGGCCCGAAAAGATGCTGTGGCACGGGTCGTCCAGCAGCGGTCAGCACCAGGCGGACAAGATCTGCGACGGGTGGCGCGTGGCCAGTCGGGACGCGTACGGCACGGCGTCATCCCTGGAGAGCCTGGCGTCGCAGAACTCCATCAGCTGCTCGTCCTCTTTGGTGGTGCTTTGCATGGAGAACTCCTACATCGGGCACACCAAGAGATAGACGCATAACCACTGGACAAACAGCACGCATTCCGAGCGCACTCTGCTCTGTCCTCATACCCTTTTGCGGTGCTCTGTAAATAGGATTTCTCTAATGAATTATCGGTATAAGTCTGCTTGCCCCTCTTATATGGTGCTACAAAGGATCCTTCCACAAGTTTGAACCCATAGTCGGCTCGGGCGACCTTCGCAAACTCGCTCTTGAGATCCCTGGAGATGCAGCTTTTCAGTTTGTGTCTTTTGTGTTTGTTTGGGAGTCTACCTACTAAGTCTTTAGGCAAACTTTGAGAAGGTGAAAAAGAATTTAAGTTGGACGGGTTCAGTCTGGACGGCTGAATCTTTCAAAAGTATTTAAACGTTTTTTTTTCCTCGACATTTGGTGGAGTCTGCCGTTGCTCTGGCTGGTGTTTCTCCGTCTTGTCTCATTAAGAAAAGCGCTTTTGAAAAAAATTAGGTTAATTGTATTACTATTTTTGGAATTTCCAAGTTGTTTTAGATTTCAAACTCTTTTTTTTGTCCTGCTGTAGGAAATGGGGCACATAACAGTAACTTTAACGTGAACGGCGTCAAATCATTTCAATACTGTCCGTCTCGATGTGCAGCGTAGAGCTGATGTCTGAGCTGCCACAAAGAAACTGTTGAAACTGCGTTCAGGCTGTTTCACATTTGGTGGGAAAAGAGAAATGCCTTCTCGCTCCCAGAGCCGAGAGAACGGAATGACGAACGAAGCCTTGGTTTGAGGGTTCCCGCTGCTTCTTTTTTTTTTTTCTTCACAAGGTGACAGCTATTGGGCGATTTGTCGGACGTTTTGAGTCAAGCATCGTTTTAAGTCACGATTCTGTGAGCATTGAGAGTGTTCACTGTGTGGGATGGACATACTGTGTGCGAGTGCAGGCGGATGAATGCTCAAACCGAAGGTTTCTCAGGTGATGTATGAAAGGTGTCTCCCGTTGTCCATCTCTGACATTTATTGAACCAAGACACCTCACTCGTCAGTTGTATTCGACACAAACGTGAAACGATAATGAAGGAAGCAAAATAGCGACTGAACCTCGGCGTCGGTTCACGTGCTCAGAATTTACATGGAAACGATTCATTCATGCTTGTTTGTCGAAGCATTTTTTAAAAACGGGCGGGATTCTCGGAAGGGGAGTGGCTTCCGTGGCTCATCAAGTCACGTGACACCCTGGCCAATCAGCGGCCGGTCCGACTTGGCCTGTGTGGAAACTGTAAGTGTTGAGAAGGAAGTAGCGGTAACCCTCAAATGAGGTCTTCGAATACTGGATGGAATATTCTGATGCTTATGATATATTCAGAGTGTGAGAGCAAATGTATTTTCTTTTAAAATGTTTTCAACATCTTCCTTTAGTTTTCTGTAACTCCCACTTGATTACTTGAGTAACATCGCTTTCACTTTGCCCCGAGGGAGTTTTTTTCATTTGGATTTTGTTTTTTTATAACAAGTAATAGATATTTATTGTCTTCTTCACCATAACCCAATGCTTCTTGACTTTGTTTTTTTTACTCTATCTTTGATTTATCTTGTGATACTGTCACAAACCGGCATGACTCGAAAGTCCAAAAAGGATTCTGCCGTGAAATTTTTCCGCCTCTTCCTGCGGTCACCGCGAGCGGTTGTAATCAGTCTTCTCTGTCACGTGAGAATGAAATCATCTTGCATCTGGTTGAATAAAGCTCGTGTGGGGAATGTGATTGTGTGTTAAACTGACAGCCGGCGAGAGCCTCCGTGTCATCTCTGTTCTCGCTCCTGCCCGCCCACGCCGCTTTGGTTGGTTAAATCCTGGATTGGAAGAGCTGTTACAGGACATCAAGCGTAAGTAAACCACCACAATGTGACTTTTTTACTTTTGTGGTAAATGTTGTCTCTACTCTGATTGGCCCAACGGTGGCTATTCTGGTCTCTCATGTCTTTACTATCTGTCTATTACTATCCAACTGAGCCATCAAACGAGTGAAGATGAGTTTGTGGTCTTTGGTTAGACGATCTATCCACCCAATCTGGCATGAACACTTCAAATATATCTCAGCACAAGAATTTGGGGTATGCTTTTTTATATTAGAGCAAGCCTGGTTGATTCCAATTCATTACAGTAAAAAAGCTTTAAAAAAACATAACACACCTTATTAGTACCCTTTTAGCGCAAAAGTTTGGCTTATGTACAGAGTCCAGCCCAGCAGGAAACAGAAATGCACCTAAAGTTTAGTCACCAGTCTTAAAAAAGGTGAACAGAAAGCACCGAGTGGTGCAAGAGATACTCATTGCAGAAAAGACTGCATTAGTTAATACAGCATTTACTGTAAACATGTCAAAAACAGGGACAAAGTAGTAAAAAGAAATGTAGATTATTTCAGAAAAAATTAGAAAACAAGTTGGGTAAAACATCAAAAGACAAATGGTAAGATAGGAAAAACACATTGTGTAAAGTGAAAAAAAAAAAAAAAGATGAATTACATTAATATACATATGAACAAAAACTATTTAAGGCTTACTCAGCAGGCTTTTAAACTTTTTTTGTTATTTGAATAGCCGTCATCAGAGCCTTTAAAAACATTTTTAAAAATACATCGCTTGATAAGACTTCAAAATGTAATATCTACAATATTTCTTTTGTCAATATGAGATCATAATAGATACAAGTCTGTGCAACTTTTTGCATAACAGCAACTTTTAGTTTTTTTGTGAATGTCCATGAACTCAAGGGGGAAAAATGCAGCCTGGTAATTATGCAGGTTAAAAACACTTGATGGAAGCAAATCAAAACCCAGTGGAGTTTTGGTATCGATCCGATACCAGGTAAATACTGGCAAAGTATCACCGATGCAGATACTTGAAACCGCTCCGTACTGGTCGGTTTTCCCACCCTGCTATCGTCTCGTTCCGACCTCGGCTGAGGAAGACGCCCCTGGAGTTCTGCCTGTTGGGTGCCCTCCGCCCGGCGTTTTGTAATTCAGGCCGATCACTGTTGAGCAGAATTGACTGAGCCCCACGAAGTCGCAGCAGATGATGTTGACTCCGCCCCCTCTGGGCCCGGGCTGCTGCCGGGCCGTCCAGCCCAGCAGGATTGACAGGGCCTCCACCGTTATCCGCCTCATGCTCTGGCCGGGATGGAGGAAGATGTAGGGCGCGTGCTCCGTCAGGTTCAGGCCGCAGACATAAAAGCCATCTGAAAAGCACAAAGATAACCAGGCTTTACGAAAAGTGCTTTACTCCGCCTCTTCAAAATCATCGCTCCAGATTTCATTGGGTATGCACCTGGTCTTCCTTCGGTCTTCTGCGCCTCCAGATAAGCGATCACTTTCTTTGGGTCTGGGCTGTTTGCATACCTGTGGCCGGATAGAAGAAAAAATAAAAAAATAAACTGCCTGATTATCTCTAGTAGGTTAAGCTCTTTGATAAACTTAAAAAACCGTGATCAGATTCACACTCGAATAGCAAGAACAGAGAACATATTTACTCGAGCTTGGTGCAAATTTACCGGTAAGGTATCTTATCCCACAGTTCAGGGTGGCGTTCCACCATTTGCTTATTGTCATAGGAAACGATGATCTGCTGACCTCTGGACCAACAGGAGCGCAGAGAGGGAATTTCCTGCACACACAGACATTAAACGGCTAATTTAACAGTCATTCTGTGGTTTCAGCTGGGATCTATAAAAACAATAACACAAAAGATAAAATTCTAATCGAGACTAAATGAAATAGAACTTTGGTTGCAATCTGCAACTTCACCACTAGATGTCCCCAAATCCTTCTTTAATGAAAGTGCGCTCACCTTGGAAGAACACAGCTTCTTTCCGAAGAGGGAAATGATGAACTCCACCAGAAGGCTGTGATCAGCGTCGGTCAGAGAATCAAAGTGCGAACAGGCCACGATGACGACCTCTTTGGGATGAGCGTCCAGCCAGCGCGCCAGTTCGCGCAGCGCCTCCTGCGCACGGATAAACGGGTGAGCTAAGAGCCACGTAAAAAAAACAATCGACTCTCGACCTATTTTGTTCCGTTTGGTTCTCACACCTTCACCGTCATCAAGGTGTAGATGCCATGAGCGAAGAACAGTTTGTCGCCCCCTGTGGGCTTCTTAGCAATTCGCAGGTCCAGGAACCGGACGCCAAGCTCACACTGGTCACTGAGGACTGACTGCTGCAAAGACAGATGGAAACAGGAGAAAAAGAAAAGAGGAGATTGACGGAAATGTTAAAAAAAAAAAAACTATGTCTTCATTAGCCATGATAACTTTGAATTATGCTACCAGGGGCAGTCATTCATGATGGAAGTTGTTTGGTTTTTTTGTAAGTGCTGCTCCTCTGAGTTTGTACTGACCTGTTTTTATTTTTAGCCCTGGTTAGAATCAGGTGATTGTTTGGTTTCCTGGTATTGTCACATGATTGTAAGCTCATGGAAAAAATAAATTAAAAAATCCCTTCACGTGACAGTTGGAATGCCATGTTTTCGGAATGACATAAAACGTGAAAAGAGGCGATATACTCGGCTAATTATTTTAATGTGTACTTTTTTGTGTTTGAGATGTTTAAACAAGCTTTAAAAAAATTGTTAAAAAAAAATAAAAATCCCTGCATGCTAGTTTTTGTCACGTGACAGTTGGAATGCCCCGTTTTTTTGACAGAAATAAAACGTAAAAAGAGGCGATATACTTGGATAATTCTTTTAGTGTGTACTTTTTCGTGTGTGAGATGTTTAAACAAGCTTTTAAAAAAGATTTTTTTTAAAAACATCCCTGCATGCTAGTCTTTGTCACGTGACAGTTGGAATGCCCCTTTTTTTTTTTTACTGAAATAAAAAGTAAAAATAGGGCAAATACTCGGATAATTCTTTCAGGGTGTACTTTTTCGGGTTTGATAAGTTTAAACAAGTTTTTAAAAAATGTGTTTAAAAAAAAAAAAAAAAAAAAAAAGGGAGCTTGTGGTACCTGTGTGGTAGCCCAGCGGTAAACGCAGGGTCGCGTGAGGCAGGGAAGCAGCCGGTCGGTGAGTCTGAGGAGACAGGACTCCGAGCCCACCACCGGAGAGGAGACGTCCAGGCAGAAGGACATGCTGTCATGGCTCCCTGGAGCCATACACACGGTACAACACACAAGTAAACGATGTTATAAGGCTTGTTTGTGTTGTTGTGTTTATTGGTTTGTGTCTTAACCCCCCCCTTCTCCCCTTCCCCTGCCGTCGTACCGGGGATGGCCAGGTCGCATAGCGGGACATCCCTCAGCACATCCGGGATACGAGCCATCCAGTCCGGGTTCCGTCCGGGCACCGGGCCGTCCTCCATGTTTTTCAACGGGAGTCAAACGCTGGCTTCGCTCCCGAAGGTTCGACGCACATCTCACTCATGTTTCCCAGCAGAAACCAAGAAGTAATAGAAAACTTCCGCATTACATTAAGAAGAAAAAAAACTCGCACTTCCTGTTTGAACATTTCAAGTTAAAACCAATAACGACGTAAAGTTAAATGACAGAATACTCCCTGAAAAACTACGAAAAACAACAACAAAAAACTATATTCAAGTTCATGTGGCTGCTGTCCACATTAAAAGTTTCGCATATTTGCATTAATAATGTTTTTATGACAGCTAACGGGACAGGAATGCTTAGCTTGCAATTAATGCGTTTTTTTTTCAAAGAGTACTTGTGTGTTTTTAAAAGAATAGAAACTCACAAAAGTGATTCTGGAAATACTGGATGTAAAATTTGAATGCAACGTGCACAGTTTTGTCATGCTCGTTACAGCCACGAGGGAGCAGTAATGTTTTTAAAAAATTCCAGATTCGCCCCTTTTTGGCTTTCATGGATAAATGTCAAGGGGCATTTTCACCAAGTTCCTCTGAATAAGTTATGTAATTTTACATTTCAAGGATTAATTAAAGATTATGCCCAGCAATCCTTTCACAACGCAACTATTCATGATTCACATCTTTCAAACAGATCAAACAAGAACTGTTCCTGAAACAGGCATCTTCTGACTCTGGGCTTAATTAGTTTTTGTCTCAACAACCTCCAGGGGTGCTTTCGGATTTAGATATTCTCGAGGGCACATGATCCCTCATCCATCTCCTGCTATTAGATTATCCTGTTAGATTTACACAATGTGCGCCGATACAAGGCCGGAGCAATTTGAACCTTTCCAATAGATGAACATTTTGTCCTTCTTTGTGCAACAACTGTAACCCTCACATGCACAAAATTGAATTCCATCAGGATAAAAAAAAACAGCGGGGAAGTAATTACTTTTAACACTCAAAATTTCCCGCCTCCGTGTGGCTTACACACGTGGAATTTTTATTTGCAGGGGAGTGGGCGCTGTTAAGCTTTTACATGACGGCAGGCAGAGGACCAAATGAAGCTCCTCATCCCTGTCAGATTACCGACGGGCTTCTTATTTTTTTTTTCTGTAGAAGCTCCCTCATAATAAAGTATTCCATTTATTATTTAACTTAATTAACTGTCATCATATGACAAACGACGACCCTCTCAATTCAAAGAGATGATGAGAAAAAGCCAGCGCCTAATGAAGGCTGCATGGAAACGGACAGCAAAGCCGCAGAGGAAATACAATGGTGGCATGAGGATGAAATGAAGAACATATGGTCTTTAAACTGGACACACTGTGTCATCTGATCTGTCTGTGACTGGGGCTCTAAAGTCTAGTCAAACCAAATCAGATTGTTTTTAGCCCATAAAACACCCCAGCATTCCGCTGTCAGGCTCTGAGGGGACTTTTCCTTCAGGGAAACGTCAAACTTTTGGGCAATTACGTGGCTGTTTATCCATTTTTTAGAGATTACGTTTTATTTCGAGGCCACGTGTGGAGAAGCCCTCACGTAAAACCCATGCCGTTATCTAACTAAGAGAAGATTTAGCTGATCGTATCTTCAAATTTTTTAAACCTATTTTTTCTTTTTCAGTTTGCGGAGTCTAAACAGGGAGATTCCATCATACTTGTTGGGTCCAACGGGCTTTTTCTGGTCCTGTTGTCAGGGCTGTTACGTGGTCCGCATCATATCTCACAAAAAGCTGTCTTTTAGTAAATGTTTGTTACTGTGCTTCAACATCTGAACGATTGTAATCAGTCAGTTCTTGGCCCGGTGCCATTTGCCCTATTTTTTGCTTACGTTGGTAAATGCTACACAAAATTACTCAGCAGTTTAAACATCAGCTTTTTTTTTTTTACATTGACAAAGAACTTTTACCAGTTAAACCACCATTGGAACTTTTGTGGCCTAAGGTTTTCTTTTCATCACATTTAAGGCAGTTCCAGATTGAAATGAACCTACTTGATAACTTGAAAATCGCTTTACTGAGGTGAATTTCTTTGGCTATGTGGGCATATCTGTGCATCTCGGTTATAGAGGTTGTCTCGGCCTACTCGCTGAATTTGAAAATTGAATCAACTTTCCTTTTTGGGGATTTGTCAAAATTTGGATTGTACTGATTCTTTTTGTCTCCATTAATAATTCAAAACAGCTACGTATAACAGTGTTTGGAAAAAGGATTTGCTTTGTCCATTCTGTGCTGTTTTTCTTTCTTTCTCTGCTCAACATGAACTTGCTGCTAGAAAGAAATCTGTTACTGAGCAGATTAAAGGCACAAAATGTCTGTATGAAACATTCAGACACAAAAAAACAGGCAGTCTGAAACGATTATGTGTATGTACACGGCTGTGAAAGCTAATCTGATCTTGAAATATTTCTCAGAGGAGCAGAAAATTAGCAAACTAAGTGCAGAGATAAGATATCTTTGGTTTTACCCAGGACAAATTCCATTATTGATTCCATTAACCCTCTAACCCTAACCCTTAAAAAATAAATATATATATATTTTATTTTTTATTTTTTTAATTTTATTATTATTTATTTTTTATGTGTGTGTGTGTATGTGGTACTCTCATTGGGGGTGAATGGCTTTGTTTGTGCTACTGCTGATAATAGATTACTATTTTAGTTTCTTATGAGTCAGCACATCTGAACATCGTATTGACAATATTTGTCCTGATATGGAAAAGCAGTCAAAATACAAAAAAGAAAGAAATGTCCTGGCAAGAGCATGAGAGAAGCTTAAAACGATTAGAGGGACCGCGTGGCTCGGGGTGGCTGCTGTACAATAACACCAAAATAAAAACAGCAAAGGTGGTTTTCCAGAAAACTTTCCTAAACTAATTTCCGAAAAACCAAGCCCTCCCTCACCTCAAACGGCCCCGTTCGGTTTCCGGGAAAAGGCTAGAGGCGGTTAGGTAGCTCCCATTTGGTGCCTGAGATGTGACACCAGCGTACAAATAAATCAAACATTAAAGCTCAACAAATGTGCTTTGAAAATCACACATTTTTCAGACATACTTTCTCCTCCATTTGCTAACGTTAATACTCCAGAAAGGTTCAAACCCTTTTACTTGGAAAACGTCTCATGTGTCTTGTGGGTGTGTCATCTTGTGACTCTGCTAATTTATCTTCCTGGTACTCAGGTTTTGCAAAATAGTGTGGCCTGCTTCGGTTCACCAGTGGGATAATTATGTGTGCATGAGGAGGATTGAGTCCCCTGTTTTGGAGAAAAAAGTCACAAAATAAAGCGGTTTTCTGTCCATTCAGTCCTCTTTATATCTGACTAATGAGGCGATGAGGAAGGGAAACGAGGTGACCGATGAGTGGATTGATATCCTCCGCGTAAACTCAGTTAACTCAGCTGAGTGTCAGGAGATCCGTGTCTGCTCTGGTTGATTTTAGAAGATTAATTCACCACCTCCTTTCGAATTGCTGAAAAAAAAAAAGTAGAAAAGGGCAAAAACACTGCTGGGACGTGAGACTCAGTGAAGCTATCTCATGGATGGAAACATTTAAAGGGGAAAGCTACAGACTGGGTTTCTTTCTTCAATTTTATTTTCAATTTTATTTATATAGCGCCACATCACAACAACAGTTGTCTCACAGCACTTTCCAAACAGAGCAGGTCAGACCCTACTCTGAAGTTAACTACAGAAACCCAACAATTCCCACCATGAGCAAGCACTAGGCGACACAGGCAAGGAAAAACTTTCCTTGTGTTTCTGCTGAATATGTGACAGCTCTCGACCGTGTGACTGGTTTGTAACTCAAGCTTTGACCAGAGATGTGCGCACTTGCTCAGCGTTAATGCTTCCTTCACAGATGAGCAGGTCCACGACGTGAGCCGCACTAATCCGCCCCTCGCACTGTGACAGATGAGCTTCGGGTGCCGATAGCGAGCCCGTTAGTTCCTGTTTTTCTTCTGCGGGAGGAACCGGAGAAATCTCACGAGATTTTCCCCCCTTTTCCATTCATCAGATAACGGGGACAGTGTTCCGCTTGAGCTTAAGCCCGGGGGAAGCTGGCAGAGTCTGTGGATCTCCAAAGTCAGTTTTGGTTTTCCTGAATCTTTTAAATCTACACCTTCTTAAATCTCCCGAGGCGTTTCCTGTTGAAAGGTGTTTGTTTAATTTCACCCATTCCGGTTCTTTATTTGAACGATACATCCATCTCCTTCAATTAAAGTGGTGAAAATGGTTCTGTCATGCACACATAAGCACTTAAATTCCATTAAATGGACGGGTAGATGTTTGTACAATTAAATACGCCATGAAGGGGGTTTGTTGTGCGATGGCCAGGGAAATGGTAATCAAAGCTGAGCGACCTCATTCATGCTTAACTACCTTTACCAAACACACCTTGTGACCCGCACAATTCTAGGTCAGCATCTTCCCACCCCATCTGATGTGGAAGCGAAGTTGTCTGAACCCAGTCGACATGTTCAGTTTATTACCTTCTAAACTCCTGAACAGGGGTCTTATTCACGTCAAATTTCGGTTAATTTCTTCACGTTGAAGCGTTTGGGTTTCATCAGAATGCCCTTTCCAGGAATTATTCCATTGCTTTATGTGTCCTGTGCTGTGTCATCCCCGTTAAATTGAAATAGTCTCCCCACTGCACAAATTGGATAATCAAAGCCTGAACTGCACTCAACTGGATGCCAGACGGCACGTCCCACCTGTAACGTTTCCCAATTTTTTAATTTGTTTTCAGATTTTCCAATAACATTTGATTAGATTTTTTTTTTTCCAGTGACAGAAAATGTCTTGAAAGTTTTTTGTGTCTTCATCCAGACTTTTTAACCCTCCAAAGCCTGATCCAAGAAAAGATAAGATAAGATTTTCTTCATTTGAGTCTTTCTTTGCCCCTTTAACAAAATCTGGAAATTGTTTTTTGAATTTTTATCTTTTATTACCACGCGATAAGTCAAATTTTTCTTGTGTGGTCTTTTGCCTGCTTTTACCAGGTATATCAGACTGTGCACAAAAGGATTTTGAGCAAAGTTTTTACCATTACATGATGAAAAAGGTCTCAGATGCGAAAGATTTTTCAGGAACAGTGTGTGTCATATACGATACATGTGGCATTATGGGGTTAAAGTGATGACCAGAGCCACATTTGCTCCGTGAATTCAAGAGCTTTCTGCGAATTCAAGTTACACAAGTGAATTTAATGTCTGATGCCTGATAGAATGGCATTCATACGGTACAGTAGGGCCACCCCTCAGATAATGTATTAAGTTACTGACAGTACCAAAGATTGGCAACATTAAAGATGATTTAGTCTGCATATCAGCCAGGTCCGATGATCTGTTTATTGTCAGACCAATTGGGGAAAATTGTGTTGAGATGCGGCCTTCAGGGCTCACGGAGCTGAAAAACCATTCCAAACAATCTGAGGTGCTGTCATCTGATCCCGTTGAACCCTCCACCTTATTGGATTTCCAACATTTCCGCATTGCCCCACAACCCACCGAGACACAGGGAGCCAGTTCGGGCCAACAAAAAGCGCTTTAAGGCTCGACATAATCTCGTAATGAAAAGATAAAGACGTTTCATCGGGACGTGGGTGGCGGCAGATAACCTTTTTGGAGGTTGAGAGCGAACAAGCCAAAAGCAGGAATCGGCATCACATATGTAAATCCTGCCTTTGATGCTCACGTAAAAGACTGCGGATAGATGATACCCCTGTCGCACTTTTGCCGTTCTAACATTTGCATTCTTCTTCCCAGACGTGACTGAGACAAGTTGCATGAGGTCTTTCCACATCGCTGAGAAATTGAAACCAATTCCATGTTCCTTTTTTCAGTCTTTATGTGCAGCCTCTAAACGATATTGTTGCTGTGTCCCTTCCATTTCTAAAACAATTTTGGCTGTCATGCAGGATTTTCCCCTCCTGGTCATGACGAGGTGAGCTGAACCCTCAACTTTTTCATGGAACAGAATTTTGCTGTTGTGTTCTCTAGGCTAACACTTTTTTCCCCCCCTCGATCGAGATCTATGTGATCAACCGATCTCATATTTTAGCTTCCCAATCGCTCAGATTTATCAGGATGGACTTTGTGGGGATTTTTGGCCACTCGATGGTGATAGAGTTTCGAATTGTTAAGATTACAGATGAAAACATCAGGTTTATTTGAACTAGGCAGAAGGGACAAGTAAAAAAAAGTGCATGATTGTGGTCATAAGAAAAAGAGTTGGATGGTTAAAATTATTAATGCGGCATGTTTAGAAAAACGTATATTGAAAACTGTTCATCTCACATAAAGAAAAGGTTCCTTGCATGTGGAGTATTAAAGTCTTTTTGTACGGTCTGATAAGTAGGCCACCAAGAGCTCCCTTTTTGAACATTTCCCCCTAAAGATCTGTTTGGTTCTACATCTGTTTGTCTGGATTTTATAGTGGTCTGAATATAAACTGACCTGCCCCCTCTGGTCACACCACTTTCTCCACCCTCCGGTTCCAGTGTTGGTCACATTTTGCTCTGATTTAATAAAGCAGATGGACTACACTGATCAGCAGAACACCTCCGGTCTCAGACTGCGTACTGACAGCTCCCCGGACACTCAGGTGAGATCTTTGTCTATCTATCTTGACTTAAAATGTACTTTCATTTGTATTTCTCTTCACTATATCAAATCTTGGTGTTTGTAAAAAACAAAAAAATCCTTTAAATCATCCAATCCTCCTTTTTCTGGGAGTGATTCAGCTGCATATAGTCCAGGTTTTTCTGGAGGTTTTGTATTTTATCTGAACTTCTTGAGTAACTTCACAGTAAAGACAATCCAGCCTGAGCGATAGCGTGAGACACTCGCCAAGTTTGGGTTTTTTACTTTTGAATTGCAAGGACTTTTTAGAAAAAGATTGCAGGAACAAGGAGAGAATTTTTTTTTTTTTAAGATATATTCCAATTGTACAAAAAGGTTAATAGAGGATATAAGTGGATTTTTGCAAAGCTGTGAGGGACGGGCAAGTGGATTGCTTATAAAGTTTAAGGATTCAAGGAGGTATTGGCATGCCTTTGCGTAAGGTTAGAGAATCATACCATCAGGCTTTAGGGCAGATTTCTGAATATATGGTGGGTTTCAAGTAATGCGCAGAGTTTAAAAAAGGGATGAAGAAAAATCATTCCCCAAACCCTCATACTCTTAAAGAACAGTCCATCGCGGGACTTTTTTCTGTCAATAAAGGTATAAAATGGGACATGATTGGTTCCTAAGGTAGTTTAAAGGCATTGGGTTCTGATTGATGGATGACAAAGGTTCATAAAAAGTTATAAAGGGAGCACAGAAGACTACAGTGGGCATCGGACCACCCTAAAAGAAGCAATCAGTGATGCATTGCATGTCTCCTCAAGACTTTAGAGAGTATAAATGGTTTAGAGAGATACATGGAGGGTAGTTAAAGTCTTGTGAGGATTTGATCAACTTTAGACATAGATAAAAGGATTTGGAGAAGGTTATGAAGCCATAAACGGTTTTCAAAGGAGATATTGAAAGGAGTACATAGACTATACATGTATTTTGGAAGCTACAAGTACAAAATTATGGCTGCAGAGGGTTTCTGAGGTGAGAGCAGATATGAGTTGATGATGGATGTTTAGCAAGATGTAAGGAAACATGGAAGTCTGTTTAAGATGTATGGAAATCTAGATTTGATACAGGAATGCATACATATTCTCATTAAAGCTATGCTTAAAAAGAGAGAATATCTATGTTTCCGCAGACTTTGAACAATCAAAGGAACACCGTAAATCCTCAGGAAAAAAAATGAGAGGTGTCCATGTTCTGTGAGAGGTTTAGGGACCAAGAGGTGTTTGCCTATGTCTCGTAAAATAGGTGAAAGTAAATAACAAGTAAAAAAATTCTAATCATCAACTTGGCTGGGGCTGAAATCAAGTGTGCCACACCTGAATTCAGTCATATTAAGACTTTCAAGTTGTGTTAAAAGATTTAATTTCATCCTGAGAATGTTTTTAGATGTTGCGTAACTCTTTCCCCCCCCGTTTTTTTCCATGTCTTAATCAAATATTGTAAATTGAATAATGCGGCTCCAGCTGACATCGACTCCTCATTACACATTTTCCCTTTCAGTTCCTCGCCCATTTTTTGCACATTCCATTCATTTCTGACAGCGAAAGTGACTGAAATTGTCCTTTCGTCAAGCCAAATCAAGGTAGTCTCTATTTTCAACCCAATCACGGAGTCTTTTGTGGAGGGATAAACCAGATTTCAAGTCACATCATGTCCATTAAAAAAGTACAATTTACTATACAGTGTGAGCCCATTCTGGGGGCTGTTTGGTACATTCCTCTGCCTAATTTGTTGAATGTAGTCCTCAATTATGCCCCCTTGAATGGATGCACAGTGTATCCAGTGCAGGTTCATGAAGGTATCATGTTGTCATTAATTTTCATATTTACCACATGATACTAAGGTAGCACTGTGGCGCTTTTGTGAAAAGGAATCAGCTCTGCTATAAGGGGAAATTCAATCAGCTGTACAATTTTTATGGTCGCTACCAATTGGCTATGTTTATTCAATAACTACCACGCTCTTTTTTGCTCGTTGCTCATTCATCGTTTTTTGGGCCGACTCCAGGTTTCAGCCAGGAGATCGGACCGAAAATGGGGGAGCGCTACGACTGCACGGAGTGTAAGGACTCCTTGTACGGACAGAAGTACATCATGAGGGAGGAATTCCCATACTGCATCAAGTGCTACGAGTCCCTGTTTTCCAGCAACTGCGAAGTGTGCAAGAAGCTCATCAGCTGCACCAGCAAGGTGAGATCATTTTTAAATAGACGATTCCGTATACCCGCAAATCACGGCTCTGGTCGACTTGGAACTTTAAACGTCAACTCGGCGCGATTCAAATCTTTCCCCCCGCAGGACCTGTCGTACAAGGAGCGCCACTGGCACAGCGACTGCTTCCTCTGCAACAAGTGCAACCGATCCCTGGCCGACCAGCCCTTCGCCACCAGGGACGACATGCTCATGTGCACCGACTGCTACTGCCAGACCTACTCCGCCAAGTGCTACGCCTGTCTGAAGACCATCATGCCAGGTGAGGGGGGGAAACAAGACGAGGCCGCCCCGCTCTGATGGCCCTCTCATGGACCCACTGACTGCTTCTTTCAACATCCAGGCACCAAAAAGATGGAGCACAAGGGCAACAGCTGGCACGAGAAGTGCTTCATCTGCAACTACTGCAAGCACCCCATTGGCACCATGAGCTTCGTCAAGAAGGACACCAACAACTACTGCCTGGACTGCTATGAGAATCACTTTGCTCTGCAGTGTGTCCAGTGCAAGAAGGTAAGAGATGAGTAGCCTATTACCCCTTGTCTTTGCTTGTCGGCAGAACAAATCAATAAAGACTCTTTAATCGGTGTCTTAGGACTTCCGTTTTATGGATGCATGTCTAATATCTACCATTCTCTCCTTAAAATCTGGTCTTGTTGTTAGTCAGTGTTTGTTCAGTGACTATAGGGGCTGAGAAAAAAACAACTAAAATATCTGAATAAATAGTGATGACTCAACTATTACTAGATATAAGGAAAGAGGGAAACAGACGTACAAGATTGATGCATAACAGAAATGAGCTGGAAACAGATGGACGGGCCGGCGGAGGCGTATTTTGTGCTTGAAGCCTGTAGGTGAGGCGGCCGTCATCATGCTCACTCGTGACTAAGTCGGCAACAAACAGGAAAAGATGACCAAGAATGACAATGTCCAATAGTCTCATCGAGGTAGAGACCAGCAAACGAGGAAACTCTGAAGTTCAAGTATCTTGTTAACCGTAACCAAAATGATACTGTGCTGCTTTTTCACCTCCAGCCATTTAAAGAGTCATGAAGTAGAAAATTATTCTAATAGATATGTGGTTGAACTACATGTAGTTTCCTACAAGCGTGTCCACCAGTGTGTTTATGGGTGATTTAATTGTAGTGTGAAGTCCTTGGGGAGGTCAGTTTGACTGGAAAAGCTCTATTTGAGTCCTTTGAGTCCTTTTACCTTTCTTTTTCTCATTTGAAAAATGCATCATAGCTTTTATTTACTTTCACGTGGTATACAAGACTAGGTTTATGAGAAATCTAAGGGCACTGTAACCACAACAAATGAAATCTGCAAGTTGGTGACAATTTCAGCTACTTAGCACTCTGCCAGCTAGCCTTTGGATGCTAAATCATTCAAATAAATGCTAACAAGTGTGGCATATTTGTTTATTTTTCCAATGCTCTGAATGTTTTCAAATCACGGATCCATTCCACACTGAATATCCTCGATATTTCTCAAGTGCAACAATAGAACAAGATTCTTCTTCTTTTTTTTGTGTCTATTTCTTAAAGAGATCCCCCCCTCTTGTCTGTCTCTTGCAGCCCATCACCACTGGAGGGGTGAGCTACCGGGACCAGCCCTGGCACAAGCAGTGCTTTGTGTGCACCGGCTGCAAGCAGCAGCTGGCCGGCCAGCGCTTCACCTCCCGGGACGACCTGGCCTACTGCCTCGAGTGCTTCTGCAACATGTTTGCTAAGAAGTGTGCCTACTGCACCACCCCAATTAGTGGTAAATGTTCCGTTTTTGCTTGCGTCATAGATTTTGGGCTTTTACTTTCCGATGCTGAAATCCGACTCAGAACTTGTAGGTACAACTTTGATGAGCACTTTTGCAGCATTTTTTCCCTCTTGTCTGTTACTCAGATTGCAGTCATAATTTTTCATGGATTTATTTGAATGATTTAGTCATTTTGACAGGTTATGATGCGGGGATAAAGAAAAACTAACTTACCTAGTATCATATTTAACATATTTAACATAGGTCTTTGTATCTTTTCCATTACTGTCCATACACAAAGTATTCAAACTTCCAGAAAAGGAGATGCTTATTCATGCATCCAATACAGTCTGTGATGGTTTTGTTATAAATTGTATCGAAGCTACTTTTTTTTACTTTTAGGCCTCTCTAGAACACCTGAACGTATGTCCAACTATTTTTGCAGGCTGAATGAAGCTTTGACTGGATTGGAAGGCCAAAACATGTGAAATCAACACATTTGATTAGATTTTTGCAAAACTAATTACAGCCAAAAGATCTTTGAGTGAGTCAAACTCTATATTCAACTCATTAAAAAGGTTGCCGAAATAAAACAAATGAGAAAAAGGAAAAAAACAACATCAAAGGTACAATTGGTACAATTGATCGGAATCAAAATTTAATATAGAACAACAACGAACCCTGTAGTTGTTCTCTTAATTGAGCATACTTTCGACCGCAAGACCTGGCCTATAAAACAATTATGGTGAAGAAGTTTTAAAGTAACCCTTTTTATTTCAGTGCTGCCCAAAGCACATCGTCAGCCTCGTGCTGATCTGCGGTCCAGTCAGATCTAACCCACCGTCCGGCATAATGCAAACGACACCTTGAAAATAGAGCGAACATCGGCCCGGATCATATGCTTCTCCGGGCATCCTGTGTCTCCAATCACCATCAATTAAGAAATGATTGCATTACGGAGATCATGAGACTTCTCTTTCCAATTTCCAACATCAGGTCTCGGGGGCAGTAAGTACATCTCGTTTGAGGAGCGCCAATGGCACAACGACTGCTTCAACTGCAAAAAGTGCTGCGTGTCTCTGGTGGGTCGGGGTTTCCTGACATCCAAAGAGGACATCTTCTGCCCCGACTGCGGCAAAGACCTCTGAGCGATTCGCATCAGCCACAAAAAGAGTCTATCCAACTTGGACGCCACTCGGATGTCTCGGCAGCATCCTGCTAATGTGACTTTTGTTGCATTATTCATATCATTTATCAGTTTTCTTATACATTACCTTGCATGCACGAGTAATACCTTTTTTTCCTGCCATATTTGATTTCTTTCAAGTCAGAAATCCTAACAATTGCATGTTCGATTTTTCCGTTGAAAGTCTGTGGCTTCTGTATAGCCATTTCTGATTTATTGCTAAATTGTTTTAATGGATAGCACTGATGCTACTAATGTTGTTTTCTCTAATGAATGCTTCTTGCTATACAAATGTTGATCTGTTTGGCAAAATAAAGATCTTTTTGGCTCGATGGAAACAAGGATGACTTTATGACTGTCTTCATGTGAAAACAACACCGCTATCCAAATCTTGGGAAAGAAAATTTGACTTTTAAACCATCACCATTTTTTCTTTGTCAGGTAGGTCCATCAATTAACACTCGTGTTTTTGTTCAATGTAAAATTAGAAAAAAAAAAGTAGAAATATAAGATATTTTGAGTATTTTTGTGGCTCTTCAGCAATGTTTTCATTGCTTTTTGTCAAGATTACGAGCTGCTATGGGTCAAACGGGTAAGGTTCAAATATTTGTTTTATGACCCTGAGGATGAGAAATTTTGAACCTACAGGGAATATTATGGGAAAGAAATTATTTTGAAGTGTCTTAAAATGATTGAAGTTTTCAGTCTTCTGTGTAGTAACTGAGCACTCACTCTACCATCTTTTATAACAATCTTTGCGCAGGTAATATAAAGTCCTCAGCGTGAAGTTCTGTAGAAATAGACGATCTTTGATTTGCGTACCGGAAGTTGGCTGCAGGTGTCACGGGAAGAGCTCAATCCTGCTTTAAGAATAAGCCGAAGACGCTAACGGATTTTAATCGCAACAACCTCTTTGACTTCTCCAAGAAACTGACCACTTCAAACCCGGTAAGAGACGTAATTTGTCTAATGATAGTATCGGTACCGGATGCTTTGAAAAAAAAAGGAAACAACAGTGATGCAGCGAAAAGTGGTAAGATGGGAAGCTAATGCGGCAACTAGCTAGGCGGCTAGCTAAATTAGCAGGCATTTGTTAGCTTTTTTTGCTTAGTAAAATGATTTTGTTCCAATTTAAGAGTGTGGGGTATGCAGGATGAACTTCTAAAGCGTGTGCCAACATATTTTGATAAAACATTATATTTAAATGCAATATTTTCAAAGAGAAACGCCTTTTCCCTTTGTGTGAGATTCTAATTAATTAAGAAAAAAACTCCATAGATTTTTTACTGCAAGTCATCTGATATATATTCTTTCATGACTCAAATAAATACACGATACACTAGTTTTAACCGGTAAATTAATTTTGGTTTCTATATTCTCACTCGTGGTAACTGAGGGAGGGCCTCTCGGTGGCACATTTGCTCTCACTAGGCCAAACTCCATTGACAGACATGTAGAATTGAGTTTTTCCTTCTTTCTTAGGTAACGGTTCATTGAGTATTTAAGATTGCTTAATATTTGTTGTTGCTTTTCCCAAGCCTTGTCAATTTGGCCAAATACGTAGGCAAGCAGGAAGAAAAAATATCCCAAGGAACACTGTAAAATCGCATTTTACTGGCCTGCTATTAAACGCTCCTTATGTATAATCAGTATGTTCATGTTCATGTTCATGCATTTGGCAGACGCTTTTATCCAAAGCGACTTACAGGGTAGGGAGGAGCAGTTTTGGCCGGGAGTATGTATGGAGAATAAACTTAATTGAAACTTAAATGAAAATCGTCATTTCCAGGAATGTGGATACATATCTTAACATGATGTCCTTAATTTTGTGGATGAAAACTTAGGAGATCTGAATAAAACGCTGATTATTGCATGTAGCCCTCGTGAAAACAAGCCCACTCTGTGTGAGTTTTTCTGACTTGTGACGAGCTTCTCTTGTGTTTTCAGATAAAAATGAGCGCTGTTGTCCCCAACCATCGAAGGACCAAGCCAGGCGGTAAGACTGCCCCACTTGAGACGAGTATTTATTTTACTTTCTCAGCAGAATTCTACTTTACTCTACAGCTAAATCATTGCAGATGCTGTAGGGGTGTGGTTATGATTGTGTGAGTCTAACAGGCATTGTTTTCCATAGTTTGTGAGAAATAAAGAGAACGCATTGTACACCCATTTTGAATCCATCACCAGAAAATGGTGTTAACCAAACAAAAAATGCAGTGAAAGCAACAGCCCATCCAGCTCTTAGTCGCTCCCCAGCCAAACAAATGTGCCTCTCGGTGCTTGGCAGGCATAAAGCCAGGGGCGGCTAACAGCGGCGTGACTGGACCAACCTCCCAGATCCCCGGTCTGTCCCAGAGTGCGGACGAAAACACTCCAGCGGAGCGGATCAGTGGACGTCGGGTCGGGATATTTGCTTCTGATTCCGACTACGTGAAGCTCGCGAAGCAGGGTGGACACAAAGGTAAACCGCCTCGAGCTCTTCCAGAGGACTTGGAATAAAATAAAAAAAAGATGTTGGTGGCAATTTGGAGAAATAAAAAAATTGCTGCGTGAAAGTGACTTTTGCCAGTTTTGTAAAAGCTACCCAGGAAAAACACTCCCTCAATGGCTATTTTTATTTTTTTTACATTTGATTTCTGTGTGTCAAATCTAAAAACTTTAGTTCCCCTTCCTGTTTAACTGAAAACGGTGGAAGCTTTTCATTAATGAATATACACACTTGTTGGGGGGGTAAGAAAACTCCAGGCTTCAGCATCCGGTTGTGCTCTGCATGGATAAGGATTTGTCTCCTAATCGCTGCTGTGGCAGCGCGGCAGGAGAATGGCAGGGATTTGGGGGAACGGGAGCACAAAAGAAGAACATTACGAGTTGTCAATTAAGCCCAAAGAGTCCCAAACCCAGAGTGTGTTTGGGTTTATTGTTCAGCCGCTGAACCGAATGGACAACGTTAATTGTGCTGTAAAAGGGGAGATACGGGGCTCCGTTATGGCCGGCCTCTCATTTATTTAGAATACTGTCTCCTCCTGCAGGGCTGCTGAGTCACGACGCCGACGAAGACGACAAACCCAAGAAATCCTACAATCCACCCAACTGGTTTGGAGGCAATGAGTCGAAGAGGTAGGGAGGCAGACGACACGCTCGTTAAGGCCACATATCGCTGAGAGTTGCGGGTTTTAACAAAAAAAACCCCGATTAGCCCCTCTGGTTACTCCTCCTGCACACACCTGGCTCTTTCTTTCTGGCCGGAAAGCGGTTAGAGGACGACATCCGCGTGGCCTAAGTTTGATAGATGCTTAAGGGTCCTCCCGTTGTCGGCGGGCCTTCGGGGCTGCGGCCGGACTGAGCAGTGCTTTGTGACATGGCCGTGGTTTTGTGCTTGCAGTGGGAGCAAAGCAACGTCTCCCGACAGCCAGGCGAAGGCGGGCAGGCAGCCCCTGGCCGCACCGTTTGGCACTGATAACGGTTCGTCCTGGGAAAGGGAGACTGATAGTTTTTCCCATGGTAAAGAGAAGGTGAATGGACCCCCAAAAAGTCACCCCCCCCCCCCCCCCCCTCCCACAACCCCCCCCCCGCAGACGCCCCCCCCCCTCTCCCTCCCCCCATCTTTTAATATCGATCATTTCCAGCATTTTCACCGTTGTCTTTCCTTTGTTTTCCTCCTGGTTTTGCTCCATTCGAAGTTTGGTTTAATTTTCTGCCGGTGCTTTATGGGTGAGTGGTCATTTTCTAGAAGTTCTGAGAGCAGATTTTTGCTCTGTCCTGTGTTACTTAAAGACACGATTGCATATACCTATGTTATATAAATATAAATTGGTTTACAAAGCTAGGTTTGTGTAATCTAGAATGATTTTTGGTTGCAAGAATGCTGATTATTATTGATAATTCAAAGGGTTAAAAGCTGGTTTGTGGAATAGGAGGTTTGTTGATTTCATCATTTTACTTTGCCGGTTTTTGCTCACGCTTGTGTCGCCTCGTTTTTTTTTTCCATCGCACGATTAATTTCACCACAGCGCCTCCCCCATGCCATCCTCTGCTCTCCTCCCCAGAAATGCCTCTCACCAGCTCACTGGTTCTGTTTGCTTGTCAGGTTTATTGACGCGCTTGCGTTCTAAAGCAGGTGAAAAAGGAAAAAAAAAAAAAAAACGCTGCTTTTGAGTGCAGATAAGAACCGGGTGACTTTTCCGCTCCGCAGGTGTCTCCAGACGGGGCTGCCCACGAGATGGAGGGCCTGTCTCTAGCCGGCAACTTCAAGAGAACGTAAGAATTTGCGGGCGCTTTGTGCAGTAAACCCGATGAAACGAAGCGCTCACGCTCGGACTTCTGCTGTCCCCCTCCGCCAGGTCTTACGATAAGAAGGCGCCTCCGGTCAGCATGTCCAAGCTGCTCAGCCACGGCTACGTGGAGGAGAAGAAGAAGTCGCCCAACGACGACGATGCCTCAAGTACGAATCTGAGCCCGAATGCGAAGGCAATCCAACCGTTGTGTGGGGTGTGTTTTGGCTGGAAATTGAGTCTGGAAAGTGAGCATCGCCGTCTCCTCTCCTCAGTTTACTTTTGAGAAGACCAGACGAAAGCAGTTTTTTTTTGTTTTTTTTAAAAGAAAGTAATAAAAAAAATACAATGTCTTAGTATTTCCGAGCAGTGAGGGTAGAATGTTCTGAAGAGCCACTGAAGCACAGATACACAAAAAGGGAGGAAATGACAGTCGGCTGGAGGAGAGAAGTGGGTGTGTTTAACTGTAAGTAGGTCTTTCTCGGTGAGAGATGACTTTTGGTTGGAGGCTTTTGTTTAGTACAGAAAAGAAAAGCTATCTTCGATAGTAAAGCTAAAGAAGGAGCCACTGAGAGCAGCTAACCACCTCACGCATAACATCCCCTCGCAGAAAGAGAAGCACCTCTGTAACATCAACACTTGTTGTTTTTTTTTTTTTTTCTCTGTTCCAGGTGTGACTTCGGAACAAACCAGCACCGTCATGACGGAGGACGTGGACGAGCTGGAGTAGGCCCCCCCCCCCCCCACGGGTGGTGGCCGTTTTTATTGTAACGCTGGTGACACAAACCCCACGAAACACGCCGCCCCACCCCACCCCCCCGTCCGTCCGCCTCACTCACCTCTTACTGTCCCGTTCACTGTTTCGGTTTTGTACTGATGTTTAAATGCAAAGGTACCGCCCTCTCTTATTTATTTGCTTCGATTCGTAGGAGAAAAGACAAAACACAATGGAGTTCCAGTATCGGTGCTGGCAGTAAATTTCTTTTTGTTTTTGTTAGTTTTTTGCTTTTTTTGAAGGTTTGAAGGGGTCAGGTGGGGGGGGGGGGGGGGTTGGTTGGAAACTTAACAGGCCTCACTCCCACCCCCCCCTCCGGTCGTATGAAGATCGAGTTAGAAGTTTTAAAGTGTTTGTGCTCTTGAATTGTAGTTCCAGTGACGTGAATTATGATTTCATTTGACCAAGGGCTCCTGCTCTCTGAAAGGATGCGAGTTATTGTTTTCTAATTCCTTATGGTGGGTGTTTTTTTTTAGCTGTTGGTGCGGAGACAAAATGATTTGTTGATTTTACAGTTGTGATCACATAATGAAGCGAGCAGCGACAGGTTAGTGCTGCCATAAAGGGGGCCAAAAATGTTTAGTTTTGTTCTTTAAAAATGAAAAAACAGTTAGCTTGTTGCTCAGCAAATAGGTTTTTAGTTTAAAAGTCGCTCAAAGGTTAAAATTGGCTAAACTAAACGAGAGCACCGCGATGCTAGGCTCACCCAATAACGAGAAATGCCAACTAACACACGGTTTACACAAAAAAAAGCCAACAAACGGACCATGCTAACCAAACTGTTTTTACCCAAGTGTGCTGCATTTTATATTTAGTTTTTCCTTAGTGCGGTAGTGATCAAGTAGGAGTTAGACGTCATTGACGTTTTTAGGTGAAGAAAACTTCCACTTCAGAAGCTCTTCCTGTTTTTTCCCGCCATTTTGTGTCTCCCTGAAACGAACGGGGCGGGATTTTTCCCACCAGAGAATGTTAAAAGTTGGCAGCGATTCGGTTCAAGTTGCAGTCGTTTTTGTTTAGTTTTTTTTGTCCAAATTCAGCCGGGTTGTTTCCTTTCCAAAATAGGAAGTGGCTCCTAAAGTGGAAGGATTTCGGGGCAATGTCCGTACGTGTAGATCCGACAAATTCCACAGTTCTCTGAACTGAAGTTGCGAGAGGAGAAGATGTTTGTGGTTTCCAACGCCCCAGAGAGGCGTCGGCCTCCACAAAGCAGTGTTTACGATGTCGAATTTCTGTACATGTGGTATATAGTGTTACAGTATACAAGGAACGGCGAATGTATCACCTCTTATGATGTCTGCTCCTAAGGATGGGTTTATTTTCCAACCGGCCATTTTGAAGTATTCAGGTAATCTTGCGTTCCATTGCGGCGTCATCGTTTTAAAGAGCAGAAGGGAGACGACACTTAGTGGCTTAACTTTGCGGAGTCCAGTCGTTATTTTACGTTTTAGGTTGTTTTTTTTGTTTTTTTTCGCTTTGTAAATCTTGGAAGTGGTGTTAGTTTATGTGAAATGCAAAACGCGCGAGAGGCCGACGGCCGCCGGTCCACAGAGGTATCCCCTCAAGCGTTTCGGCACGAGGAGAAAAAGTCCTCCCGATAATATTCCATGTAAGAACCTGCTCATGTTGATGGCTGCACACACACTCTTGTCAATTCAATAAATGGGCATGTGCATGTGCACAGGTGTACTGTATTTTTTTTAAATGTAAAACTGATGTAGGAATGTGAATTGTCATCCTAGACTTCTTGGGCGATTTTCATTGAGATTTTACAGGATAGTTAAAGGAGTTTTATTTATTTAATTTAAGGATTTTTTAAATAAAAATGAAGGGCCTTTCGTCATGGTAAAGCTCCCTTTTCCCTTTTCCAGTCCTAACCTGGACACTGTGAGCCATTTAGTTAAACCTCACATCGGCCAATCTGTGAGCATTTCGGTTTAAAAGCGGGATATGCCCTGAAAAAAAGGAGGGTTTTGATACATAAATGTGCTTCATTGCTGTGCTTGGCTCGTGCACAATGTAATCCTCAGAGACTGACCACTTTTGACCTCATGGGTTCTACCTTTAACTGACAGGATTTTATTAATCGGTCCTCTATTTCCTTTAACTACATGTTTTTTCTCAAGTTAATTGTAACTTTAAGCAGGAGACCGTGAATGTGTTTCCATGAAATGAACCTGTTTAACGGTTAAATATCCCAGTGGGGTTTCCGTAAAGAGCGCTCTGACCTGAAGCGGTTTGTGTGGACGCAACACACACATTCTCACACACACACACACACATTCTCACACACACAGGCTGCGGACTGCATACCCCCCTGCACGCGGTCTGCAGCTGCCACGCACGCGGGCGCCGGATCGATCCATGTATCGGAAATGGATCCGTAGCCGCATGCTGACGTCACGCCGCTGATCGGCTCGCTGGTTGGTTGGGGCGGGCAGCCGGGGCGCGCGCGGACGCCAGTTCCTATCGCGTGCATTTCAAACCGCCAGTCAATTAAAAAGAAATACATTGATATATATCTATATATATATACATATAGATATATATCATAATAACAAGAAAAGAGCGGATAGAGGCGGGAAAAAAGAGAGAAATACCGCACGAGGGGCTGCAGGAGCGTGCACGGGACCGTTGGCTCGTGACGTCGGCGCGGGGGGAGATGTAGCTGTCACGGCCGTTCGCAGGAGCAGCGGGAGGACGGACGTGTGACGGGACCGACTGAGCCAGCTGTGGCCCCGTGCCTAACGGCCACATCTGGGCGGAGGGTCGCGCGCTGACAGCACGAGGGGCGGAGGGGGGGGCCCCCCCCGCGCGGGCCCCCCCCCCCCCCCCCCCCCCGTCGGCGGCCAGGCTCCGGTCGCCGGTCCGGTGAGTCGCCGTGACCTCGTCCTTGGCTACGAAATGACAAATTAGTGCTTTCTTTCTTAGCTTTTTTTTTATATCTTTTTTTAAAAATACACATTTACCGCGTTTGACAGCCTGGGTGCATGTGGTTATCGGTAGAATCTTCTCATATATCGGGTTTTAAAAGGCACGGGGAGGAGGGGCCACGCGCTGCAAACACATGAAAATCCAACGTATAACCTTTTAAACGTAAAGCTATCTCAACGGCTCGGGTGGAAATATTTGTAAGTCCATGTCTCATTATTACACGCTTGAATCCCTCTGTGTGCCTTCGCCTTATAACAGGAGATTTCCCAATCTGCTTCAGGGAAAAAAAAGACCCATAAGCTCATTGTGGGAGCCTCTTTGGGAATTCTGAAAGGATGAGGGAGCCATAAAGAGCCACCCTGAAAATACTGGATGAGTAAGGTGCTGATACCATAAGGTCAGCACCTAACAGAGAGGTGTGAGAAGCCCCCCCGGGAGGATTATCACCGTTTGGTCCCCGCCAAACACCCGATAGGCGCCAAACCGGGTGGAAAGAGGGATGTGACCGGAACGTTCCGCTCATTTAGCCTCCTCTACCTTCCGCAGGGTCGAAAAAGGGGGGCCTCGGCAGCTCTGGACGACAGCGGGGAGGAGGTGGAGGCCATGGAGGAGGGCGACACGGAAGGGGAAGGGCCCATGGCGGTCAGAGAGGGGCCGAGCGGTCAGGGCCTCCTGCTGGACCCCGGCAACAGCAACACCAACACCACCACCAACCTCCTGGCCTCCGTCAAAGAGCAGGTAGGTGGCCGGAGCTGCTGCGGTCACACCCATGCTGGTGGGAGAAGGTCCTTTTCCCCCTCTCCATTTGAATTTTTTAAATTTTTTTTCCCAAAAAGATTTGGCTTTTGATTTGCAGGCTCTATCTTCCCGCCGCCGGCTCTGTGTCTGCTGTGTGACGTCAGCTGTCTTATGCGGGATCAGAACTGTCCAAAGGGCTCAATGTTGAAGTCCCTCTGTGTCTTTGCTTCTCCTCGCATGGCGTATCTCCTCCAGTTTGTTGATTTTTTTCTTTTGCGCGCATTCGAGATCCCACACGTGTGGATTTGCGTCCCTTTGTAGTAGTTTTGCTTAAGCCTCTTACGAAATCCGGTCTCTTTTTTTGCGTCTTTGATGTCTTTTGTTGGAGTTTTGCTCCTCTTGCAGGGCCATTTTGGATCCCGTTTAGGTAGTTTTGCATGTTTTTATGTTCAGTTTGTGGCAAACATTGTGCGTCCCACTGCATTATTTGAGATTTTTCTTCTCTGAGTTTTAAAAAAAAGAAAATCATTTCCAGTTGTTTTCTTGTCTTTGTGCTCAGCGAACTGTACAAAGAGGTCATTTTTAGTTTTCTTGTAATCTGTTTTCCTCCTTGTTATTGCGTTTTATTTTCTCACTCTGATTTTCTGTCCTCTTTCATCCTTTAGAAAATGTAGCTTTTCTTTGCAGTCTTTTTTATGACAACAGTTGTGTCTTGCCTTTCTGAGTGGAGGCTTACTTTCCTGAGGCAAATTTGCGTCCCTGTTTTGCAGTTTTGTTTTGATTCTTTTTAGTGGTAAATTTGGACCCATCTTACTATGTTTTGTTCCTTTTTTGAAGTTTTTCTTTGTTCCTTTCTGTCCATGTTTGCTATATTTTGGTGTCATTTAGCTTCAATAACTTGTTGGGGTAATTCTAATCTCCATTTAGCTTTGTGTCCCTTTATGTTCATTATTTCTGGTAATTTAGCTTTTTTTTTCCTTTTTTGCCATTTTGCATCCCTTTAAGGTTTGTTTATGAAGCCAATCAATTTTCAGACACGGCTCATTCATTCTTGGTCCTTTCATCTCGCTCACTGGATGAATTAAGCCCCCAAATTTACAAGTTAATCCAGTATATTGTGGCACAATTAGACTAGAATATGATGGATTTTGAACAATTTGGCTGAGTCTTTGAATGAAAGAGTAAGGGGGTCTCTGGAAGAACTGACAGTGGAAGTTTGTTTAGTCCCTTTTTAACACGTTTGCTATTCTCTCTGTATTTTCTGAGACTTTTTTCACTTCATGTTTCCCCCTCTTAGTTTCACTGTGATCCTAATAGATGGCGTAACAAGATTTGACAGTTCAGTTTTAATGATGTAAAATGCATTTGAGGGATGTTTTTTTGCATTTTTATGAACTCTCCCAGAAAGACATCGTCTGTTAACTTGGAAAGAAAAACAGGAGGGACACATGTGAGCCCAGCCTCCATCTGTCTCCAGTCCCCGCTGTTGTTTTAATGCCGCTTTCTGTCCCAGCAGCGCGACAGTCTCTCTGTTCTCCTCTTCTTAATTATACCTGGACTCGGGCCATGTTCTCAACTCGGTCCCTGGGTGTGCTACTCCGAATTAGGAACGCTGCTATTTAAAGGGCTTGTGATGTCCAAGAAAAAGAGACATCGGCTCCTCCTTTTTAATATGCAACTGCAAAAGCTCAGCTGATCGGAAAAGTTTTCAGTAAAGGCCTCCGCCACGTCCATGCTCCTTTTTCCTGCATCGAGTGGTCAGTATGCCAAAAGCAATTAGGTGATCCCCGTGTCATCTTCGTGTCAGTGTTGGTTCTGTTGTTGCCTAATGGCCACGATAGCTCCAACCCAACAGAACAGATATCAGGGTGGCAATGACATAAATTCCTTTTTTTCCCCCTCCTTTTTGTTTATTCCAGTGGCAAAGGTGTGTAAATAGTCCACAACTTGTATGCAGGATGTAGCTGTGTGTGTGTGTGTGTGTGTGTCACAGTCGATTCTGTTGAGTCGGGGAAATAGGATCCATTAAGGCGGACGCAGAGTGTGTGATCCATGTGCGGAAGGGTTAAGTCAAGGGCAGTTTTATTCTGATGGACTGGTGGGGGGTCGTTCATAGACGGAGGTTGTGGTGACAATCGGTCAAGGATGGTAATGCGGGAAGTTCCGAAGGGTCAAGCTCCTTTTCGGGGGGGGTCAGCAGGACCATTTTTGCTGAATGTATCTGTCATTTATGACAGATTTCACACCTTAAATCAAAGCCGTGACGCAACAGAAGGTTGGTCTATCGGTTTCAGATGAATTATCGTTTGCAGGTTAGCTCTCAGAGAAAGATGTCTGTAGCTGTAGTTGTTTTTTGTCAAGCTTGTGCAAAGCGGTAAAAAAGAAGAAGATGTCACTATCAACCGGATGGAAGACAGCAGCCCAACTATTCGGCTAAGAATTGAGAACCAAAATGCCATCCCATTCCATTTCAGAGAAGAGCACTTCCAAATGTCAGGCAGCTTTTTTTGGGTACAGGGATCAGCTGGTTTGTTCAGTCCCAGACAATCGGGTTAGAAGTGTTTCCTATTTTCTTTTCATCTTTCGCTTTCTCACCGACCATCTTTAATAATTTCCTCCTCTCTCCTCTTCTTTCGTTTTTTTTTTTTTTTTTTTTTTGTTAGCTGGAAAAGTCAGGAGTGATTTTGGTGTGATGACGCAACCTTTTTGCTGCATTCATTATGCACACTTTGCATGTTTGTACTAAGGAAGTTCATTACTAGCCAAATGGTGAGCAATGTGCAAAGGACTGAATGCCATCACTTTAAAGGCTTGATGAAAACATTTTCTCTGATGTGTGAAAAGGTCTGATGATAAGTATCTCAGACCTTTTTTTAGAAAGGAGAAAATACTTTTCTTTTTCTTTGTGTCTGACTGGAGCCATTGTGCATCCCACAAATTGTGTATTTGGAAAGATTTTTCTTCAATGTGAGTTAAAAATGATCCTTTCCAGTCGTTTTATTTTCTTTGTGGTCAGTCGACAGTCGTTTTGTGCCTTTTTTTTTTGGTCATACTTTAGGTCATCATTAACCCTATGAGATGTTCCCGTATGATTGGAGGAGATCTTTGTGAAATGCTGTTGGAGGTGATGTGTGTAGTAGCCATTACAGGCCGCTGTTTCCTCTGGAGCATACGATGTGGAGAGCATCGCTGTGTCACCGTGACACCCATTTTTTAGTGGATGCAGCTTTCGGAAATGTGGCCATTTGAGGATGAGACAACTTTTTTTCGTGGGGGGGTGGTGGGATTCCTGTGGATAACAGGCTGGCATAGAAAGAAACCACACCCCGTGACGTACAGAATGGTCACAGTCTAAATTCTGGAGTTGCCGGAGAGCAGGCGTTTCATCCCACAGCTTGACTCAGACTGTCGAACGGTCCGTGACCAGAAAATAAAATCAAGTAGCTTTTACTCCTCTCCGTGTTGGAGAGGAGGCAACGCCGCCTCTGAAGCGTCAAATCTACCGCCCGCAGTTCCTCCACAGAAATGTCAAAATTGGATGTGCTAAATGGAGCGCGGCGGTTATTGCCTTCCGTTGCGTTCGGGGCCCCCGTGCTTTTTTCACTCTGCTCTCGTTTAGCCCATTAAAACCGGAAGAGTGATGATGGATGCGAGCCGGGGCAAAAACCAAATACGGCGACTCTGAAAGCCGAAACCCCCGCGAAGGTTTTGGCACGGGGCATCGGGCCCGACACCCGGACCGACGGGCAGACGCTGGCAGATTGATGCGATGTTGAGACAACAGCCTGCGGCAAAGTTGCTGCGAAAATGAAAGATGAGATCAATGCCGTGGCTGTCTGCGCATTCCGCGAAGGCTTGAAAGGGGGTGAAGAATGAAATATGTCCTTGACAGCGGTTGTGAGGAGTTGGCAGTGCTGTCATAATACTCACGTTGATCACTGTTTCTGTGGCTCAGAGCAAAAGTTGATTGTTTTTATTGAAAGAACTTTTCAAAAGTGGAAAAAACACTCAGGACCACATAGGGTCCTCATGGGGTTAAAGAAGCAGGACTTTATGAATCGGTGTTAAACCAAACGTTCTCAATGCTTGATACTCAGTTGGCTGAAATCATCACAGCAAGTACAAACATTTTCCTACCTTTTGTTGGGCCATAAAATGTCTACAAGTCGCGGATTTAATTACAGGATGACCTTGAACAGCTACTGAACATGTTCACAATAATCTCATTATTGAGTCATCTATGTGAAACAAGCAGTAATTACTACAAAGATTGGATGTATTTAGAAGATTGGGCAGAGTGTTTTTGTAAGTGGTCTCATGGGTTTCGTTCATTTTCTTTGTTTGCTTTGAAAAATAATAACAAAAAGAATTGATGGCTAAGAATACTCGTTATCGGAGGGCTCTTCCGATCCGACTTGTTTGAAGTAAAAAGGAAGAGAAGAAAGAGAAGGGAGCTTCAGATAATGATGAATGATCGTCTGCCTTTCTCCATTTTTAATAGCATCACGGCCATCATTTTGAACTCTGCTCTGCCTCAGTGGTGTTTTTTTCTGTTTCTAGCCCCGGCTCCTTTCTGGAATCTATAAGCGTTTTGTGCTTTTTAAACCAGGCTGGTTTTCTCCAGATCCAAGAGGAATTTGCTCCTCTGAAGTAATGGTGAAAGTGAGAGCCAAATGGGAGCAAACTGGTGAGCCGCGAGGATTATCTACGAACTGTCATTGTGTTGCTTCAGACCCAACGATCCAGCACAACCCAGCATTGACGATGAGAAGGCCGTTAAATAGCAAGATAGAGAGCAGATCTCCACCTAATTATCGATACTTTTAAAATCAACGATATCATGGCAAATCCGCTCTAGTTTGTGTTCACAGGTGCGTTTTTTGGGGGCTTTTTCATTTCCCCTTTCTCTGGACCTGTTCCAGTTGGCAGGCACGGCACAACCTTCTTAGTTCTGGTGGAGAAACGGCGTCAAACCGGGTTTGAACCTTTGAACCTCCAGAACTGGCACGGCAATTCGCCACCAGTAAGGCAGACCCGTCTGAGACCGTCTTGGGCTGGATGATGTTCAGATTTAGGCGCTTGCGAGCCAAAAAAAAAAAAGCGTTCCTCCCGTCGGTATCCTGTCCACCCAAAGAGAAAGAAAGCTGCGTGGTGATGAGAGGAGAGCAGAGGCCCTGTCGCAGAGCAAAGCGACGGCCATCTGCTCCTTTTCGCATCGCCGAGTGCACCGAAGCACGGAGGAAATGCTCTCAAGTGGTCTTCCCACGAATGTGAGAGTAAAATGCACAAGAGGAGCTGTAGAAATTGGGGGGGAAGGCACAATTATTGCAGCTCCGTCATGTAAAAAGAGCAATTTACTTCAAATTTGGGCATCTTGCATTGTCGATACTACGACAAATTGCCTTGGTGGTTAGGGTTCCCTACGCAAAAGCCACGAAATGTGCATCAGATTGGTGGCGTGAATGATTCTTTTCTCCCGTATAAACTCTGGTGATGCTGGTTGGCGGTCAAGTGGTCAACAGTGCCTCGCTTGGGTCAGTCAAAGGCAGGAAAAATAGCCTATCTTTTGCCGTTTTTGACACAGAGAGCATCTGGGTCACACAAGTGGTTTTTCCGCTGCCTGACGGCAGCTCCCGGGTCTGAGAGCTGGGGTCCCTTCCTGCCAACGTGAGGAACGGCAGCGCTGTCGAAAGAACACGCGTGCTCAGCAAAAAACCCCGCTCAAGACCGAGAGAGGGGGAGGGGGGCGGCCGGGGGAGCTCAATAAAAAACGACAACAACCGAGCTCCGTCGCTGTTTCTCCGCGCTCGGCTGGATTTCTGCGACGGGAGCCAAAAATCGCATGCTCGACATCGCAGGGAATTTACAGCGTGGACGAGGGGGTGGGGGGGGGATGAGGGTTTGCCCTCTCACGAATCTGCGGCTTAAAAACCAGCTCGTGCAGTCCAGTTACGTCACTGCCACGATGCCCCCCATGCCGTCGGACGTCTGCCCGGGTTTGAAGGCCCCTCGTCGGGCCTGTTGTTCCTCTCTCCCCGAATCCATCCCCATCTTTTTTTTTTTAAGTTTGTATTCTGTCAGATCTGTTCTGAGAATATCAGAAAGGTGCCCAGTTTTTAAGCTGCGAAAGCATCGAGGGACTCATTTTTTAGTTGTTGTTATCGATACTTTTAAAATCAACGATATCATGGCAAATCCGCTCTAGTTTGTGTTCACAGGTGCGTTTTTTGGGGCTTTTTCATTTCCCCTTTCTCTGGACCTGTTCCAGTTGGCCGGCACGGCACAGTGGTCTTAGTTTTGGTGGAGAAATGGCATCAAACCTGGTTTGAACCTCCTGATTATTAGCTTCCAGAGCTGGCACGGCGCTCCACCACCGGTGCGACAGACCCGTCTGAGACCGTTTTGGGCTGAATAGTGTTCAGATTTAGGCGCTTGCGAGCCAAAAAAAAAAAAAAAAAGCCTCTCTTCCCGTCGGCATCCTGTCCACCCAAAGAGAAAGAAATCTGCGTGGTGAGTTTTAAGTTTTAGGAACTTTGCAGTTCCGGGAGTCGCTCGCCTTTTTCTGTAGGCGCCGTCTGCCCCCTCCCCACCCGCCCCATCCACTCAGGAGACTGGCCTCCGGCCTCGGCGCACGGGCGCAACTTGTTGCTCGCCATCTAAAGTGGCACCGGGAGACGGGAACGCGTTTTAAATCCATGCGCAGGTTACGTCTGTAGGTGGAGAGGGCAGGAAAGCTTGATAAACACAGAGGACGCACGGCGCCGAGGTCCGCCGAGGCTGACGTGGGCGTAACAGCTTGAATCTCTTCTCCTCTGATGATTTCACCCTGTATGGCCGCTGTTGAAAAGATAGTTTAGAGAAACAAATGGAAATCCTATACGTTCAGCGTATCTGGGCCTCTGGAAATGCGGTTTTGTGCGAGCGGCGGAGAGGCAGAGAGCTACGGCGATGCGCCGCAGCGTCAGCAAAAACTAGGCCGAACATTTTCACGGGTGTCAGAGATGCCGAGCGGATAAAGACAGAACCGCGGGGCCCTGATTAGACGCAGCGGGAAGGGGGGGGGGTGGGAAGGAGGGAGGGGGAATGGCTCCGTGACGGCGCACAATACGCCGTTGCCAATCGTCCGCTCGCCCCCGGGCCGGTGTGAGGCGTCGGCCGGCACGGCTCTGGATCGGGCCCGGGTCTCTAGACGTCCGTTGGGCCCCCCCCCCCCCCCCCTGGACTGGAACAAGGAGGACTGTGTGTTCCCGTCCTGTCTCTGCGTCCCTCTGCGGTGACGCCAGGAGGGGGAGGAGGGGGAGGAGGGATCGTAGCTCATCAGTCGACACTCAGAGGGACGGAGTTAACCTGGATGCCTTAGCATGGCTGCAGTGTGTCTCTAAAGCTGTAAAAAAGTCCAGCATTTTTTCAAGTGATTTTAATAATTGTCTGATTCCTTCTTCCTGAACCACAAATTAAGCTAAAAAAACATCTCTTAATGTCTGATCCATCGCTAAGTTAGTTATGTTTTGCATTCAAAATGTTCTCATCATCTTTTAAAATAGATCATCAGGTTTTCTGAAAGCCCATCAGTCTCAACTATATATATTATTTTTTCATTTAAAGTAAGCAATACTTTTCACTAGAGTTTGACAGAAGATTAGAGAAGAAGATTGAATTGATTTTCTTCTTATTTTGTTGTAGAAAAAAGGAAACCAACTGGTCGGTAACACGTTCAGCAAAAAGACGAGTACAGCGAGGGCTCAGTTCACCAGGATTTCCACATTTTGGCATTTGTCTAGATGAGTTCTCGCAGAGCCACAGACATCTTTTCTGGCAGCTGCTGCAGAAGAATCAACACTGATCAGCACCACAGAATGAGCTCCGTCTCTTCGGGATTCCGAGAATCACTAAAGATTTGTTCGGTCTGAGCTGTTGCGATGACAGATTGACAGCGTCCTGCCTTTCTTGTTAAGGTGTCTGAACGGATGGCTTTTGAAAGCGATCCTGTTTGAGCGGCGCAGGCTTGCTGTTCTGAAATAAGGCCGGCAGCGACATCCAAACTTCCCCCGACTGTGGCGGCTTGAACCAGTTGCAAAGTCTACGAGAGAGAGGCTTGATGAATGGGTTTAGGTGTCTTTTGTTGTTGTTAGGGGACCTGATCCAAAGGTCCTCCTGAACACTCTAATAGAAATTGGTCGAGGGATTGTACTCCTCATTGTGCACAAAGAGCATCTATGAGAGGCAGAGTCTCTCAAAGTAAGCGTGGAGTACTTTTTTAAACGAAGCTGATGAATTTTCCATGACCAGAATTACTTACAGCACCCCCCCCCCTTTTTAAATTAGTGTTGTATTCCATCAGATGTTACATGATGTAATGTTCTTTTTATTTTACTTGATTGAGCTCCAGATTTTCCCTCTAGAATGGAGAACCAAAATATGGAGAAAAAGAAGAAGAAAAAAAGTTTGACTTCAGGCACAGTTGGCAAAACCCAATACTGCTGAAAAATCACTTGAATTCCAAACTCGCTCCCTCCTTTCACAGAACCACGCTCAATAATCTGGATGTTAATTCCTCTCTCAGTTCAGTTTTCTCTCTGTTATCTCAAAGGAGAAGTTAGAATCAGTATCCCTGCTTGCCGCTTGTCCTTTTCTTTTCTTAACCTTCCTATTTTTTCCCATATTTGGGAGGCATACCAAGTGAGAGGGCCTCAACGGGAAATAGCTAAAAAGATGCAATTCGATATAATGAAGCGATAAAGTCAAAGTATTTGGCGCACTGCGAGCTACAAGTCAAATACCTCCGAATCCTCCAAACGTGGTCTGGGAGAGTTTCGGAAAGAGAGGCTCGATGAGAAACCACAAAGACTTGAAGCTGTGAAGGCAAAGTCCATTATTTTTCCAGCTTTGAAAGACTCATCCGCTCCACAGAGCTTCTAATTCCTCTCAGGCCAAAACAGGTCACAGTGAAGGGTTGATTCCAGGTAAGAGTTTCAAAAAACTGAAAAAAAGCGATAAGAGAAGAGATCCCAAGGCAGAATTGAGGACCAAAATGTTGATTTATTTTAGTGGAATGTATAGACAGTTGGGAATATTTACTTATTTAACAGTTTTTCCCCCTTGGGGGGGAAACTCACTGATCTTAGCAACCTGATGCGTCGCTGCCTGATGACATAGCAAATTTTTTCCCGAAAGCCTCGTTTGAATGAATCTGAAGTAAACGCACAATTCCTAAAATATGTTCGAGCGCCTGTGCTGGAATTATTTATAGCAGCCATCAAAGGTAAAAAAAAATGCCAAAACGCCTTCATTTCCGGCAGCTAAAGGACGACTCTTGTGTGTTTATCTAAAGCTCTACGCGAGAGCCAAATGGATTCCACACCAACATCGTTGGGTTGAGTAAAAATGCGTCGAGTTCCGTTTTTTTCCTCCGAGGCGATGAGTTATGAGTCGGTAAGGTCGCAGAGCAATTACAGGAAACAACGCTGGCTCGCCCACTGAAATACCTCGGCGTCGGCTATTTAAAACACACCCGGCTTTGCTGATAAGTGTATACAGGTGGCATTATTTTGTCTCTCTGAGCTTTCAGAGTTTTAAAAGAAGCTATCTAAAATAGACATATTGTGATGAAAGGTCATATCTGTTTGCAGCATCTCCAACAAATTGCGACTTTCTTAGTGCCCTGCATGTTTTAAGAATGTGTCTAAAAAGATTATTGGGGGGAAAATGAGCTTGAGGACACTCAGAATCAGTCAAGTCATGGAGGCTGAATGCAGAATGGATTTTTACATTTAATTCTAACTGGCGTCAAATAGGTCTTAAATGAGGGGCTTTAGGTGCCATGTCATGGTGAGCGTTGGGCCCTAATCTCTGCTCTGAACGTGTCACCGCAGGAGCTCCAGTTCGAGCGGCTGACTCGGGAGCTGGAGGAGGAGCGGCAGATCGTGGCGAGCCAGCTGGAGAGGTGCATGCTGGGAGCCGAGTCCCCGGCGGGAGAGAGCAGCAGGTAAATTTGACAGGGTTAAGCGTATTATTTCCCACACTGACTCAGTCCCGGCCGCCTCATTTAAGTTGAGAAAGACATTCTCAGTGTGCAAAAAGGGAAGTATTTAACACAAAGCTGCTGCCGTAGATTCCCATAGTGTAAGAAAACAGATGTAATATGATGTATGTAATATCTGTAATATCCTCTGTTGTCATGATATTAAAACTGATCTCACAAGGTTTTATTAGCCTGAGAAAGCACAAATAAAGAAACGACAATCGCTTTATTTAATTTCGAATGTTGACTGGGAGAAGTGAGCAACAACAGTTTTTTCTAACTCCACGCTGTCTCTGAATTGGCTGTGAGAGGGTTCTACCATTTATCAGTGCCGGGAGATCCGCATTTCCTGCGTGCTGGGTTACATGATATTCAATCGGCTGTTATGAAACTGAGATATGAGAGATCCAGTTTTCTGAAACCGGAGAGCGGAAATTATTCAGAGCTGCCGCGCTTGTTTGCCGATGCGGTATTCTATTTGCTTGGATTTTTCCTCCTCTGGAGTGGATGAAGACACTGAACGCATCGCATGTTGTTTTGGATATTTCAGATTCAGATTCATACAGATGTTTTCTCATAGTAAACAAGGTGAAATAAGCCAGAAGGCCCACGTAGAACCAGCAGCAATGTTACTACTTATTTTTTATTAATGAACGTTTTTTTCCTTTTTTTTTAGCTCTATGTTGATGATTCAGTATGCCGA
Organism: Menidia menidia; assembly: GCA_907169785.1. Classification (NCBI taxonomy): domain Eukaryota; kingdom Metazoa; phylum Chordata; class Actinopteri; order Atheriniformes; family Atherinopsidae; genus Menidia; species Menidia menidia. The sequence goes on from CAJRST010015557.1 coordinate 7,158,894, forward strand.
GCGACTCTTGGTAGAGGCCGTGATTTTTGTTCTCTGACCTCAGGTTCTTTTGGCAGATCTCCCACAGGCAGTGGGTGTTTGATCTCCCTAACGGACACATGCCACTCTATGACTCACCGAGCGTCAGCGGCTCCCAGTGCCTAACCGACTGTAGCGTGTCTTCTGGGTCTTTACTGGAGCTGTGTACATTCCCCCCCCCCCCATACAGGCTCGTGCCCTCCGAGGTGTAAATAGATTTAAAACGATTGTGCAGTTAGAGCACAGATCACTTACTGCCCATCCTTCCATCTATTAACCATGTAGCTTATCGCTCACACACACACACACACACACACTCCTACAGGCAGTTCAGAGTCTTCGATTAACCTAACGCGCGCGCGTTGTGACTGTGGGAGGCAGCCGAATTACCTGGGGAAAATCCCACACGTGCGCGTGGGGGGGGGGGAAAGCACGGAGACGCCACACAAAAAGAGGAAGGAATTGGAGCTGGGAACCCTGCTGCGAGGTGACGGCGATAACCACCACAGCCCATCGCAAACTTTCACCTCTACATGCAGCGGATTACTCTGCCGGGACAGGCTCCAGCCACCCCCCCCCCCCCCTTTTAAAATACTAGGGATGAGCGGCATAGAAAATGAATGGATGGATAAATGTTTGGAGTATTTATCGAACTGGGCCCTGTGCTCCTTTAATTTGACATCCCACTTACGTAACACTGACCTTTATTTTGCCAGAGACCTTCTTAACTGAGCCAAAGATTATTCTGTGAGTCCAAATACATTGCAAATTATTCCTCCACCCCCACACACCCCCCACCATTTCATCCTAAGCATAGCTGCTGCACTCAGAGGGACCACAATTGGACAACAAGCGTTTTAAGTTCTGAAAATGTTCAACAGAGATCATATGTTTCATAAGTCACTTTAGCACTGACATTGTTTGTTGGAGTTTATTTGATATATCTGATTCCATCCTGATAATAAGGGATCTATCTTTTTTTATTTATTTATCAGACCGTTAGATAACGTCGGCCATCATGTTGGATTACCAACTAGGATGAACAGACTTTCACAATTTCATATGTAGAAAAAGAGAACTAAGATCATTTTATACCCTGAAACCTTTGCATAGTTTTTGGCTGTTTTTACATTTAAGACAACATTTTCCTTTACTGGGTCTGGGTGAACTGGAAATCATTTCAAGTGCTTTGAACTACTCTCCTCTCTCCATTTCTGCTTCCTTTCTGCCACCGAAGCTCATCCGAGAAGTCGTTTGCATGGAGATCTGCAGGTAGGATTTCTCACTTTATGGTATAGTTACAGATTTAAGCCATGAAAAAAGTAAGGTCAGTGTCCAGGCTCCACAAACGCATATATATATATTCCGACAAGCTGATGCTCATTTTTCGAAATATTTTAGTATTTGAAATATTAAGTTACATGAAACTTCAGATGAGATTAAATTAATAGAAATTGGCAGGGAATATTGTTTTTCCAGATGAGAAAGCCATTATACCCTCCAGCTGGCAGAAAATTGTCAGTACGCAGCAGCAGGCGGTCAAGCGAAAACAAAACAAACTGCCACTGTACGCTCTGAATCGGACCCATTTACTATTCTGTCCCAGATCCCTCTCCTCAGATCTCAGGCCCATTTTTCACTGTCATCTCTCGGGCAAAAACTCGAGCGTTGCGGATGACACGGGCCTCTTTTTCCTGCTACACCTCGTGCTTTTTTTGTGTCAGCGCATCGCCGGCATCAGCCGTCCACCCCGGAGCGTCCAAACACCCACACACACACACACCTTTAACTGATGGCTGCTTGTTTCACACCAGGCGGAGAGTCTCAGGTGGGAGCCACGGAGGCCTCTGGCTGTCCCGGTCGTCCCCTGGAGGCCGAGGAAGGACTCTACCTGCCCGAAGCGGACCGCGCATCCCTGCATGACAGTGAGGGTCTGTCGGTTTTACGTTCGGACGCGTTTTGGTTTCGTTCGTTTTGGTCATTTCTCAGCCCAGGAGACACAAAACAGCACGTGGTCCCAATCCGATTTTTGGCTGTCAATTTTGGCCCATCGACTTGATGGTGAAACTTTGAGAAATGGATGGAGTTGGTTTGAATATTTGCAGGAATAAAACCAGCAAGCCGTCCCCCCCCCTCCCTCTCTGCTGTGCTTCAGCTCGGCTACAAACCTCCGTCATTCCTCAAGGTTCTAATTGGCTTTTTTTGTGCCTCCCTTTTGTAAAAATCACACTGATTAAAGTGGTTCACTGCGGAGAGACGAGGGAACTATTTCTGTTTTAGAGTTAGTTAAAAAGTTAAGAAGAGAACGTGTCTTCGAGGCCTTTATAAAATCCGACACTCAATTTGGACAGAGAACTGGAGTGGAAAGGCAGTGTTAGAGTTTACTTGGTCTCTTAATACATTTGGTGAAAGCCCTCCCCCAGAGCCAATAAGAAAATCATAAAGAATGGCTCAAAAGTATATTTACACTGGATATTGACTTCTTAAATTCTTAAGAGGATTCATTTACTCAAAGTAGAGAAAGTAGTAGAAATGTGTGTCATTCCTCTGGAAATAATGCCTGCACTGGCGTTTTTTTCAGCTGTGCATTCATTTACACGTGACACAGCTCAGTGGCTCGGAGGAATACCATCAACAAGACAAGATTTACCTGTTAATACAAATAAAATGAACAACACCACTAGTGCCCTGCAGTTTTTAGAGTCATGTGAGAGAAACTTGAACCCCCGTTACAGAGCGATACCTTTCCTGTCTTTTTGCAGGCTGTTATTGTCAGTTTCTTAAAAAAAATTCCAAAAGTATTTTTTATTTCTTCACTTCACTCTAATCCACCCAGAACATGAAAGTCCTCTGTGCCCTTAACCTTTACTTTTTGCTGTTCCCCGTTCCCCGTGTATATATGCTCCTAGGAGTTCCATTAGGCCCCTTCAGTGGAGAGTGTGACATTTTGGGTCCATCAAGATCCCTGGAAGCATGCGTTTAACCACAATAGACGGGTTCCTGCCAGAGTGAGGTAGCGCAGCAGCTGGCGAAGCTCTAAATCCTTTTTGTTTTATCTCCTTTGAGCCAGAGTGCCGCTGCGTTTCTATACGTGCATAAAATTCTGCTGCGCAAACTCCCTTGTAACCTAAATATCCCAAAAGCCATTTAACCTCCCTCTAACTGGAGTTAATTTCAGCAAGAAGTCAGCATGGACCATCTGAGCAGCGGTTTGAAATGTTCAAACAAATTCGCCTTTGGCTTATTTATATTCCATACCGTCGGCGTGGCGTTACAGTATAAAAATATCCTCTATGTGATTCCTCTTCTTCATCCTACAGCAGAAAGTAGGCCAGCATATTGTTCCAGGAGCGCAGCAGAAAAGCCCAACGCAGATATCCATGTGTACATACTGGCATGCATAATGCAAATTTCACAAGTTGAAAGCCGAGTGAGACGACACGGAAATTATTTAAAGGCTCTAACTGATGTGGGAATGGCTTCAGTTTGATCTTAGCACAAAAATAAACGTTTGCTCTTATCTCTCTTCTGTTCTAGGCTCAGGAGGTCATTCAGCCCACATGACGTCCTATTCAGACAGCGGCTACCAAGACAGCAGCGTTAGTTATTACAGCAACCACAACGTGGTCCGCTCAGAGCCCCGGGCCTCGGCATCCAGAAGCCCCAGGGCGGAGGGTCAGGCCTCTGGGCAGGTAGGCCCGTTCTCTTATATGTATGGCAACCCGTTTTTTTCAGAATTAATCAGTACTTAACACTAACTGAGATGTGATCTTGAGCCATTCCAAGCTAATTCTTGGAGTTGTTTCAATACGATTCAGCAAAAAGAGACAGAATACCATATCCCATGCTATAACTCAAGCAGCTAACTGTGCGACCAGCTGAATAAGCTAATGGATCACCTGGAGCTTAGCATGTTGAGTTGAGCAGCCCAAAGGATCAGATCGAAAAGGCTGCAGTGGTTTGCAACTCCAACGTCAAAGTTTACGATTGTAAATTCGGGGTGTCACGCTCGTGTTGTTTGAAGCACCTGATCGTCACATAGGGAGCGCAAATGAACTTGCATGCTTCTCAGGACTCCAAATGAAAGATAAAAGTGTAATTCACACTGGAAACATATCTTATTCCCACTGTGAACATTACCTTGTAAATCTGATTTATTTTTTTCTGTCAAATTACAGCAGCGATGCAAACTTTAGCTTTCCAGTTCCATTGACTGGGTTGCTAAGCTTAGCATGCTATCAAGCAGAGCTTGTTGATGTGAGCTGATGAAGCAACAATGATCGCAATAATGCAGAAAATTTAGCAAATTTAGCCACAAAGTGGGGCAATATTTCTCTCTTATTTTTAAAGTTACTATCATAGCACCCTTAATGAGGTTGAGGTTGTGTTCATAAGTGCTCCTAATCATAGTTTTTTTCCGCATCATAAGACACGCTTCCAAGCATACCCCAGCCCAATATGCAGGTTTTAAATCCAGCCAAGTGCACTTTAATGTTTCTATCGCGAGCATAATGACCTGTAAAAATTCCAGAAAGGGGGAGCGAGGAGCTGCTTCGTCGCCACCCTAATTGCACCTCTCAGCTCCGGCATCCAGCTCGAACGTTTTCACCTCGTTTCAGGCGTCCAGTCGGATGTTGCGGCGGATGGCCTCCAGGAGCCAGTCCCCGGGCTGCGGGACGGCCGGCACCGTCTCGCCGTCCCGCATCTCCCTGCGGACGTCGCAGGGCAGCACCTACGACTCGCCCGTCCTGTCCGAGCCCAAGCCGCTGGCCGCCATCTTCCCCGGCACCACCATGCCGCCCTCCTGCCCGTCGCCCACCTCCCCGGGCGACGCCCCCCAGGGCCCGGGCGGCGGGGAGGGAGGAGTGGGGTTCGGCGGTGGGGGGCGCGCGGGACGGCTGGGCTCCACCCTCTCTTTGATCGAGGGCAGGGCCCTGACGGGCTCGCCGCTCCGCTCGGGGATGACGGCGGTCCCCCAGCATTACGGCTCCACGCTGCCCCGGCAGAGCCAGTCGCTGGCCTACGGCGCCGACCCCTACGGCCTGTACCAGAGGAGCGCCCTGCCCCGCCCCGACAGCCTCATAGGTCAGTCCCATTTCCCTCCGATTTAAGAAATAATGAAAATTTGTTTTTACATCAAACCATGTAAGGTTTAGTTTTTTTCCTGTTGAACTATTGATGAAATGGTCTGAGGAACACATGAGTTCTCCACATTATCTCTGCACATCCCACTGCATAGCTGCCAGATGGTTTGGACAGCGAGGCAAACGCGTTGCTTCTGTTCTCGGCCAGATGCTAAAAAGCAAAAAAAAAATCTACAATGCTTCATGTATGCATGAGCATTCATCTCTGAGACTGTTCAAGTCAGTGTCTCAGATCATTACAGGCTCCATTTCTGATATGGATGCTTGATATTGCAGGTGGACTTGTGTCCTCCTTTAGAAAGGCTCCTTTAAGAGGGGCGCAAGTCCCAATATGAGAGGAAAAATGTACCAAAAATTGTTAAAAATCCACTATGTTTTCATAGGCACTTGTGCACTGGGAGATAGTGTGGGGGGTATTAAGTGTGTTTTGTTTTTTTAAAGCAAATCCTCAGGCTGTAAATAAACAAAGCCATGCTCTGCTGCTTGGCCACCATTTCCTCTGGTGATTTGATAACCTTCTCAGTGTCTGTTGGAAATTTGAGTGAGCGGCGCTGATTTAATATGTGACAGTTTTAATGGAGACTACCCCCGCATAACCTGGCGGAGCCGCGAGAATCATTAAATAAAGCTTCACGCTTAACACAATAACACACAGTAGCGCAAGTGCATGCTCGGCGGGTGACTTTTCTTTTTTTTCTCGCTGCATTATCTTTTCCAGCAGATCAATTGAAGGAAGTGGGGAAAAATTAGTGGTTAAAATTTAAGCTCTATTTCCAAATCTATTTCAGTAAACAACTTTGTTTGTGGAATGTCCTGTAGTGTGCGGATACAAATGGGATTTTTCCAAGAGACTCCTGCCTGTAAAGTTACAAATCTCTGTTTTCTACGTTCCGTGTCACCAAAGATTTTTAAAATTTTCTTCTTGACTTTTTTTTCCATAACTCAAAACTGTCAACAAGAGAAAAAGTGTAAAATAATGAAATTTCTAGGGTAAAATCTTATATCTTCTAAAATATTACAAACATAATATTAAGCACAAGCCTAATTTTCCACTTGGCAACGACTGTAGATAGGATAAGTTGTGTTGATGGTTGTGAAACCTCATGAACCTCACACAGTCCCATCCGGCCCAGTTTTGACTTTTCCTTTTTTTTAATCCAGCTTAAACGCTTTTAGGAAAACAGTTGACTTTAGGCATTGAACACACAAACAAGACACCCTTATAATTATCATGTGATATGAAGAAATGTGCCCATACAGGCAGAAGAGGCTCCTCACCAGGCTGATATTTTGGATGTAAAAAAAACAACCCACAAATCAGTTGGCTTTTTTTATTTTTTATGGAGGAGGAAAAAAACAAACAACCTAAATTTGTATTGACAGTGTGTCTGAAAGATAAAAAGTCAGTGTTGCTCATTACCCCTCCCCTCCCCCTTCCACTTCCTGACACCTGGGCCTCCAGGTGAGCTGACTTCTCATAACGAGCCGTGTGGACACACACGGGCTCACACACGGCCGGCTGCCCTGCCGGCCTTCACCTCAGCCTTCACCTGCTCTCCAACTCCAGTTTGGTATGGAATGACAAAGTTTGCTGTTCTTTCTCAGGGGCGCTAAACTATTTTTGTTATGTCTCCTCTGTGGAGTACCGACATCAAAGCGTGGGCCGCAGAAATGAAGGCAGTGTTTGGTCTGATTGCAGGATTGAAGCACTCCATGTTCATTTCTAGCCTTTTCTAGCCTGTTACCTCGGTGAATACTTCTCCAACTCGCGTCTGGGTAAAGCATCCCTTTTAATTACAAGTTTTAATATCCCCATTGCATCTGTAAGACTGGACTGGGCTTAGAATTTGTATTCATTTATTTATTTTTTTACATTTTGCTCGTCAGTTTATTCAGAGCAAAAAACTTGGTCAGGTTAAGGAGCTGATTGAGGTCCCGGGAGAGCCAACCTTTTGACTCTGCTCCTCTCTGATTGGTCGGGCGAGCGGCGGCTGGCTGAGAAACCGGAGGGGATTATGCGTGCGCCGCTGCCAGGCTCTTCCCTGAGCCCGGCTTACAGACGCCTTTGAGGCGTCTTTGGAGCAAGTTTCCCACCAAACGGACACGTAGGCTTTGAACCGGGAGTATTCTGCTCCGTCACCGGGGGGGGTTTGATGATGTTGAAAGGGCTTTCTTGGGCAAACGCGGTGGATCCGGGGTTTGCGTCTCCTTTTTCGGGCTGGCTGGTTATCGGCCCGTTGCCATGGCAGGAAGAGCTGCTGATGCGGCGATGACAGAGATTTACTTCTCCACCTCTGTCACTTCGCTAAGCCGCTCCCACTGACCCATATAGGGGGAGGGAGGGGAGGGGGGGGGTACTATCACAAAGCCTGATGGAGCATCAGCTTGTGATTATCAGTCCAGGCTTTCTTATGCGGCTGTGCTTTTTTCATTAAATTTTTTTTATCCTTCCATTCATGAGTGATGCTGCACGGTTTATCCGCTGCCGTGCGGGTCTTTGTGAAAAACCGGGTCAGGAGGGCGTTTGTCGGTAAACTTTAGCCTTTTTTTTCTCTTTTTTTTTCCCCCAGCAGTACCGCTAAGTGACCTAATACGGCACCTTAGTCCTTATTCTCTGTCATCCTGTCGATCCACTGTAATCCCAGATTATGCATGGGAGATTATAGATTGATATATAAGATTAGGCTTTTTATTATTTTTTTTGTAATGTGCAGTTGGGAAGTGACACCTGGGGAGCTGCCAGCACAATGAGCCTCCCGGTGATCCATTTTCATTATTTGTTTTCTTTGTACAGCCAAGGTTTTGAAATGGGAGCATCTCCAAAAAAAGGTTGCGTTGCAAAAGAGATGAAAGGAATCCACCGAAAAGGAGGGCCACCCAAAAGGAATGGGCCGTAATGGTGATGGATTCTTTGGCACTTTTGGAGGGTGTGCTGAAAAGGTGTCTGCTTGAATCATTTGTACATCCAGTAACTGTTAAGGTTTTGGAGAAAAAATGGCAACATCATTGTTGACACTAGTTAATTGTTTGGAAAAAAGTTGATTAAAATGCCAGGTCATACAACCTCAGTATGATGAGTCTTTAAAAAATTCTTAAAAACTAGTCATCTACTCATATTTTAATTTGATTAGAAGAATATAATGTATTCCTCTTCCTTCCACACAAAGTTTTAGTCCAAATACAGTTTGTAATGAGACTTTTCCCACAAATGTGTAATTGTTCTGACCTTTTTCTTTTCAAAGCGATAAACTGGGGTCCCGCTGCTCTTCCATATGCATTACGTTGTAGAATTTTATATAGATTTTTGTTGCTATACATGATGCTAGAGCTTGCTTCTGCTGTTGTGGCGATAGATCAGTGTTTTCATTCATACATTTATTTGCAGGCTGCTGTTGTGCTGAATCAAACTAAAATCTGTCATTTTGTAAAGCAGACAACATTTGAAGTGGGCCAGTATGGCCCAATGTGTGAGGACCAACAGAAAAAGAACTGGCGCCCGCGCTGACTTTCTTTTCCACGCCGTCTTCTTTTACATAATTAACAATGTTAGATAACAGCTTCACGGCCGCAGCGAAAACATGCCTCTTTCCTTCTGGCCCGTCCTCGGCATTTGGCAGCTTTACACGTCCTCGACTGTGAGGATCACTGCGCCGTTTTGGGTCCGGGACGAGCCCGCGAGGAAAGCCCAAAGGTTCCAAATGATGTGGTTTGTGTCTTAGTTTCTTAAATGGAGAAAAACAGAGCTGTGGAAGGAAACTATCCATCCCAGCTTTATGTGCAAATCTTGTGCTTGAGGAAGTGGACTGATCTGATCCAGTGTGGCCCCCCCCCCCCTCTCTCATTGCCCTGGAGCTTCTTAATAATTGGAGCGCTGTATGAGCTTATCTGCTGTGAGATTGGAGGAGAAACCCTCTGCCCTGCCTGTTTGTTTTTTCTGATGAAGGTGCCTGCAGCAGATTGTGAAAGACTTCTGGTGCCATTTCTAAACTCCAATATGGTGGCGTCTGGGCGTGCACGCCTCGGCCGATCCAAGATGAGATATCAATCTCTAAAGGACAGAAAGCAGTTTGACCATTGTTGACACCACAGAACAAAAGAAGTTTCAAAGCTCTTGTCCTTTAGTTTTGGAATTTATGCAGTAAAATTATCGTGAGATTTTGTGACGATTCTGTCTGTGAGCTGTAAATTATTTTTTTATTTTTTTTTGTCCTGTTTTTTGCCCACCTGCAGGGCTGCACAGCTCATACGCCGGTCACGGGGCGCAGATAGATCCAGAGCTGAGGGCAGCTTTGTCTCCAGACTGCCATATGACTCCTGTTTTTGATGAACGCTCCTTCCAAAGCCCGCTGTACCACAGCCCCACGCACGACCCCCAAGGCTCCCTCTACAGGAGCAGCACAGGTACTGCGCCTCCATCGCTCTGGGAGTGGGTCCCCAAACATCTGCGGGGCAAGTGGTTTTTGTGTTTTTATGCAACTTTTCCTGCCTGTTGAGCTTCAAATGGGCATTTAAGGCAGAATCTGCGTTTGGAATTAAGCAACTAAGCAAACTAGGAAAAAAAAACTATTTCAAAAGGAGAGGCAATTCTAGTGTTTAGGCATTAAATCTTGGTTTTGACAGGGTTTCAAATCTAGTAGTTGTCACCAGGACAAGAGACAGAGCCCCTTTCTGCGTCTTGTAAATGTTCTTTCTTTCCTAAAAAAAATCCCATTTGAAACAGTGGCTTACGGGCGCCTTATCTGTTATCATTATTATCTCTCCCTGAGGTCGGCTCTTAATTGCGCTGAAATCGTTGGTGTTTGTTACAGCCTCCTAATTCTAGGCAGAATCTTTTGAAGCCGAACACTTGGAGCGGGTCGATGGGGCGAGATTTAAAGAGCCGTTTTAACGTCGTTTAGCTGCTTTGCCCCGTGAGATATTTTGCTGCTTTTTAAAATTTTTATTTTTTCTGTTGCCCTCCAAAGAGGTTTCATGGGAACCATTTGTTTAATGGAAACAAATGGACTGCTTGGACTGGATAACTGCTTTCTCCTGCCGTGTCCCCTCCCAGGTATGGGGACTCTCCCTCGAGCCACGAGCCATTGCGGCACGCTGCCATACCAAAGAAACAGCTTTGGGCTGACCTCCGCGGCCGTCTACGTGGACCCCCTCAGGGTGTCCGGCGAGCCCGTCTACTCCCACCGGCACTCTGGCCTGCTGGACCGGGCCGTCACCCGCACCCCGTCCATCGAGAGCATCCACAAGGATCCCAGGTGACCGGCGGATGCTAGCTAGTTTGCACGTAGCGTCTTTGGGTGGTTCCAGCACGTTGGAGAAGTTAGCGGAGTTCTTCAAAGCATTTTGGCAGGGTCTGCCGGTGGCCTCCGTGGGCGCCGCACCATCTGCCAAAATCTGTGTTCTTCTGTTGGCTGAAAATAGTTCTGACTCTGGCTGTATGCTAAGGCTCGCTATGCAGCGGCACAATGAGTTTAAGGCCAGTTATCTAGGACTGTGAAAGAGGGATAGACTGTCCAAAACTTTTCCCCAGTCTAAGGTAGTTGTAATACAAAAAGAAAGGCAAAATGATGTGACATTTGTCAAACTATCTTCAGTTAAGGTAGAAAACGACCTGATTCCCGGTTAGATTTCAGTTGAAAGTGTCTAAAAAAGAAATTCAAACGAACCCCTGTAGTTTTCTATTTTCACATCGCTGTTTGCGGTCTACTGTATTTTTGTCTCCCGAATGCCCAGCCTGAAACGCTGCCCATCCGCTGAGTCAGCAGAAGATAGCGTCAGACTTGTCGGTGTGTCTGCCTGGGCACCGATTTACTTTTTTTTTTTTATTGGCTGGAAGTCGTTGTTTTGGGATGAAACTGGTAGAACCACGAACGAGATGGAAAAAGTCAGTGGGACGAACCTTCTGGAAAGCCCGTGTCTGAGTGAACTATCCTGGCAGTCGATTCATTAGTGGATTTTTCTTGGTCTGATGCTGCCATCTAGAATCCAGTTTTACAAACAAAAACATTTCTTTATATATGTATTTTTAAATAGGAGCGCAAGCATATAACTAAATTTGATCTTTTAAATTCTCGGACATCTGAAGCCTCGAAACTAAGAAGAAGGGCTCTGTTTTCAAAGCCTGTCTGTTTGCTCCCAGGGAATTTGCATGGCGCGACCCGGAGCTGCCGGAGGTCATCCACATGCTGCAGCATCACTTTCCGTCCGTCCAGGCCAACGCCGCAGCCTACCTGCAGCACCTGTGCTACGGAGACAACAGGGTCAAGGTGGAGGTAAGGCCACGGCGCACACCAGGCAGCTGAAGGGATTAAAAATAACGAGACGAGGCATCACCACTCGCCGTTAACCGGCCGGCAGCGTCACGACTTTAAATGACACGAGAAAGTCCCTCCAAACAAGAGGCCCACGTTGCTGACAAACGTACTTTTATTTTCTCTGATAAATGTTGACCTGTTTGTGTTTTTATAAAGGTGTCACTCAAAGTTATTTTTTTCTCTAAAACACCAGGAAATAGACTCTTTCTCTTGACACGGTCTCCCTTTTTTTTATTTCTACGCCTGAATGCTTTCTCAGCTGACAGTTTGAAATGCGCCTTTTTTTTTTCACGCAGGCAGCCAGACTCTGAGCCAAATCCCCATCTGTTCCAATAAAACTTAAACAAACTCTGGCAACGCTCAGACCGACTGAAGCATCAGGCACGCCGCCCCCCCCCCCCCCCCCCCCCCCACCCCACACCCACGCCCCCCCCCCCCCCCCCCCCCACATACACTGATGCAGAGCGCCTTCTCGCTAGCTCACCTGCCTCTTTTTTTATGTGGTGATGAGCTTTTTAATTAGTCACCGGCGCCAGCTGGTTTGACCGGAACCAAATGGTTCTCCGCAGAAAGAGCGGAGAATCGGAGCACAAACGGGAGCGAGCCGGAGAGGAGTTCTCTTTGAGATGACTGGAGCTTTCACATCTTTAATCACAGAAAGTTTTGGAAGATCACAGCTAAATTAGATCATTGCTTGCTTTTGCGCTTTTCATCTTTTAGTTGTTAGTTAAATCTTTGTTAGTTAGATATCATTAATGTCTGGCTTTTTTTCTGAGAATCGTGCGAAATTGACAGGGTGTAAAAAAAAGAATTACGACTTGCCGCTTTTAAGTTTAGTTTTTTAAGATTAAAAGCGACCAAACGGCTTCAGAAGTGGGTGTAAATGGTCGGGCTAACTGCTTCCCGGTCTGCAGGTGTGTCACCTGGGAGGGATCCAGCACCTGGTGGACCTGCTGGACAACAAGGTGGCCGAAGTTCAGAAGAGCGCCTGCGGGGCCCTGAGGAACCTGGTGTACGGCAAAGCCACCGACAGCAACAAGGTGGCGCTGAGGAACTGCGGCGGCGTGCCCGCTCTGCTGCGCCTCCTCAGGAAAACCACGGACAACGAAGTTCGCGAGTTGGTCACAGGTACGTTCTGAGCGAGAACTCTGTCGTAAACTGTCGGATCAGGTTTCTCAGCTGCTGGTACGATGTTGTTGGCCTCGCTGCATTGTTGTTTTTAGTTATGTTGCAAATCTCTGTGAGTTTTAGAATATTTATTGAATAAAATGAAATCGGTATTTCCCACAGGATTGAATTGTTGTTCTTAAATCCGATGTAGGGTTTTTAAATGGAAAAAATCTGAATGGGAAATGTAGCAATCTAAAAGATTCAGCTCGTATCACGGAAAGCTCAAACACATTTTGCTCTGGCTCGTTTAAAAGGAAAAAAGATGCGGAAACCACTTTGAGCCACATCTGACCTGGAAAAGATTGCAGTGACACAATTTATCAGCAGGCTATGGTCAGTGCCAGCACGCTATAAACGTATCACTGACTGGCATCTTTCCAGATGCATCTTGTGCTGTATAATATCCAATGTTCCCAGGGTTTAAACCAATTCCTCAGGAAAAGGTCCCTTCAGTTCTTCTTGTGGATAATTTATCCCCCAATGTTCCACAAGGTCTGTTTTTGGTTCCAGCTACGTCTTTTTTCTGAATTACCACTTCAGCTGCTTTTTAAAGACATGTTGTCCTTGACTTGTTTTTTTTTGTCCATTTTAGTGACTTGAGTTGTTTGGCACAATGTTTTTAGATGGCTTTACTACTTTTTGTCATGATTCAGCAAATGTAAAGATTTTAAGTGACCCAGAGCATTTTGATCTTCAAAAGACAAATGTGTTGTTTTATTACTTTTATCCACAAGGATACAAAGAAAGTCAGTATTATCGTGGTCCCTAATAATAAATCTGATGCCGAAAGTTGACTTTTATACGAGTTAAAAGTAAAAAAATGCCTGACACATTTGGGAGCTTGTAGGTAATTCTGTCCTTGTTGGTATCTCTTCATTTTTGGGTCCAGTGAAACACTTTGTCAAATGGTTGAGTGGCGGGTAGTTCCTGTAATGCCACTGGAGCTGACCAATCAGAACCGACTGGGCTTTTTGGGCCGTCCATTTATACAAAGTGTGCCACTATAGAAAACTATAATTCAGCTCGGAGCAACTATTCATCTTTTTATCTCTAGCATAAAATCTAGACTGCCTGAGTGTGTAATGTTGAATTTGAACTAGATAAGTCAGTCATGGATGGATCCCCTCAGGTCCGGTGTGGTCATTTCACAGTAAATTTCAGTCAAAAGAAGTTCCACATTTAGATGAATCTGTCAAATGCGAGTGCGACGCGGTAAAATCCCACAGCGCCGCGTGGGTGTGTGGGCGCCGGCCCGCTGGCCGGCCGTCACTCTGCGGCACCGTCCGACTGGCCGGCGGCGCATTAATCTGCGCATCGGCTGTTCTGTGGGAGGCGAGAGCGGCTTAAACCCTCGGCGCACAATGTTGACAGAGCAAAGCTGGGCACAGTTGTCGGGACAGATGTTCAGATAATGTGGGTCGGAAACGGGACGACGCCGTCGGCTCTGCGGCCACGCCGCACACGCCGTTTGACTGTGGTTCCAGCAGAGCCAGAAATCCAAAGGAAGTTGGGGATTGAATCTGCTAGCTGTATTTTGGCCTGTGTTGTTCTTTAACTTTCTCTGCTTACGTTTGGAGAATGAAACCCGGGTGTCTCATATGACCCGCTGCAGAGGAAATGGGCAGTTTGCATTACCCAGTATGGGTGAATTATGAAATCAAATGGGTTATTTTCTCATTTGTTGTTCCAACAAATCTACCATACTGTACAAAGTTCTTAGGTTTTTGCATGACATTTAGTTAGGCTGGTCTTCAAATTAAGTAAATGGATGCATGACTGACTAGTTATGTTAAAAAATGGGAGTCTACACGGCTCTCTTTGGGTCCAGCCAAAGCATTTTAGTCGGGCTGATGTTTGGACTGGTTTGAGTTAACCAGTGCAGATCCACAATTATTTCAGATCCATCATACACAGCTTTAAAAAATAAATAAATAATTGTCTGACTTTTTTCAAGCTCAAAACGTCAGAACTGACAGAGCTGGAGCGTTTTCCATAACCAAAGCTGCTCTTTGCCTGCCGTTGCCAAGGGAACGTGACGGACAGCCTCATTCCTTCTGTCCTCTCGTCTTATCTCTGGGCTGAGTGAGAGAGTAGCAGACTAACGCGCACCGCTGACCTTTACAGTGAAAATGACCTCTAGTGACTGACTGTTTCTGTGTCGGTTCCATACGTTTGAGCCTGTACCTCAGCTGCTTGGGTGGGCTCCTATTGGCTGGCTATTAAAATGTAAATTTTTAGGTCATGCTAGAGAATGCAAAAGCAATCGGACATGGCACTGTCGGTTCATTTTTGGGCAGAAAACCCTATGCAGAGCGTAATAGATTTGAGAACTGTTGTATATGTATTTATTTCAGCTTTGAGTCATTAAATGGAGCCCTTTCTGATAGCAGCTTTAGGTTTTCATGTCAGATTCACAAAATAATTAATCTTAATGATCTCTGACATGTTTTCAAAGCTGACGTTTATTTTCTTTTTCCAAGTCTTAATATTGATAGCAGGGGAAGGGAAGGCGGCAGATCTCCTTTGGTCTGAGTGGCTTTGTAAACTGGAGTGTCTCTTTATGTGACATGCATGTGATTTTTTTAATTTTATGTTCTGTGTGTCTTTGGTAGTATTTTTTTTGTTGTTTTTTTCACTTTGACACGTCTGACCATGAAGAGATACTAAATGTAACAGTCTCTGGTACCAAAAGGTCCTAAAAACTTTGTTATTTGCCTTCTGACCCACAGGCGTCCTGTGGAACTTGTCCTCTTGCGACGCAGTGAAGATGACCATCATACGCGACGCCCTCACGACCGTGACCAACACGGTGGTCATCCCCCACTCTGGCTGGAGCAGCGTCTCTCACCGCGACGAGCACAAAGTCAAGTTCCAGTCCTCTCTGCTGCTGCGCAACACCACCGGCTGCCTGAGGTGAGCGGCCAATCGAACGCACCCCTCCACGCAAGTTCCAGCTGCTTTCATCGGCCGCGTTTGTCACGGCGCGGACCCTTTTTAAGGCCCTGCCGTTTCAAAACGTTTCTCAAGGCCGATAAACTTCATTTGCTCTGAAAACGGCTTTCTGCCAAAAAAAATGCCCCAAACGCCCCCTGAGCTGCCAGCTGTGCCGTTTGCTCATTAAACCAATTTCAGTTTTTTATAGGGGTGCATGACTTTTAGATTAAAAAGAAAAAATGTATTGTGCGTTTCTCATCTTAACGATTCCATAAAACCGCCACCCATAATCAGAAACGTATAATCCATCAGGAGGGGGTCCCTGTAACAGATTTTACGCAGCAGTAAAATCTCGAAAAAGAGACGGCAGACCAATAAAACTTGAGTGCGTTCCCCAAAAGTCATTGTGGGAAATTGTATTTTGCTCACTTCTAAATGAGAAACAAGGCGTCCATTTATGAAAATAAACGCCTTGTTTTTTATTATCCAAGGGAGTAGGAACTGCTTTGAGTGAACAGAGATGTGACAACACACGCACACACACACTCCCTGAAGTAGGTCTGCAACTGACAGCCAAATGCATCAACTTTAGCTGCTCCGAGCTGCATGCAAACCGCATGCACAGAGGCCTCTGGCCTTTCCCTTCCCTCGCACTGACGTGAAGCTGCAGATTGACGGTATGGAAATGCATTGCGGGAGCCGCGTGCCGTTGTGCAGCGTCCTGGCGCCGGCTCCTATTGGAGGGTCGCTTTCCTCCTCGGCTGTATCCGGGCAGTTTTTTCAGCCACCCTGTGGGGGAATCCGCACACTGCACGTCCAAGAGAATAACGTGCGTGTTTGTGTTCTGTTCTGCGCGCGCGAGGAACCTGAGCTCGGCGGGGGAGGAGGCGAGGAGCCAGCTGCGCTGCTGCGAGGGCCTGGTGGACTCGCTGCTGCACGTCCTCAAAGCCTGCGTCAACACGTCCGACTACGACAGCAAGGTACCCCGCACGCGCAGCACTCTGCTCGTCACGTCCACCGTTCCCGAGGGGGCGTGCTCTATAGGAGTCTGACCCCAACATAGCTTCTTCCATCGTCACTACACGATGGAGACTCATAAGATGCAGATGGTGTGATTATAACAGAGAACTAGTAACGGCAGTAGATAGTAATTAGTAGTGGATGATATATATTTTTTTCCCCTACATGTTTTACTTTCCCTCAACGTTTAGATTCCTAGCTCTTTTAAATCCTAGTTTTGGATGGGTTTGGTTCTATATTTTTAAAGAATTGAATCCAGTTTGTCATTTGAGTTCAATTGAACGTAGCGGCTTGAGGCCCACATTACTTGATTGAAATGACCAATGAGAACCTGAAAGTCAGTGACTGTAAATTCTAATCTTGGACCTTTTCCTCACGCCCTTTGTTGTCCATCTTGTTGAATAAAACCAATTTTACTTGAATCCAAAAGCAGGATGAGCTGCACATCCAACGTACAGAAAGATTTTTGACAGGTGACACAATTCCACCTACTCTCATACAATATATATGAGAATTCTTTGTGCAGTCAGTGTTGTTTTCGACTTATTGGTTGGTTCCAAACAATTGGAAAAAACCTACACTCCAGTTTAAAAAACAATGGTGGCTGCGTCAGGAAAAATAAAAGTACAAATCTCTTGATTTGATACCTGATTTAGTTAGTTATATGTCATCTTCATGGCCAACGATGAAGGGTTAGGGTTAGTCACCATAGCAACAATATCCACGGGACAAAATTCCTGCCGTGCGGTGATGTTTGACACTTTGCGGTTTTGCCGTCTAAAACCTCTTTGACGGTTACAGCGGTTGCATATATGGTATAGTGAGATTAAAACATTGTTTTCTTGCAGCTGTGGTCTTGATGCAATGAGCTGAGACAGTCTGTATTTGTCTGTCAGATTGTGGAGAACAGCGTCTGCACTCTGAGAAACCTCTCGTACCGGCTGGAGGTGGAGATGCCCTCTTCTCGTCTCCTGGGCAACCAGGAGCTGGACACCCTGCTGGGCTTCTCCTCCCCGGCCAAGGAACTGGACTACCTCTGCTGGGGGAAAAGGAGGCGTGGCCGGAAGAGGGGCGGTTGGCCCGAGGGCAAGGTACGCAAACGGAAAGGAGGGATGCGCGGAGAGGGGCGCGGACGACTCATCCGGCCCAACACGCACCGTCCCAGAGGCTAAATCTTGTTAGATTTTTCTAAGAGAAACACAGAATCGAAAGTAAACCTAATACGATGGCACATTGGTGCAGATCCCAGAACACAGACCACGCTTAAGATTTCGAGTGGCCACAAAAAGACACAGTGAGACTAAGATTTGCACATCAAGACATGGCAGAATTTGAAAGAGAAATAAAATGGAAATATGTCTGGAAATGAATGAAAATGTTAAGAGATCTGGAACAAATGACGTGCAATACCCAAAGTAACCCAGTTTTAAAATGACCTCAAGGTGACTCTCAAAAGCGGCAAACCTTTTAAGTATGCCATGAAATGTATTGGGAACGATGTGACAAATATGGCGTTTGAAGGCAGCTTTTAGGCCAAACTATACGTCCTAAAAGTTCTTTTCATGTATGTGATGAGTTTAGCCGCTCCACCTGTGCTGTGCTGTGTGCAGTGGGACGGCATGGGGGCAGTCCCGGGTTTCTCCCAGTGTCTGAGAGGAGCGGAGCTGCTGTGGCACCCGATGGTGGTGAAGCCGTACCTCAACCTGCTGGCTGAAAGCTCCAACCCCGCCACGCTGGAGGGCGCGGCCGGCTCCCTGCAGAACCTCTCTGCCGGAAACTGGAAGGTAGGAGGTTTAGATGCGAAATTACAGAGACTTGAAGAACGTAGTTACGGAAACCAAACAAAGCAGAAGATGTCCTGTTGGTTTTTTTCCCTCAAAGTCCCCATACCTTGAAGCTAATTAGCGAAAACATGGACTATTCCAAAAATAATTCAATGCTAAAAAACTAAATGTACATAGAATTGATTTAGTTTATTTTTTCCCCTCCCGTACGCAGTTCTCGGCCTACATCCGAGCGGCGGTGCGAAAAGAGAAAGGTCTGCCCATCCTGGTGGAGCTGCTGCGGATGGACAACGACCGGGTCGTCTGCTCCGTCGCCACCGCCCTCCGAAACATGGCGCTGGACGGGCGCAACAAGGAGCTGATAGGTGGAAGCACACACGATCAGAGCGGCACATCTTACACACAGAACACACAAGGCGCACTAGTAAAACTCTGGGGAAGTTAACTTTTTGTGTTAGCATCCTTTACATTTGAATCAATAGAAAGATCAAGACGGGTTCTTAAATCAGTCTATGAACAGTGTATTCATTCTAACAAAGATTGGCACACATTGCCCCCTTGTGGGGAAATAATTGACATGCATTTTTTTAACTTTAGGTTCTGGATTAGAACCCCGGTTCTCTTTAATGGCATAAATTTTATGTCTCACTATGGGGTAGGGTTGTCACGATACTAAAATTTTCCACTCGATACCGATACTCAGGAAAATACTCGAAACTTGATACCATTTTCAATACCACAAGGATAAAAACAAAGACCCCAAAATTTAACTGAATTTTGACGGGTTAGTGTCTTTCATTTCAAACTGAGCTGTTACTAATGTTATTGTGACTGGTGGCCCGCATTACTAACCCTAATCCTGACCCTAACCCTACAGCCTTCATAATTGTGAGAAATAAATATTTGTTGGTTAAACTTGTTTGGACTTATTCTACAAACCTATTTAACATTACACTATTTTAACATAATATTACGGATAGAGTTTAATTCAGTGTTTGAAAGATTAATTTCACTATTTTTAAATTAATGTCTATATTGCCATGAGGCATTACTATTTTCTTGCCTGGGATTGGTGACCTGGATGTGGGCGGAGTTAGATATGTACTTTATTAATGGTAGCACGTTATTATTAGCCATTAGCCGAAGCTAGCAGTTCAAGGCTAACGTCTTGTTGATGACCATAAACGACAAAAAAAAAACATAAATAAATTTGAGAGAAGGGGGCCTCACCCACCCAGAGAAGTTACCCAGCACTGAATGCCTCTGATATACAGCTAGTGGAGAGGTATAGCCATCATACCCAACAGTCTCTGGCATTGTTTGACAGGGCTTCCCCAGCTAAACTGTGCTAGATGTATATGTGGATGTCCCTATTGATAACCAGTCCCTCGTGGGCAGGAACGACAGCAGAGACGTGCGTGCGTCAACATCCTGAATTAGTATTTTCTTAAAAAGCGGTTAAGGGTCTCTGCCCTTTTTGGGTGTGGTATTCTTTGGGCGGGACTACGGTTAAAGCTTGCTTCTTCCTCCGAGGAAATGTCTTCCAGAAGAATACTGGTGGACTCGCCTTGAGCACGAGAGTATATTATTTCCTTGAAAAGTGGTGGAGCAACATAGAATTTGAGCCTGCAGCCCTCCTATCGTTCTCAACACCCACAGAGTATCGCTACTCTCTGAAGCTTTGTTAGTATTGCCACTGTTTCTATCTGGGAAAGGAGCGGCCGGCGGCTGAGTCGTTTGCCCAAGTCTGTGAACCGTTAAGCTCGGCACACAGTAGGAGAGTTTAGGATCCCTCCGTGAGAAGCGAGAAGAGGTTTTTGAATGACAAGTTAAGCTATGTCGGCCCTTTGGATAGGAGGAGGGTCCCATCCCCTCCTGCCATAGATTTACGTTGTTTATGATCATTAACGTGACGTTAGCCTTGAACTGCTAGCTGCGGCTAATGGCTAATAATAACATGCTACCATTAATCAAGTACATATCCGTCTCAGCCCACATCCAAATCGGCCATTTTGATTACGTCACCAAAAGGGAAATCCCAGGCAAGAAAACAGTAATGCCTCATGGCAATGTAGACATTAATTTAAAAATAGTGAAATTAATCTTTCAAACACTTAATTAAACTCTATCCATAATATTATGTTAAAATGGTGGATGTTAAATAGGTTTGTAGAATAAGTCCAAACAAGTTTAACCCCAAAATTGTTTCTCACAATTACGAAGGGTGGAGGGTTAGGGTCAGGATTAGGGTAATTAATTCGGGCCACCAGCCACGATAACATCAGTAACAGGTCAGTTTCAAATGAAAGACACTAACCTGTCAAAATTCAGTTAAATTTTGGGGTCTTTGTTTTTATCCTTGTGGTATCGAAAATGGTATCGAGTATCGAGTATTTTCCTGAGTATCGGTATCGAGTTGAAAATTTTAGTATCGTGACAACCCTATTCGGGCCAGTAGAAATTTTGGGAAAGCCTGCCATACAGGCCGGGAGAACAGTCAGTAGTCAAGGTGGGAGATAACCATAGACTACGCCAGGAGCTGGGTAGCATGCCGGGGTTATGTATGGCGGGCGTAGTGTGAAGCGACAAGATCTAGCAAGGGAGGTAACACGATTGAAGAAGGTCAGCTGGTCTGGTCTCTATGAAAGAGAACTGAAAAAAGGGAACCCCCCCCACCCCTCCACCCCCTTTCCAAAAAAACAAACCACAAACACTTTTAAGATGCATAGATGAGTTGTATAAAATCCAATTTGTAGGCGATTTCTAACTGGAAGTCAGCAAATTAGAGGCCACGGCTGACGTTTTTTTGTGCCTGCGCCCCCGCAGGAAAGTACGCCATGCGGGATCTGGTGAACCGGCTGCCCGGCAGCAACCCCTCCGTGCTGTCGGACGACACGGTGGCGTCGGTGTGCTGCACGCTGCACGAGGTGACCAGCCGCAACATGGAGAACGCCAAAGCTTTAGCCGACAGCGGCGGCATCGAGAAGCTGGTGGACATCAGCAAAGGCAGAGGAAAAGGGTAGAAAACAGAGGCTATTTTTGCACACTAGCTTAATTTAATTTTTTGTGTAGTCATTATTTAACACCAGATTGACGTGCGCAACATGTTCCAGGTACTCGATGAAAGTGGTGAAGGCGGCGGCTCAGGTGCTGAACACGCTGTGGCAGTACAGAGAGCTACGGAGTCTGTACAAACAGGTCAGTGTGAACCCACAGCTGGATATGAACGCCCCCACCTCTTACTGCAAACAGAGCATTGAGCTGCATTCATGTGGTGTGTGAACAGGACGGATGGAACTACACCCACTTTGTCACCCCCATTTCCACTCTGGAGCGCGACCGGTACCGCTCTCAGCCCACCCTGCCCACCAGCCCACTGCAGATGTCTCCCGTCATCCAGTCAGGTGGGAGGACAAAGTGGCACTTAACGGATACCTTTTTAAAGAGAAAAAAAGAATGATTGAAGTTTTGTTTTTTCTTTCTCCAGGCGGCAGCGCAACATCCTCCCCCGCGATGCTGGGGATTAGACGACACAGCTCCAACTACCAGAGGGCACAATCATCTATGCAACTGAACACTTATTACGGAGACAGTTTACACAAACGGCAGTACACAGGTCTGCATTTGGGCTCTCTGGGGCACATGGGTTTGTCCACTAATTCCTCAAATTGTTTGCACTTGTTTTGGTTTGCCGTTTCAGGGTCCGAGAAGAAAAGCCCATACTTCATCGGGACCTACTCGTCCCAATCCGGAGAGGATTTGAGACGATTGCAGGTAAGACCATTGCATTGTCTGCTCAAAACATAGGATGGATTCTCCTGTGCCGACAATCAGGGTTTTTGTTGATTTTCCTATTGAAACCTCAGACATTGCAATCAAACTATGATGGTAGCATTCAAAGTCTAATTCTGCAAACTTGTGTTGAAAATAGGAGATAAAAGGCTGGCAAAACTTTGAATATGGTAGGAAATCTAAGATGTTTAAGGTTAATTTAAGGTGTGCCGTCACCTCTTGTGCCCATCATTTGCGAGTCGGCGGCGCTGTCTTTCTCCATTCAAATAAGATCAGTTTCCTGAGCAACAATGAAGAGAACGTTATCACTTTTAGGAATTGTTTGTTCTGTTTTCACCAAATGGGCCGGGCTCTCTTTTAGTTGTAAATGGCTGAAAAAGTGGCTAAAATTTGGGTCCAAAATTCTTTGCTCTTTACTACCTTGTCATCTGACTGGATTGACATTTAATGTCTTATACTTAAATAAAGATTGCATGTTCATTGATTTAGACAACAACGGGGGGGTGGTCACTTGTAGTTATTGTCTGTGTCATTCAGAGGGAGCCCTAGAATTAGCTGGGTCAATTCGTTTTATTGCCTTTGTTCATCTTGCGTTAAGTTTAATTTCTCTTTTCCTTTTACCAGCGTCGCATGAAAGGATTTGTTCTCGATAACAGGCTTTTAAGGATTCCCCAACAATACGGCACTACTTTTGTAGGGGTTACGGTTAAGTTGTAAGAGACACGGTATTTGTGAAATTGGTAAAATGACGATGTGGCAATAGCCCGCTATTAAAATAAGTTTGAATATGCCTGGACTGTGATTGGATATTACTATAGTATTCTATACCTGAGGGAGACAGTCTAATAAGAATGAATCAATACTAGTAAAAATCTCCACGGATCAAATGTACTGTTGTCTTACGTGTGGGTTTCTAATAGTCACGTTTTGTTTACAGTAGTTTTTTGATTGTCTTTTGAACGTCCTCATTTGAAACGTACTTGTCGGGATTCCATAAAGACGAAGGAACAATCGAATTTTGACCCACCGTCCTTTCTCTCCCAGCACACGGAGCCCTTTTACGACGAGCCCGACAGGAAGAACTACAACAGCTATCGAATGTACCTGGCGTCCCCACAAGGCTACGGCGAGGATCAGTACGACGACGAGCCCTTTCACCCGAGCCCGTCGCCCCCCGAGGGCTACGCCGGCCAGACGCTCCGATTCAAAGGCAACACCAACTACGTGGACTTTTACTCGACTACACGGAGGCCTTCAAACAGGGCCAACAAGTTCACGGGCTCCCCCGACTCTTGGGTGTAGATACCAAATAGTCAGGTCGCGAGCGTGCGAGCATCTGTTGGGAAAGCGCGCTAAACGACCAGGTGCGGGTTTGCTCCGCGCACCTTTTGACTAAGCCTGCGAGTAAGTAAAGCAGAGCCGCTATCGGGCGAACTGACGACGGCACTTTTTGAGGTAGGGGGGGGGGTGACGTTTGAGTAGTCGGGCTCATCGACAAGAAAGGGAAGCTTAAGCTCGTTTTTGAGTTCCATCTTTTGGGGGCACGTTTTGTACCCCCTCTCCTTTTGTTTGAGTCGGCAAATATGGTTCCACGGGTGTCATTTAAAGTGCGTTCTGAAAAAGGGACGCCTAACAGGGAGTTGTAATTGGGGTCACTTTGTGCGTGCGAACGAGAAGCGGGACTAGCGCTTAAGCGTCCGCGGCTTAATTGCGGCCCCTCGACGTGACGATTCGATCACCGTTTGAGCTCAGCGACGGATCAAAGTTTAGCGAAATCCAATCTGAACTCAAAGGCTGACTTTGGCCCCAAAAAAGCAAATGTGAAAAAAGCAATGTCCAAAATCCTGTTTAGATGAAGCATTTATTAAATTGTGACTATGTTTCACAGCGTTTATCTTGAGCTGCCTTTTGAAAATGTTAGAAAAGAGTGTTAGGAACAAGCTTGAAATAATGAAAAAATGGATGTGATAAAAAATGCATGGCTTGAAGAAAAGACCCAAAAAAGTGGATGTTAATGTTAAAATGCAAACAAGTCTCCATCCAGGCGCGCTTTAAGTTGCCGGGTCGCAAACGGTCACGTCGCAAAGGATCAAACTAGCATTCTAATAGCATCAATGAGTTTTTTCAGCATTTGTGCCGTGGGTGTAAAAGCGCAAATCCAGGCTTAGTCAAAAGGTATTTAGTTTGAGGTGGAGGGAGGCAAAAAAAGAAAAAAGGCCCTAATTCATTGTTTGTCGGAGCGGATGTCGATGTCAACCAAGTTTTATTTGTTTCTGCAGTCAAAGTGTGCACTTTGTTGGCTCGATGACATAAGTATTGTCTCCCAGCATCATCAGAACGGAAGGGATGCGATTGAGGCCGAGGATCCCGCGAGGAGAGCCCATCCACTCCAATCATTTAACGGTAAATCAAAGGAAATTAACTTTAATCGAAGTTAAAAAAAATCAATAAAAAAAACATCCGATTACAGTTGAATTTGGAACGGGCGTCCTCCGTTTTGGAAACGTTTAGTCTTTACTGTGCGTGACAGGGGCCAAAAAGCTCAGTATACGATAGACTATCTGACATGTGCGGGGGGCAAAAAAGCGTGAATCTATTTGTACAGAAACGGTTTAAGTGTCCTGTTCCACTGTTGTATTAAATCTGTAGAAGTTTGTATGTGATTGTGCGGCTAAAGATTTTGTATAATTTTGATGACTTTTTATTTCCTTGCGACCTGACGAAAATGGCGCATCTGTCTGTCGTGTGGAAACCGAGGTGTAATGTGGCAGCAGGCAAATATGTATAGAGATTAAATAATTCTACAAGGACGACTTGCGTTTTTGTCGTGCGTTGCTGATGCGTGTTTTATTTTTTTCCTTTAGAAATCCAAATGTGAGTTTGGGATCCTTTTGGCAAGACAAGTTTGAAGAGAAACGTGCAACTAAATGATGTTTTGTCCCCCAGCGACTTTTGCGTAGCGCCAGGCAAAAGTACTGGAACGACGCAAAACGGAACAGAAGGTCGGTGCGAAAAGATCAGAGGATGAGACACGGAGGGGCCCCTAGGTGACCGTTGAATATATTAGCGACAAGGCGGAGTTTTGCGGCTAAAGGTCGTCTGAAGAAACAGGGGTACGTATACGGCCGTGTGCGCGTAGGTACGTACGGCCGTGCGTACGTAGCAATATCGGTACGGAGGTACGTGTATGTCTATAGGTATATCTGGATGGATGGACACTTCCAGAGTATCTGTAGTTGTAAAGATGTAGATGGCGTTATATTCCTGTAGCATCGAATTAGCTGAACGCGGAACCTTTTGTTGAATGTTTTTGTGGCATATTGCACCGAAGGGTAGCCAAGGGCGCAAGCGGCGTCGTAGGCGGCGATGTCGGGAGTGGAATTTTGCAAGGTGCCAGGAACAGAGCAAGGATGCGGGTCAGCAGTTGCGCACTCGAGCGGGGGCGAGGGAGGGTCTTTTGGGTAGCGGACTTGGCCGGAGTTGCAACGGGGGCAGTTGAATCGCAGACAGGTCGAAGTTTACGGAGGGATTTGCGAGGGAGACGGAAGAAGAGAGGAGCGCAATAATTCAGAGGGGAAGCGACGAGGTTGCGGACACGGGCGGCAGCGTGGGGGATATGGGGTAAGGGAGGTGTGGAGGCGGTCGACGTTCGGTAGGCACGGCCGTTAATTTTATCGACGCGGGATGGGAAAGGACAGCGTACCATCCAGGACGACGCCCAGATTCTTAGGTGAAATTGTGTGAGAAAAGCTGACGGTTTTGGATAAGGTGATTCGGTGCCACTGAGAACCTGGGTGGTGTTTTGTTGAAGGAAGTTTTGTTTAAATATGCAATCGGCGAGGGAGGCGGGCAGAAGCGCGGACGAGGGTTTAATAGCGAGGTAGAGCTGGGCGTTATGGGCAAAGCAACGGAAAGGAATCAGAAATTTGCCGACGACGCAGCCACGGGGAAGGAGGTAGGTGACAAAGAGGAGGGGCCCCTCGATGTGACTCGAAGGACCTAAGCTGTATGAAGCGAGCGAGGCTAGAGAGGGAAGATGTAAAGCAGTTTGAAGAAGCGCGGGTGACACTAACGGAAGACGGCCCGTCGAGGGTGGAGCGGCCACTCGGGTCGAGGACAAGGACGGCGGGGGCAGAGCGTCCCGGGATTGGGTGATGTTGTTCTAGTAGGGATAACAGTGAGTTGGAGTTTGGCTTGTTGGCAGGGATTAGACTGGTAGCGGGTCTCGGTACTAGCAAGAGAGTCCTAACGTTCGACGCGGTCATCGTACACGTCTTTGCAGATAGCGAAATCAGTTTTTCCGTCAAGCCTTTGGCTTTGAGACATAGATGTTTTGTCGTTGTTTTTAAGCAAGCGAGAGAGTCGAGGATATTACGGAGACGATTAATGTAACGAGAAACCAGATAATCAGGGGCGGGTAGATCGCGGATATTGGGGAGACAGAAGGAGCAGATGGGAGAGGCTGGAGTGCCAGGGTTAATGTTGAAAATCTGGAATCGAATGAGGTGCTGTGTTTTAAAGACGGAGAGGAAATGTGACTATAAATGAGGGAGAGGTCAGTTTTGAAGAGTTTCAGCTGTAACGTCGAGGGGTGACACCAGAGCAGCCGACTAGGTCCAGGCTACGTCCTTCGGAGTGCGTAGGAATAGCTTTACGCCGGCGACATCCAAAAGTCCGTAGACGGGCCGACGTCGTCGACGCGGATATCGAAATGATAATTGCGGTAATTTAGAAACCATACGTCCCATTTCACTCGACTAGCATTGCGACAGGACGTTCCCATTGCAGAGTTGAAGAAATGTCAGCTAGTATTCCGTTTGGCGAGAGAGAGGATAGATGGGCATGAAGAAACCCATAAGGAGCGGATGGGTTCAGCCCCAGAGAAGTCTTCGGGCCTTTGCCGCGTCCGGGTTAGACAAAGTATAGCTCAGGGTCGGTGGCGAGCGAGGTCCCGGACGAGACGTGCCTCGCTCGTCAGCGAGGAGGGCTTTAAGTTTGGAGCGGTACTCGGCGGCGTCAAGCGCATCACCAGAGAGCAGCGTCTGGATGTGGAATTGACAACTGTAAACGTTCATCCAGGAAGTATGTGGTGAAGTTAGAGTTGTGTAAAAGTTTAAAGCGTGTGCATCTGGGGTCGAAACGCAGGTTGCGTAGCGCGCAGGTTTCCCGGAAGTCGTCCGGTACTGTGGCAACAGATGACGGATGTCCATCCCAAAGTGCACGGTAACGTATCTGAAGATTGTGGCAGGTAAGATGCAAGGTGAGGTTATTAAACACAATCCAGAGAATGTTTGGAAAAAGATTGAGCTCCAGCGAGCAGAGCGGAAGCTCATATAGTTCCAGCGCACCTGTTTTGGTGAGCAGCCGTGGCTCAGAGGGAAGGTATGATTTAAACCCACTGGAATCACAGTGGATTCGATCCCACGACCTCCCGCTCTCCAGCCTCCTGCCTTGCCTCTGAGCCACAGCCTCTGAACAGGTGCACTTGAACTATCTGAGCTTTGACTCTGCGTTATTTTTTTTTAGCCTCCAGGGGGCAAAGTTGTAGATAAATACAACTTCCGAACATATACTAGTGTGAAAGCACTGGTGGCGCGCCGGCACAGTGGGCGGATGGAAGCCAACAAGGGCGTGAAGACTCGGGTTCGAATCCCGGAGCGTCACCAGTGCCGAAGCTCGGGGGGGGTTTCTCTGCCTCCCCGAGGTTGGGGGGCGTGCAGGTAGGGGGTTATAGAGCACAACGACTAAATCGGCCGGCCTGTTGCCGAAAGTTGCAAAAAAGGGCCAAAATACTTATTATCTATAATAGGAAATAAAAACAGCCCCATATAAAAACATATGGATAACCTTAATGCTATTATTTAAAAAGAAAAAAAAACCCCCACAGGTCAGAGGGAGAAGGCAGTTATTAGAATATACTAAGTGTTTTGGGCTAGAATGGCAGAAAGCAGGGTGGAGGTGTGTTTTTGTTGAGAGCAGTGAGGCTGTTGTGCATTTAAGCTGGAAAGATTGCCAAAGAGTCACAAGTCCATGATATAAACCCCTTTTCTCTGCACGTCAATGTAAACAGAGTGGGATTTACATCATGTACGTCTGACCCTTGGGCAATCCTTCCAGCTTAAATGCACAACAGCCTCACTGCTCTCAACAAAAACACACCTCCACCCTGCTTTCTGCCATTCTAGCCCAAAACACTTAGTATATTCTAATAACACTTACCTGCACGCTGATCGGTGAGGCCCAAGTGCAATTAAAAACCCTATGGGCCAAATGGATCCACAGTGTGTGACACGCAACCACTCAGAACAGATGCGTTCCCAAAAAAAAACCTACACCCGAAGCATCTCGAACCAGCAACACTTAACGTAACCACCAACTTCTGACGTGTGGAACGCAAACACTAAAGAAACCACGTTTCCCATCAAACAATTTCTTAAAAACAACCAACCAAAAAAGCTCCAGCATCCTCTCAAGTTCTTTACACAAGTACAACATGGTCCAACACATTCAAGTTGCCGAGTGAACCGCTTTAAATCAGCACAGCTCAGGAGGTCAAACCAGCTCCAAAAACAAACCGTTTCACTCAACGCCACACTTGGCTTTTCAATCTGCCCTATTGGATTTCAAAACAAAGGCCCTTTGGGAACACTTCACCACAAACGCCTCTTCCAAGTGCACGTGCAGCCAGCCCACTGAGACGCTGCAGTGCAACAATCACCCATCAGCTTCACCGTTAAACTGACACTGGCTTCAAACCACTCAATGCTGATTAAGGACATTTTGGAAGCGCTCGCACTGAACGTCACATTTGATACCACAAATGTGACAGCTTTTCTTAGGTTTCACACACAACTGGATTTCTGCTACATTCACACAAAAGTGCTGCCTTCCACAAAAATAGCACCAAACCCATTTAAGAAAAGACATCACAGATTCTGCTCATTTCCAATATCAACTTTTATTACACTCAAAGCATGACAAATTCCATTGGTGCTACAAACCACATCTGGTTCTGGAAACTCTTCACAAACAAAAACATTTTTTCCCCCACATCAAACAGAATGGGCCAAGGAAAACACGGGCTGACATTTTACACAACGGGAACTAAAGAGGAAGCTGGCACTTCAGTTAAATACTACGCACAAAATCCAGGGGCGGGTGGCAGTTATGAGGGGAAACCCAGAGTTTGGACCTCCCACAAAGTGGAGGCCTTTGTTCCTGCCAGTGCTGCTTGTTGATCAAGAAAAGGGTACTTGGACTAATGGGTCAAGTCGCACAGATGACCCTTAGGCATTCGTTCCAGAGTGCAGAAAAGGCTCAAGCCGCCCATGTCCGTCGGTTCCACTACCGCCGCTGCCTGGAACACTACGACCCAAACGCTTCTCTACGCTTACCTGCGCGCCGATCTGTTTAAAAACAAATAGATGCTCCCAAAAACAGTGGGCGCACTTGGACCGTAAGCCAATCTGATGCGTAAACTTAATTTTGGAGGAATTAACCATTTTAGATCTTCACAACCAGTGCACAAATAATACCTCCATCATATCAAACACTTCACACCTCTCACAAGGCAAAACCTTTTATTTAAAAAATAAAATAAAAAAGCCAAAATGTAAACCATTCACTTTTGGAACTACTTCTCCACACATCTCTCAGAATGCGCTTCACAGCTCAACCATCTGTTCCTGCAGTGCAACAGTGACCCCTTGGACCTTCTGCCTACCGTTGTTTAAACTCATGCGCTTGCATGAGCAGGTCCGTTGCTGCACGGGGTTTTTTTTTTTTTTTTCCCCCCTATGCAAAAAAATTCTAAATAACTGACAACACACCGAAGATGGCCTTTGATACCTAGAGCGTCATCGCTCAAACGCATCACTTTGGCAGATCTACACAAACGCTGGACTTGTGACGCTGGAAAAGCACCACAAATCCTGTTTGTTTCCAATGACAATATGGATTTGGATTACACTCAAACTAATGCTCACAGTTTTAGTCTTTTATTGATGCTACAAACCAGCTTTTGCACCCCATTTGCACTGGGGGGGGGGGGGCTGCACAAGCTTTTCTGCTGGAAAAAAAAGTGCAACACGCTCCACTTTAGACTCACCGCTTCCCATCAGCAGCTACTCTGCAGGAAACGCACACGCTTTGGGGAGAAAGGAATATACATTTTTACCAATCGGGGCTCCGCTCGCCAACACAACTCAGCTCTCGTGCTACTTTTACACCGTTAAAGCCACACGGTTTGGACCTTAAGCGCCACTAAATGGGAACCAAACAATAACGCTTTACCTACATAGATTTAAATAAATACATCCACTTTTAAGACCATCACAAAAAAATGAGTTCAGACTCCCGTCAGACCAAACATTTGGGATCCATCTCAGCTCTCTGGCTACTTTGAATCATGCGCCTTCTCCTCCCTTCTTGAGCTGTCTTGTTGCACTGGGAAACCACCTCATGTTCCCCTGTACCCCATACCTCACCTTATACAGTCGCAAGCAAAAATGGCATTTCCGCTTATACGGACATGCTTTTTTTTTTTTTAACGTCTTTAACATTTGTCCGTTTACCGCAGAGTGGCGTTGTCCGTCACGGTTCCGTAAATACGAACCTCTGTGGGCGGGGGTTTCGACATCGTCGCAAAGTAAACATGCCTTTTTAAAACCAGATGGATATAAATCCAGTTTAAACCTTTTTACACATCTTTCACTTTTGGACTTTAAGTATTTATCATCTTTAGGCAACATTTCTTCAATATAGTTACAAACAGACAACCAAACATCTTTCCTATCATTTTATTAGCAACTTGCATTCTCTTCAAATCAAACTCACAAATTCAGACATGTGGAAAATGAGTGGAACTTTATTAAGTCAATCCTTTCCATTACACTTCAAATAGGAATGGCCTTCTTTTTATTTACACACAATTACCTACAACATATTACAATTGTCCCAGTGTTATTGCAAACCCATCTTAAGCAGTCAAAATCGCAATACTTCTTATTGCATATCTGTAATGCGCCTGCGTGCCAATATGGCTCCCTGATGTGGATCAGCTGTGTTCAAACGGGCAAAACAGCGGCCCCTCCGGGACTAGAGTTTGACCCTTCAGCTAATGGAATCCAAATCAACACCTTGCAAGACCCCTTCTGTCTATTCCTTAAACCGTATTCTTTAAACACATTTTAACAAATCCGACTTACAATTCGGTTAAACCAAATCGAACGGCGACTGTGCGACGGTGACGTCACTCTCCCGCGCCGATTGCTAATTCAAATGGACTAAAGCTACACTCTTCGCGGAGGATGAAAACGAAAAACGCAATGCCCGTTTCTTTACAGTTTTCGTCAAGATACAAAGGGACCGCAGACTTACCGGGCCGTGGCCGTCTCTCGGCGGTGCTCCGGCGCAGCCGTCCCTCCGGGTTTCTGGCGCTTTTAAGCTCTGAAAAGTCCCAGAAACGCCCCCAAACGCGCACACCTGTTGCTCCTTTCGCACCTGAATTCCATTAGCTGATGTGTGCGTTGTGCGCTGCCCCCTGACGTCACCGTGACGTAAGCACGTGACCGCCCCCCCCCCCCCCCCCCATTGCGCAAAAACACCTTCCTTAGTGTTCACCTTCGTTAGTGCTTTTAAACAGTCATTGTGCTGCTTTCATGAATTATCTATGTTCTTTGGAAGCTCAGCAGTCTGAGCACAGAGTTGCCAAAAGAGTCTATCCAATTTACAAGCCTGGAACCATATAATTAACTATCTGATTTGACACTAAATCAAACTGTCTGTCAGACAGACATACATACATACATACACACATACACACATACACACATACATACATATATACCAGTGGTGGGCCGTCAGGGCCTTCAAGGCCTTCGATGAAGGCCTAAGAAAATATCTGAATCACAGACTGATGTTAATTATATTTTGTCCATGAAAACTTATTAAATATCTCGAAATAGTCTGTCAGCTTCCTTTCATAGCTTTCCCCCTGGTTGCGCTGCTTCCAGACATGTATTTTCATATAAAAGCATTTAACCAATCACATTTCAGACATCTTTTGTCGCTAGGCAGAGTCAAAGTCAAAGATGTCTTCCTGGAGGCCTTCACAATCCGTTCTGCAGGCTCCCCCCACAGAAAATACATGTCGAGACATTGTTGCTTCAACCAATCAGATTTTAGGTTGGTCATGCCAGGGCCTGCGCGAAGGCCCAGGAAATGTCACAGTATTCACACCCGCTGATTGGATAATCAGATATCCAATCAGGGCAAAGCTAGCAAACAAACCGAAATATAGTTGTGTTGGTGTAATAGCTATTTTATTATTTCGTGGCGGATTTACTGTCAAGACCATTTTCAAAACGGACTTTTCAAGAAAAGTAAGTGAGTAAAATGTAGTTTTTTTCCTAAATGGTATTGTGAGTTTATGAAGATATTATTGATGGGGTTGTCGCAGCTGTAGCTGCAGGAGTAGAAGACTTGTGCACCCCTGATCTTTAGGATTGTCCTGATCCGATATTTGGATCGTATCGGCCGGCATGAGAAAATGCCAATCGAGACTCCAGATACTTTTTTTTTTTAAAAGTCCGATCCCACCCGAGCATTAGCATTAGCATTAGCATTAGCATCTCCTAACCCACAGGTCTGTGTAAACTTTAGTTGTTATAAGAGTAAATCCCTGTTCAACATGAGTCTGACAACTAAGTAAGTAGAAAAAAAAAATTCAACTTTAATACAAAAAGCTGGATCGGGACATCCCTACTGTATATCTACATAATAAGATGATTTCTATAACCATAAAATAGTTATTGAGGGGTGAATTGATTCAGACGGAGCATTACTGAAGGCGCAGGTGTGAAATGCACGGTCCGCCACTGATACATACATACATACATACATACACATTTATACATTTCTTTTGTAGTGGCCGTGGGCCACGAGGAAACGGGTTTCATCCAAATAGCGTCCATGTATGCCGTGCTATCAAAACTACCGGCAATAATACATGTGGATATTATTTGGATATCTTTGACTGACCATAGGGCAGGTGGGTGTACCTCTTACCGCAATGTGACGGGCACGGCACGCGCAGAGCGGAATCACAAACTTGGCAAACAACAGTTAGGACAATAAAACAACATGGCATCATTTAGAAAGAGGTGGATGGGAGGCGCCTGATAACAGCTTCCATTCCCGGGTTGGAATTCTGCAGAACCGTTTCAAAAGGACAAACACTTACACGCGTCCTATTCCTCAATAGCAACGTTGACGTCCCAGGTCGTGAGGACCTTCCAGAGCAGCCTACGCTCGTCTGGACGAGCCGTGTTCTTCTGCTTTCCGCACCATCCGTCCGGCTCTACTGGGTGAAAAGGTGACGGCGATGCAGAAACAACCTGGCGGAAGACAAAAAGGGAATGTTCAGGATATGGATCAAATATATTCTGCCTACACGCCTGGATAGAAACACAATGGTGAAAGACACAGGATGATCAAATATAAGGGCAGGCGCACCCAGACTTAGACAGAGCTTACTCTGACATCGGGCAATGAGACCCCTCTCAGACTTGATGCCTCATTCTGTACTTCTGACTCGGACCCGACTGACAATAGAATAATCTTTGCTCGACCGAGTCTGCCTCGGCACAGTTTTTCCGGCAGCGCCTTCGCTTTAGCTATTTGAAGACCATCGTCCCATAATTCACCTTACTGTCTTAGAACTATAGTTATAATTCTCTGGCTGTAACCACAGATTCTCTTTTTCTCTCAGTTAAATTATGCACATGTCATTAGGTCAACCGCACGCACAAACTTAGTTACCACATTCCAGCGTTACCTGCATTAATTAGGTCCTGGCCGGGTCATGTCAGGGTTAGGGTCAGTAAATAACTGGCCAATAAGCATTCACTCGTGTCCAGTCCTTTTGAGAGGTGTGCCCAGCCCCACAGATAAATACCCATGACACACAGAATTGGAGCTCTTTGCCGACTGAGACCCTGAAAGAAGTTTTGTCTGTGAAGAGCCCAGCGCTGATATACTTCACCTGTGACCTAATAAATGTCAAATTTTTACTCTTGATCTACTCTGGCTTATTCTCACGTTTCCAGCTAAATAATCACTTTAAGTTAACACTCTTCACCCTTTTCACTTCAGACTTCAGCCATTCCACAGAGTACTGCCACCTTCAGAACTTTTTTTGGATGACTCAGCAATAGTTGGCTGCATTGAAAGGGGGCGATGAAAGTGAATATATGACTGTGGTGGGCCACTTGGTCAGTTGGAGTGAGCTGAACCATCTGCAGCTCAGTGTGACAAAGACTAAGGAGCTTATAGTGGATCTGAGGAGGGTTAAAAACACTTGACCCCTCTTTCCATCCAGGGGGTCCCCGTAGACATGGTGGAGGACTACAAGTACCTAGGGGTGTACTTAAATGATAAGCTAGTATGGACAAGAAAAACCGAGGCGGCCTACAAAAAGGGCCAAAGCCGACTCTTTTTCCTGAGGAGGCTGAGGTCTTTTGACGTCTGTCGCACGACGCTGAGAATGTTTCTCAGAGTCTGTTGTGGCCGGTGCAATCTTCTCTGCTGTCGCATGCTGGGCCATTGGGCTGAAGGTTGGGGACAACAACACACTTATCAAACTGATCAGGGGGATGGGTCAGGTCGTAGGGGAGGAGCTGAACACTGACAACCGTGGCAGAGAGGAGGATTCTGTCCAGGCTTCAGTCCATCTTGGACCGTGTCTCGACGACACACTGGCCCAGCAGAGGATTTCCTTCAGCAAAAGACCACTCTCAACCAGATGCGCCACAGAGCGCCACAGGAAATCATTCCTGCCTGTGGTCATCAATCTTTACAACGCCTCACTCCCCCCTGTAATTCTGACTACAAAATTATTGACATTGATTAATTCTTTGACACTCTTTTGCACATTATTTTTTATGACATTTTACTATATATATATATATGTTTTTTTTGGTTTGTTTTGTTTTCTGCACATAAATATATTTCTTGTATGCATTTGTTGTATATTCATACAGATCTACATATCTCTCTCTCTATATATATATATCTATATACACATATACACACATATACACATATACACACATATATATATATACATATATGTTATTTTTGTATCTCTGGAGTGTGTAACGAAAAGAATTTCCCTCTGGGATTATTAAAGTATTTCTGATTCTGAAATTGTGGGCCAATGTTTCCACTATGCCTCAGAGTCATGAACATAGCAGAAAAGTTGATTGAGAATGAACCAAATATCCAAGTGTCATTAGAGGAGCAGACAGCTAAACCAAACAAGGGGTGCCCGTAGCAGGATCGCGTGATGCTGATCCCTCTGAAAAGACACCTCTGTCAATTCTGAGCTTAAAGAGCTTAGACAGAACCAGTTCTATGTTTTGACTGCTTTGCTTCCCCTCAATCCTTACCAACTCACTTCAATCATTTCTTCATCCAAACCATCAACCTGCCTCTATGACCCCATCCCGACTAGGCTGCTTTAAAAACTCTTACCCTTACCCACCTCTCTACTATCGACGGGCTGTGTGCCATACAGTGGCCAGGCCTTCTCTGCTGGCCTAAGACATTATCTGAATCACACACTGATGTTAATTATATTTTCTCCGTCATTACTTATTCAATATTTCCAAATAGTCTGTCCGCTTCCTTTCATAGCTTTTCCCCTGGTTGTGCTGCTTCCAGACATGTATTTTCAGATTAAAGCATTTAACCAATTACATTTTATCCATCATTTGTTGCTAGGCGAGGTCAATGTCAAAGATAACTGCCTGGAGGCCTTCACGATCCGTTCTTCGGGCCCTCGAACAGAAAATAAATGTCGATTAAACTGTTGCTTTAACCGATCAGATTTTAAGTGGGTGACACCCAGATGTTTTAGCCAACTCTAGACCTATATTGAACCCTCCGTTTATCTCCAAGGTCCTGGAGTAAGCAGTCGCCATACAGCTGTGTGACCATCTACATAGCAACAGCTTTTTAAAGATTTTCAGTCACGATTTACAGCTCGTCGTAGCACAGAGACAGCACTGGTGAAAATGACTAATCGCCTCCTTTATTAGTGCTGCATCTGATAGCGTTTTACGATCGCATCCTATAACAGAGATTGGAATGTTTCATTGGCGTTAAAGGAGCCGCTCCGAGCTGGTTTAGGTCCTATTTATCGGATTGACTTCTTCGTGCGTGCCAAAGTAAATCACGGAGCTCCACCAGAATCTGTGCTCGGACCCATCCTCTTTATCGATGCTTCCTTTAGGTGATTTGATTAGGAAACACTCTTTAATTGTTTGGCAGATGATACTCGGTTATATCGATCGATCGAGCCAGATGAAACTTATCAGTTAGCTAAGCTTCAAACATGGATGATCTGTAAAGTTTTTGTTCTAGGGCCTAGGCACCTCCGTGTCGCATTATCTAGAGATATATTTTACCTGGATGGCGTCGCCCTGGCCTCGGCACCACTGTGAGCAATCTTGGAACAATCTGTGATCGGGACTTGTTGTTTAACTCTCACGTCAAGCAAACATCAAGAACCGCCTTCTTTCACCGACGTAATATTGCAAAAATCAGGAGCACCCTGTGTAAAAATGACAAAGAAAAAATAGCCCAAGCGTTTGTTACTTCTATGATGGATTGCTGCAATTGCCTATTATCACTCCATTAAGACTCTTCAGCTGATCCAGAATGCTGCACCCCGTGTTCTGACAGTAACCAGTAAAAGAGATCCTGTTTCTCCTGTCTTGGCTTCTCTGCATTGGCTTCCTGTAAAAGCCATAATAGAATTTAAAATCCCTCTTCTCACATACAAAGGTCTTCATGGTCAGGCACTGTCTTATCTTAAAGAGGTCATTTTACCCTACTGCCCTACCAGAGCACAGTGCTCAAAGAATGCAGGGTAACTTGTGGTTCCTAGAGTCTTCAAAAGTACAATGGGAGCCAGGGTGTTCAGCTATCAGAGTCCTCTCCTGTGGAACCGGGTTCCAGTTTGGGTTCGGGATGCAGACGACGTCTCTACATTTACGCTCAAGACTTTCCTTTTTGACCAAGCTTATATTTAAGGCTGGCTTAGGTGAGTCCACCCTTAGCTATGCTGCTATAGGCCTAGACTGCCGGGGGATTTCCCATCTCTCTCTCCCTCTCAGTGCAACCTCATCCTGCTTGTTACTAACTGGACTTCTTCCCTTTCCCGTAGTCGAGTGCTTTCTCCTCCCTCTCCACTCTCCTCCTATCGCTTCCTGCAGGTTTTCCTGCCTCGACACCCTCTGCTACAATTACAACAACTGGTGGTTCTGCTCAATGTTTCTGCCTATTAAAGTTTTTCCTTGCCTGTGTTCATGCGTGACAGCCACCATCCTGCCCATCACTTGTTCCAACTTTTACCCTCAGGTAAAAGGTACAGGTCTTCGTGTGAATAGTTGGCCTTTAGTAAATAACTCAGAGTAGGAGATTCATTTCATATGAGTGATTAGACTAGAACCACATTGAAGATTTGGAGAAAAATAAAGAGATCCTATCTGCTGCCTAAAGCTATTCAGAATCAGAATTACTTTAATAATCCCAGAGGGAAATTATTTAACAATTATTTCATTATTTATTTAGCACTAACCAACATTGGTCTTAGAAATGGATTTGTCCCCTCACAGATGGTCTGCAAACCTACGCCGACTTCACAAAGTTGGGTGTTTTAAATCATTTGAACAATTAACAATCGAATTTGCACTCCCCAATACAGACTTTTTCAGGTATTTACATCTAAGGTACTTTGTAACAAAACACAGAGGGCGGACTTATATCCTAGCGCCAACCCCGATCAAAGAATTGGTAGAAACTGGTAGTGGGTCTAGGAAAATGATCGGCCATTTTTAGAATCTACTTATAGGTTGGAATCCCAACCAAACCAAACTCTACAAATCAAACAAAAATAGTCAAGCAAAGTGAAAATTGACGTACAGCCAACCGGGTGGAAGGAAATGTGTACAAAAGCGCATCGACTGGTCATAAAGCACATCAAAGCCGCAACTCCACCATCACACGACTCACACCAGTTTGCCTACAGGGAAAACCGCTCCACAGAGGACGCCATCGCCATCGTGCTCCACACACTGCTGGAGCATCTGGAGCACCAAAACACCTATGCTCGCTTCCTCTTTGTGGACTACAGTTCAGCATTTAACACCATTCGGCCCTACAAACTCCGCCACAAACTTCACCAACTGGGACTCAACATCACCCTGTGCAACTGGACTGTGGACTTCCTCACCAACCGTACACAGAGGGTCAGAGTGGGCAACAACATCTCCTCCACTCTTTCCATAAACACCGGCGCGCCCCAGGGGTGTGTTTTAAGCCCTCTGCTCTACACCCTGTTCACACATGACTGCTCTGCCTCTTCTCCCTCCAACCTGATCGTCAAATTCGCTGACGATACCACCGTCCTGGGCCTCATCACCAACAACGATGAGAGGGACTACAGGGCAGAGGTGCAACATCTGGCATCATGGTGTGACAGCAACAACCTTGCTCTTAACACCAAAAAGACCAAGGAAATGATTGTGGACTTTAGGAAAAAACAGCCTAAAAAGCACGAACCCCTCTCCATCAGTTCAGAGGTGGTGGAGAGGGTCAGTACTTTTAAATTCCTAGGGGTGACCTTGGCGGAGGACCTGTCTTGGGGCACTCACATCGCCTCTGCTGTTGGGAAGGCCCAGCAGCGCCTTTTCTACCTGAGGAAGCTGAGGAGCTACCACATCCCCAGGCCACTGCTGGTGAACTTTTACAACTGTGCCGTCAGCAGTGTTCTGACTTATGGGTTCCTAGTGTGGTTCTCTAGCTCCTCCAAAGCAGACCAGCAGGCACTCCAGCGTGTGGTGAAAACAGCAGGGAAAATCACTGGAATGCCTCTCCCAGAGACTAGTTCCATCTACACCACACGCTGTCTACGGAGAGTGCAGAACATCATGCGTGACAGCCACCATCCTGCCCATCACTTGTTCCAACTTTTACCCTCAGGTAAAAGGTAAAGGTCCCTTCAGAGCCGGACCAAAAGACTGGCCAACAGCCTATACCACCAGGCCATAAGACTTTTGAACTCACAGGACTCCTCCAGGAACGGACTGCCTAAATTCTGAATGTTTTGCCTTATTCATTGGGGCTCCCTTATTATAGTCTGGTTGGGGAGCTGTGTATTTATTTATCCTGTGTGTGTGTGTGTGTGTGTGTGTTGGGGGGGGCAAGCATTATGGCACTTAATAATCTTTGCTGCACTTTAAGTGGGATGGAGGGGGGGGCTGGGGGGGTCAAGCACTGGTGTCACTTTTACCTCTTGTGCACTTTACTTAGAACTTGCTGCTACTAAGTATTGTACCCCAAACACAATTTCATTGCCTTTTTTGACAATGACAATAAATTCTTGAATCTTGAATCGAGTCAATAATTCTAATATGTGGCGGGAATACAGGCGGAAGGTAAGAATGCGACTCTTAGGACACCGGCAGAGATGTACAGTAACAAAGTAGAACTATTTAACTACTGTACTCCAGTACCAAAATGCAGTATCTGGACTTTATTGGAGTATCGTCGGACTGTCCGTCTGAGCTTTTGAGAGGTTTGATTTGGGTTTGGTTTTCTGTTTTTTGTAAACACCTGTATGGCCTTTTAGAATTGTACCGCTGCTTCAGCCAGGTAATGTGCCTTTCACATGTTTGAAATAATATAAACAATATCTTCAAGATGAGACTGCACCTCTTCAGGAAAGTGAAGTGGGTCTGCTCATCTTGAAGGAGCTCTAGACGTGGCCAGGCTTTTGCTGTTTCAACTGTTGGTTTGTGACTCCTGTTGGCTGAAATCAACTTGCGGGTGTAGACTGGTGGTAGGGATATATTTACATCAGTGAAGAACCCTCGGACTTGTAAGTTGTTTACTCTTTGACAGCTTACTACCGTAGTTTGTCAAGTAATTGTAGAAAGCTTCAGCTTGACTCACTCATTCTTTCTTGGTTCGTTCCTTTCATGAGTTGTGCAAACTCTTTCCCTGAACCAACAAAATTGGTTCCTTGGTCACTTCTTAATTGACAAACACGTCCTCTTATAGCAATGGATGCTCTTAATGCATTGATAAACGCATCAGTTGTCATATCATCTATCACCTCTATGTGTATGGCCCTTGAACATAGACAGGTAAGTAAGAGACCATATCTTTTGAGTTCCTTCCTTCCTTCCTTCTTTTACATAGATCAGACCAAAGCAGTCTATGCCAGTGCAAGTGAAGGGCGGACTTGTTTCTGTCCTGTCTTGAGGCAAGTCACCCACAACTAGAACAGTGTTCCTTGAAAGGCCTAAACAGAAGGTTGTTATTCTAAGATGTTGATGTTTTTACCTGGACCTCCATGTTGAATGGTATAGGCAGCCCTGGCAGCCTTAAGCTACTGTAGAGTTGCTGCACAGGTCTCAGAAGTTAACTAATGCAATTTCCAAGCTTGGGATAAATAAAGATTATCTATCTATCTATCTATCTATCTATCTATCTATCTATCTATCTAT
>CAJRST010015557.1:7199651-7240810 GCA_907169785.1 Menidia menidia
CTATCTATCTATCTATCTATCTATCTATCTATCTATCTATCTATCTAATGTTCTTTGCTGCTGTTGGCTTTTGTTGCTCGTTTGTCTTACCTGTGTCCTTTTGAAGAAGCTCCAATAGGTTCTCCATCCAGATTGCCCACAAGAAACAGTTTCTTTTGTGCAGACAGCAGCTGGTTGGATGGTTTGGTTAACTTTCTTTGATTTCTTTGTCTCTGTGCCTAAAGGATCTTTTCCTTTTGGGGTTTGCTTTCCTTCCCTCCATCAGGTTTGGCATTGTAGGACACATGTAAAGTTTGGTAACAAAAATAAATTCATAAAGCACGGTCGGATAATCAAAGGGGGGGGGGGGGCTTCTCGCCAACAAAGCTTCCCTTGGCAGAGCAAACGTGTAAAGCATAGCAGGGTACTCAGACAGCAGCAATAACACTCAACAGGACAAGCATTTCTGTAAACTTTAGCCCAACCAGTTTCTTTCCTGCAGGTAGGTTTAAATTCACAATAATAAAAGGTAACACCCATCTGGAGTGACGCATACCATGGATGCTTCTCTCGTTCACTAAAGCAGACACTTTCAACTCAACTTAGGTTGCACAAAGAAATCCAGCTTTTTAACAGCAAGGGTAAAAAATCACTCATAAGTTAGCCATTCATTTGACTCTTTAACCCCAAATTAACCATTTGAACAGACAAATATTCTTCTGACATCCCAAGTAGTTCTTTTCAGCACTGTTGCCAGGCTGACTGAGAGCCACAGCTCTATTGAATCAAGTATTCCAATAGCTCTCACTAGCCATGACTTCATGAGCTTCTTTAACGATAAAATTCTAGCTATCAGGAACAAAATCCACCAAGACTTGCCCTCAACTAGCATCGACTTATCTTTAAACTCAGTAACTGTAGGACCAGAACCAGTTATATGTTTTGACTGTTTTGCTTCCCTCAATCTTTGTCAACTAACTTCAATCATTTCTTCATCCAAACCTTCAACTTGCCTCTTGGATCCCATCCCGACTAGGTTGCTTAAAGAAGTCCTACCCTTAGTCGGTACTTCTCTGCTAGACGTGATCAATCTGTCCTTATTAACAGGCTATGTGCCACAGTACTTTAAAGTTGCTGTAATTAAGCCTCTTTTGAAAAAGCCTAACCTGGACCCAGATGTTGACTACACAGTCACTCAAAACATCAGGGGCCTCATCATGCAAGCATTTAAAAACCAGTTTTAACTGAGCAAATTTGACAAATTTCTCAAAGTTTAGCATTTTTAAATTGTTCAACTATAGACCTATATCCAACCTTCCATTCATCTCCAAAGTCCTGGAGAAAGCAGGAGCCAAACAGCTGTGTGACTATCTACATAGCAATAGCTTGTTTGAGGATTTTCAGTCAGGATTTAGAGCTCACCATAGCACAGAGACCGCACTGGTGAAAATTACTAATGACCTCCTAATGGCATCAGACAAAGGACTCGTCTCTGTCTTGGTTTTATTAGATCTTAGTGCTGCTTTTGACACCATTGACCATCAGATCCTACTACAGAGACTGGAACATTTCATCGGAATTAAAGGAGCCGTTCTAAGTTGGTTTAGGTCCTATTTATCAGATCGGTTTCAGTTTGTGCATGTTAACGATGAGTCCTCCATGCATGCCAGAGTTAGCCACGGAGTTCCGCAAGGATCCGTTCTCGGACCAATCCTCTTTACTTTATATATGCTTCCTTTAGGTAATATTATCAGGAAACACTCTATCAACTTTCATTGCTATGCAGATGATACTCAGTTATACCTATCGATCAAGCCAGATGAAACTCATCAGCTAGCTAAGCTTCAAATGTGCCTTCAGGATGTTAAAACCTGGATGACCTGCAATTTTCTAATGTTAAACTCAGCTAAAACTGAAGTTATTGTTCTAGGGCCTAAACACCTTCGTGACGCATTATCTAGAGATATAGTTTCCCTGGATGGCATCGCCCTGGCCTCCAGCACCACTGTGAGAAATCTTGGAGTTATCTTCGATCAGGACATGTCGTTTAACTCTCACATTAAGCAAATTTCAAGAACCGCCTTCTTTCACCTTCGTAATATTGCAAAAATTAGGAGCATCCTGTGTAAAAATGATGCAGAAAAACTAGTCCATGCATTTGTTACTTCTAGGCTGGATTACTGCAATTCCTTGTTATCAGGGTCTTCAAAAAAGTCCATTAGGACTCTTCAGCTGATCCAGAATGCTGCAGCACGTGTTCTTACAGGAACCAGAAAAAGAGATCATATTTCTCCTGTCTTGGCTTCTTTGCACTGGCTTCCTGTTAAATCCAGAATAGAATTTAAAATCCTTCTCCTTACGTATAAAGCTCTTCATGGTCAGGCCCCATCTTATCTTAAAGAGCTTTTAGTACCTTACTGCCCTACCAGAGAACTGCGCTCCCAGAATGAAGGGTTACTGGCAGTTCCTAGAGTCTTGAAAACTAGAATGGGCGCTAGAGCGTTCGGCTATCAGAGTCCTCTTTTGTGGAACCAGGTTCCAGTTTGGGTCCGGGAAGCAGACACCGTCTCTATATTTAAGAGTAGGCTTAAGACTTTCCTTTATGATAGAGCTTATAGTTAGAGTAAGTCCACCCCTGGTTGTGCTGCTATAGGCCTAGACTGCCGGGGGATGCATCATGATGCACCGAGCTCCCCTTTCCTTTCTCTCTCTCCCTCCCGGTGCAACCTCATTCCATTAACAATGTTACTAACTGGACTCTCTCCCTTCCCCGTAGTCGTGTGCTTTCTCGTCCCCCTTCTCTCTTCTCTCTCTTCCTAACACTTTCTGCAGATATTCCTGGCTCTGGAGCTGTGGGGTCTGGATCTGTGGTTGGGAGTCTCCTCCTATCACTTCCTGCAGGTGTTCCTAGAGCTGTGGAGTCTGGATCTGTGGTTGGGAGTTTCCTGCTGCCCCCATGTTCCTGCTCATCATTAGCATTAATATCATTGCCATTTTTAATCTATTCTACGTGTTGCTGTGTTGGCTGCCCCTCTCTGCTCCTTCTGTCCTTCTCTCGCCCTCTCTCTCTCTCTTGCTCTCTCTTTCCCCTCACCCCCAACCGGCCGAGGCAGATGGCCGCCCACCCTGAGCCATGGTTCTGCTCAAGGTTTCTGCCTGTTAAAAGGAAGTTTTTCCTTGCCTGTGTCGCCTAGTGCTTGCTCATGGTGGGAATTGTTGGGTTTCTGTAGTTAACTTCAGAGTAGGGTCTGACCTGCTCTGTTTGGAAAGCGCTGTGAGACAACTGTTGTTGTGATGTGGCGCTATATAAATAAAATTGAATTGAATTGAATTGAAGTAGACACTTTTTAATATCTTTTTCTTCTAGATGGCGTGTAAAATTTGCTGTGCACGTCATTTTTGCCAAACGTTTCTTCATAAAACACTCTCAAAGAACAGGAAAAATGTGGGTCAGCAAGCATTTCTTCATTGCATTAGCATATGTATGTGTGTTCTGCATCCTCACCTAGAGAAGCTCATGGAGGCTCCGTCCCCGGACCCCAGTAATTACAAAAAGTTAGTTATTAA
Organism: Menidia menidia; assembly: GCA_907169785.1. NCBI lineage: Eukaryota > Metazoa > Chordata > Actinopteri > Atheriniformes > Atherinopsidae > Menidia > Menidia menidia. The sequence goes on from CAJRST010015557.1 coordinate 7,203,198, forward strand.
CCAAAGGAAAGATTCAACCAATGAACACAAAGGCAACAATCAAATACCAAAAAAGATAAACAAAACAGAACACATAACCAACTGCACTTAAAGTAGAAGATCCAAGGCAGTACAAACAACCACACAAAACCAAACTAGAATTCATCCAAACAGACCTAATTAAATGCACTGTGCCACAGCAAAGCTCCAAAATAATTTCCCCAATTATGACACACAGGCATTGAGGGAACAACGTGCTCTCCGGGTCCTCGACACTCCTGGACACAGGTGGATGGCATCAGTTTCTTACTGCAGGAACCTTGGGAGCTGTAGTCAGGCCTCCTGAAAAAGAGAGAAAGTCAATTCACGCCCCCCCCCCCCAGTAATTGGGCTCCTATGTTTCAGTGGTTCGTACAGCTTCTCATTGGAACGCCCGATTAAAGGGGAAACGATTCCTCCAAGCAGTGTTAATATCCTGAACTGTTCCTCCACATTTTCTTTCTCCACTCACAAAATGTTGTCTTTTTAATTCAAGTGTGTTTTTTTGCTTAAAATGTGATGCTAGGTCTTTACAAACTAGCTGATTATTTGCATTTAGAGAGGGGGGCTTCTGTTATCCTTTTTTTTATCTCTATACTATTCCCATTTTTCAGCAAACTTGTTAAACATTTTGAAAAGATCCACACATTACTTTTACATTGCATAAAACGCATCTGCTTATTTGTTTAAACAAACACTAGGTGGCATCTGATACCATGTCCAAAATCTAGAGGTCAACCTAAAATTGGAATAAAAAGTAAACAATCTACAGACAACATTCAGTTTAGTGCGTTTTATTAAAAGGCTTCTCATTCAATACTTCATAGTTACAAAAGTGAAATAGGTGCAAGAGACGAGACGCTATAACGTTAGTTTAAAAAACGGTGAAATCTAACAAATAGGTGCCTGTACAACCGTGTTATACTATTCCAGAAAAACAAACGTTGACAAAAGTGTAAACATTGGCAAATAGAAAACAAAAACACAAGTGAGTTTCCCACAAAGTGCAAACAACTGTTTGGACTTCCCTCTCCAACAAAGTGTGTGAGTCTTAGTTTGGTGACGTTGTCGTTAGACGTTCCATCAAACACATTCAGATATTACAAATTGTGACCAAAGAACAATAATATTAAATATTGCACCAATTTACAGACGTGGATGTCAGTTCCGTACGCAAATATCCCGTAAAAATGAGACCAAACTGACAGATTTAACTTTAGCAGCATCACTGGCACTTTTTGCCATAGCACACAAACCTGATGAATCATCATTGTTTATTTAAAATAAATATATAAATAGCATTAAACGTTTATTTATTTATTTAATAAAAACTGGCAGCCCTCTTTCACAGATTAGCATCACAGGGAAAACAACAGCCAGCGGTTTATTGCACAGGACCTACCGGGAACAGCCCCCTCTGGTTCACACAAGCCGTCGTGTGCTCGGATCCACGAAAACAAACAAACTAAATAAAATACCCGCCTTCTCCGAAGAAATTCTGCATAGAACTTCCGATGATTCTATGCAGAATCTCAGATTTAAGGTCATCACCTCAGTCCCTTTTTGGTCTAAACCCGTTGAGCCTCTAGGGTTGGGGTTGGGGGTGGGGGGGTGCGGCCGGCGTCCCCGGCCAGCGGGGGCTCCGCTGCACCGCCCGTGTGTCGGTCAGTAGCAGCCGTCCCTCCAGGCGCTGTCACGAAGGGCACTGAGGGTGGACAGGCTCTTTGGAGGGGTCAGTAAACTGAGAGGAAACAGAGCAAGAAGGAAAATAGTAACATTTCATCAACCGGACTCCTTTTTTCTTTGAAAATTGACTAAGGGTTTTACAAGTTTGGCACATTCATCAGAAATACTTTACCTATCTGGTATATATTTGGAATGCACTGCATGTAGAATGGCGGTAGAACCTTCTAAATGACCATGAATGGACCAACTGAAGTACGTGCATGTTGGTTGTGAGGCTAGATGTCTTCCTGAGCATCCTTCCCTTGACTGCTAAACTAAGTTTTGCATGCATTACTGCCCCCTACTGGCCTGGACAACATGCATCAAAGGTGCCATGGTGCATGACATTTGGGACTTTCTATTTAATTTCATGTGTATAGCAACAAATCACCAGGACGTGTGGACTGTGAAATTAATCTTTTTAACATTGTTTGATTGAAATGGATAAATAGTAGATCCAGTCCAAATCTGTATACTATTACACATAATAACATCCTTAAAAACAGGAACGGGGAACCCCGACGGAGGCCTTTACCTTCGCGGCTGGGCCGCCTTGCTGCGGGGGGCGGGGGCGCCGGTCAACACGAAGGAGGCGGGGCGGGGCAGGCCGCTGCGGGGCGGGGTCAGGCCGGGGCTGAGCTGCTTGCTGAGCAGCGGGATGCCGCTCAGGGACTGGAGGCTGGTGGAGGCCGGGCCTTTGATGGTGGGGCTGACGTAGGCGGTGGCCTTCAACGGTTGGCGTGACAACGAGGAGAAGTTCCCTACGCTCTGGACCCTGTTTTGAAGAGGGACTGGGGAGGGGACTGATGGGAGAGAGGGAGTCAAGAAGACCCGTCGTAAAATACGTGAATGATTGTAAAGTCAGAGGGGGCTGCGTCTCACTGGAGGACTGCAGGCGGGTCAGTGCGCCGGAGGAGTCGAAGCTCTGGCTGTTACGAAGCAAAGACGGGGAAGCGCTGGGATTGCTGGGACTGCTGGGACAGCTGGGGAGGGCCACACTGGGAGCCCTCACCAGGTTAGGCATGCTCCTCCGCAGCTTATCTACCAAGACAAACGGACACAGGGGAAAGTGGGATGAGGCGAGGAGGAAGGAGTTTCAGTCCAAAGTCTGGACCTTCTCCTCCCGAGCTGGCCACCACCTCCTTTAGCCTCGACCTCGGTCCCATTTACAACCCCGACTCTAATCCAATCAAACGCTCTCTGAACAGAAACACGTGGCTCTTCCCAGAGCTTTAAGAGCAGTTGTACAAGAGGATTAGATGGTTTTTATTAAGCGTTGCCAGATCAGCGTGGGTCAGGCCTCAGACGCTCATTCAACCCCGAGCCGCCCCCACACGTCGTCAAACTCTACCAGGAAGTGACTCAAAAGGGAACCAAAGTCTACCAGAAATCCCACATCACCCCAATACAAAACCTCTTCGTCCTGATTTCTGATATGATGGAAAAATAAAGAAACATCCAATTGTTTAACAGAGTCTTGCCGTCAAAGAATCATCATTTCCCCACAGGCTACGAAGCCCTCCTCGGCATCCAATAATACTCACATCGTACATGGGTTTCCCTCGTAAAGATGCGACGGAGCAAGAGGGAAAATCATCTTCAAATGATCAACATTGTTTAAATCCCACATTTCTAATAGTCCATTTATTGTCTCTCAGAGCCGGCAGGAAACCCAGACCAGCTCAATCTGCCAGCAACTGACTCTGGGGAACGTCACTTAAAGATTGCCCAGGTCAACACAGATCCTCAAAAAATGGTCCTATTCAGGATTTAAATCTGTGTCTTTAAAAGCTATTTTGTTCCTCTGTGCAGCCAAATAATTTCCAGTGGATACCAGTTCAATTTGTGTACCGGTGTTTTCACGTATAACCAGAGAATCTCAAACTTTTGCAACCTCGCGTTGCACAGAACCGTACCGCTCACAGACTACTGAAAGGCCTCTCTGGAGCCTCTTCTCACCTGATCCCGCTCTGAGGCCCGGCTGCTCGGCTCCGCGGGGGCTGCCCAGCCCCAGCAGCTGGGCCTGGAAGGCGAAGCCGGCGGAGGGGTAGGGCGGCGTGGAGGGCGTGGAAGGAGGGGTGCACAGGGAGCTGGTGCTTCTTCGCCAGTCTCGGATGCTGGAGAAGGTGTGGGAGTGCGGCAGGCGGGTGAGGCGCGGCTGCGGGGGCGGCAGGAGGCCGTAGTCTTCGTCGTCCTCCTCGTCTTCCTCCTCCAGGCCGCGGCCGGCGCTGAGCTGGCTGAGCGGGAAGGTGAAGCTCTGGCTGCGGCGGTTGGCCAGGATGGAGGACGTGCTGGCGTAGTCCTGCCTTAGACCTGGGGGGGCCAGATATGAGGACCAGCAGCGCGCACGCACACACACGTACACAGAGACACAGACACACACACACAGACGTCACCTCCTGGGGTTAATGAAGCTAAAGTAGCGGTGGGCTCTGAGATCTGGTGCGACGGGTTAAATTGTTAGGGGAGCGGCGACAGACAGAGACACACATCAGAGGCAGTCAGCGCGGGATCACCAAATAAAACACCCGGTCCGGCGTCGTGTCAAACCACCCCAAACGCCCAACACTTACTCTCCTCCTGCAGCCGGGCCATGACCTGGACGTCGGTGAGGTCCTGCAGTTTGTATCCCAGGCAGATGGAGTCCTCCTCCGCCTCCGAGGCGCCAAAGTCGCTGTCCACGGAAGACTGCGGGCTGAGCGCCGAGCGCCGGAGGCTGCGGCCTGCACACCAGAGACAAAATGAAGAAATAAATAAATCACAGCTTCAAATCACAGTCAAGTGTCCTCCGCACAGAGGACCAGAGGATCAAATGTGACTGAAAAGGCTCTTTTGAGACACATTTTCAGCTACAGTTCATTTCAGGAAGGCTCCAGCAGCCTGAGGTTCAGCTTGCCGATTTGAGCCATTGTGTTCCAGTTAGGAGAGTCGGCTTTGGAACATCTGTATTATCGCTATCCTTCGATAATGGACGAGAAGCCATCTGAGGCCATTTCTGCTCTTTCATCTTGGCTCTGACTTGAGAAGAAATGTTGGTTCTTCCTTTATTTTTATTCGTTTGCATTTAAATGGATATATCAATTGGAAGTAACTTTTGTGATTGTAAGAAGTGATATAAGATAGAAGAATAGAAAAAAAAAAGCCTATTGAAAACTTGATTACTTTTTATTTAAAAACTTTGCTTCATTTCCCCCTGAAACTCTTCGTCTCTACACTGCTGGGAACATTTTGTCATGCAATCTGAAAAACTCAAAGTTAGTGGGAGCACAAACAACACATTAGGAAAAAGCTCCTTCCACCTACAACATCTTGGTAGCAGGAGGGAAAGGGCCTCGACCTTCAGAGAAAACTACAATGATGGAAAATCTGAGTCAATCGGTTCCGACATTGTAGAACGTTTCAGTTTCTTTCTGAAAAACGGAAAGAGAGCGCTCTCTCAGATTGTACTGAAACTTTGAAAATAGCAGCTCTCTGTTCGGGACAGAAGACGTCGCCCTGACTGATGCATCGTCATGGAAACCCCCTACGGGGAGCCATGTTGCTCAGGATGTGAGCTGCTGGCCTTCGGGCTCGTAGGGGACTCGAGTTGCCTGCAGGGTTGCTTTTTGCTGCCTGGAATGCCATTTTTTCCATCGCTAATAATGCACCCAAATCTGTCACCCACTTGTGTTTTTTTATCTTGTATTTCTTTGTGTGTGTAATTTCATGTGTAAATCCATATCTGTGGATTTCCATCCCATAGGTTGCGTGACCCAGTTTCCTGCTCCCTTTACATTCTGGCTCCAATCTTTTGGGATTGGACGCTCGTGTGGACAAAAAACAAACAACTGATGTGGACATTGCACACCAAAGTGGCAGTGAGTCTTACTTCGAATGGTGGGGTGAGGGAAGAAGGTGGGAGTCCGCTCAGCTACAGGGGAGAGCTCCTTCCCTACGGGGCTAAGGGCGCGATGGAGGACTGGGTGGAGCGGGGAGGAGAGGGGTGGAGCTGCGGCAGACAAGGGTGGTCAGGAAAAAAAAAGGTAAGATAAGACCAGGAGGGTTTCAGATGGAGACTTTTTATAGATGAAGGAGACGCTTGTCGCAGAAATACAAAAAGGAGCTCAAAACATGCCGCTCGACTGGCTACCGTGTCCTTCTGGCGGCTGGGGGGTGGAGCAGGGTTTGGCTGAGGGGGAGGCCCTGATGGGAGACGCTCGGGTCAGAGCATGGCCGCCTGAGGGAGAGGAGGGAGAGGGGCTGGAGAGGGAGCTGCGCCACCTGGAGACTAAAGAGGGAGAACAAACAAACAAAGATGCTCTGTAAGAAAGGGAGCGTTCCACTCTCTGTCAGACAGACACACACACACACACAAAAGGAACATTTTGTCCAACTGTGTCACCAAATGTCTCATTTAATCTACTGTCCAACACACACACACACACACACACACACACACACATACACTCATACAGAGTACAGGGCAGCAGTGTCTGTCACTGACTGCTCTATTCAACAGCTCAGACAAAGCTGGATTGAACAAAACACAGCTGCTCACACACTGCAGCTGTACCTGGGGCAGACTGTCCGTGTGTGTGCGTCTCTCACACACACACACACGCTGTTCTATTAATAGAAATATCAAAGAAAAATCGACTGGTTGTGTTTTTTTTCCTAACTGCCGGCACAGATGCTGAGGCTGGATTTCTGTGCGCTACCTGTCAAAGTGAACAGTAAGTCATTTGGCTCGTTGCCTTCGTGTAAACCGTTGCCATGGCAATAGCTCCCCATTTTCAACCGGGAGCAGAGAGGGATTGCAGGCCAGGCTGGTGGGAGGCTTTCTCCGCAGCAGCTCTGAGGCACAACCAGACGCCAGCGTATCGTCTGATGCAACCGGACCGCCGTCTGCTGCAACCTCGCAGGATGGAGATGCCTTCAGAGTCCTCGCCACCGCCATGAGCCCGACGAGGACTGCGGCGAGTGTGGGTGTAGAGGACGGGGGCGGTCGAAAACTGTGTTTAGATGCCCTCTGAAGGAGCAGAAATGCTCAGGAGGTTTTTGAAAAATTGTTTGAATACAGTGTGACAGACTTGGAGAATCCTTGGCACAAGAAGAACAAAACAAAAACAGGTAAATCTTTGCCCACAATGTGTGAGAACAGGCAAAAATACTAAATGAACTCAGCTCATCACTAGGTATCACATTGTTAGCCTTTCCCTTTGTAATTTGAATTCCTCCTTCAAAGGAGCCACACACACACAGACAAAGTCTGTTCCCATTGATTCTGAGCCAAAGATAACTGTTTGACAGATAAAGTTGTATTCTTTCCCACCAACAAAGATCAAAACTGTGCGCATCTCACTATGGTGAGCAGCGGATAACAGAACAGAGGCCAGCAGACAGACTGAACTGGTGGGAAAAAACAAACAACAAAGGCCAGTTACGGGAACAACAACAAGTCAACTGGAGCAGCTTTCTTTTGACGGGGGCTGAACAGCAGCCCCACACAGATGTTCTCCCACAGCAGGACGCCAGATAAAACAAACAAACTAAACTAAAAACACTAAAACACAAAGTCAGAGAACATATGCACGGACTGATGACTCGGGACTGGCAGGTGACCGTGACCACTGGCATGCTTCCCGTTTTATCCCAGTATCCCGGTGGTTCCGTGCGGCTCTCTGCAGGTGAGACGTGCCGATTATCGCCGGAGACCTGCAGGTCAGGTGACTCTGGTCTGATCTGATCTGCTTAGCCGGCAGCTCCGCCTCCCTGATGAGACAACTTTCTTTCTGCTGGTTTTTGGAGAGGTGCCTGAGTGCTGATTTACAGCCAATTCATGTTTTGTTTTTTTCCTAAAATAAAGTAGTTGTCATATTAGGTGCATATCCATAAATGTCAAATATAGTCCTGCAGTTTGCCGCTGATTTTAGTACAAGGGAAACGACTAAAGTAGAGAAATTGAGGTGATCTTGGCAGTGTGCACTGCTCCAGAGTGGATTTTTCTACATGATCCCCCTGTGTGTAATCCCAGTGTCTCACACACGCACACCTGTTGTAAATAGAACTGGATAGTCTGGAATTAGACGTCTCAAAAAAAGACAAGAGCTCCTAAATTAGATTAACTTGGCTCTGATAAATGATTAGTTGGGAAAGGAAAGGTAGACGTCTCCACAACTCGCCTGATGTGGCGGATTCACCATCGGATGGACACAGAAGTCTGCCGGTGGCTTTCAGACCGTACCTGAAGGCACCATTTCTTCATACCGACTGTACTGAAGTGATCAACAGCCCAAGGGATGACTAAACAACCCTTTCCTCAGTTACACATATAAACGATGACACAAAACTCTTTGTGGCGGAAGCCCAACACCTCGTCTGCGCCGTGCCCACAGCGAAGCACGGCGGAGGCGTGGTCGTGCTGTGGGGTCGTCAGCCATCTTGTGCAGACGCCTAAAGCGACCGTTGTGTTTCTGCATGCCGTCTCCTGTCCGTTGAGCTCTTTGTAAGCGCTCCGTCAGAGAATTGGGTGTCGAGCGGATCGGGAGGCTTGCTCTTTCCTCCTCTGACCTTTAAAGCTGGATCAGAGTGGAAGCTCATCCTCCAGCCTGATCTATTTCCTCTCTGGAATCATGTCAGGGATGCTTCTGCTGCCCATTGACACAATGACACTTCCCACAGTTCTCACGGCATTTCTCTTCAGACGCCGACTGTGTGGAAAAAGGACACACCCCACCCCACCCACGAACTACACCTGAATGAGGAGGGGAACCAACTCACAAAGTCGGCTTTTTTTGCATTACGTAACCAACTGTAGCTTTCAGATAAAGGCTGAGTAGAGAACTGAGTTGCTTAAACAACTGTATATTCAGAAAATGTGTACATTTACAGTTCCACTTCATATTTTTGGATGAAAACAAAAATACTGAAGTTCTGAAAATGTTGGGAATGGGAAATGTTTCCCAGAGTTTCAACATTATACTCTGTAGGTACAGTTAAACGAGGGCTTTCAGAGAAATAAAAAAGGTCTAAAATGGAAACGACTTTGCACCCCTTTCCAGCCAAACTTGCAACAAGAGCGTGCTCGGGTTTTCGCTCCATCCTGCCATTTCAAATAAGCGGGAGCCAGTTTAGCTTTAACGGGACGCTTGGGTGCGTAAAGGCCCGGTGAGCCGGGACCAAACGGTACCTTGTTCCAGCCGGAGGGACAGCGACCTCCTGGCGGCCTCCACCTCAGATACGGGGCTGTCCAGAGCCTGCCGGCACCACTGCAGAGGGGAGAGGGACTCGCCCGGGGCCTCTCTGGCCTTTGATGTGGCGTACAACCTGGAGACAACAGAAAGGTGAGAACGTGAACACGGAGGGGAGGCCATGATGTTTCCCCGGTCTGTTGTCACCACCTTGCTGCACAACAGACAATAAATTAATAGAAAATAACAAAACACTGTGCTTGAACCTTTAGAAACTTGTAATAGGAAAAAGAGGAAAGTTACATCTAAGACTCTTTGGGCCTCAGAATGTTTGTCCTCATACGCAAAATCCCAACACCAGCCAAAAGTATATCTCTTTTTCGTGTGACTTCAGCCACCTTCTTGGAGGCCGAATTCATTCAGAAGATGATCTGGACGCATGTCCGGTTGTCTGGGGGTGTTTGCTGGCAGCTCAAAGAGCAGGCGGAGCACCCAGCAGGGCACCTGTGGTGGCGTGGAGGTGAATCTTAAGTCGTTTGAATGTGACCACTCCAGCAACCCTGACCGCAGCAGTTTGAGTGTGTGCTGAACCAGCTATTGTTCAGATTTGGTGCTCTAGGAGCCCAAAGGGGCTTTTGTTTGGAGCCAAACAGCGGCGCGTCGTCGCTGAACTAAAAACAATGAATCCCTTTTACCGCCATCACTTTGTTGCGTTCAAAGCGCCCTGCTTTCCCCAGAAGAAAGTCAGATTCCTCAGTTCTGATTCTCCTCTTCCAGCGGCACATCCCGCAGATGCTCTTAAATCTTCCAGACACATTAACAACTTACTTCAAAAACTAAACTTGACAACACAAAGTCTTTCCTATCAGAAACCCCTCTGAATCCAGACTCCCTCTTCTCGTAGAGTGAATCTTTTTTGACTCTCCTGCACAGGCTGGGTGGAAGGAAGGGGCTGAATTATACATTAAAGCTTGTGCTGAGATCAGGTGAGAGTCTGACCTGAAGGGGACGGGAAGAGCATTCGCACACACACCTCCGTTTCTATTCCTAGAAGCTGCGACGGGAAACCGGCAAATAAAAGATGAGAGCGAATGTGCTGCTGTGCAGAATCAACGTGCTTCCGAGCTCCTGTGCTCCAAATATGGATCCTAATATTAGAAACTCCTGTCACAGAGAAGCAGCACAATCAAACCGTCAACCTTACTGTGTAAAAGCCCTCAGTTTATCTACCTTTTCACATCATCATCAACTGTTTCAGTAGTTTTTTTAAAGAGTAGTTGGAGTAACGATTCACAGTTTAGCAAGGAGAAAACTGTATTTTTGCAACAACATGGTGATTCCCAAAGAGCTGTTCAGTTGAATTAGTCTAATAGGGTTCAGGCTAGTCACACTGGTGCTAAATAATGAGGTTTACCCTTGTTTGAGGGGTTTATTCTTAATTTGAGCACAGGCACCATCTTCATTCCTGTTCTCCTGGCAATGTACAAAGAAATTAAGGAGGGGGGGGGGGGGGTTTCCCCACAAAAACATTTTCAAAGAGAAAAATAGAGGGTGTTTGCAGCAGATTACCTGGTCCAGCATGAGAAATTAACCATTTCTGGCAAAATCTCACTTCAGATGAGGATTCAAATAAAGGTTCAGTGTGTGATTTTCTGTGTGTGTGTGTTTCCTGGACAAAACAAGGACAAAGCCAACGGATAGGCAGTGGGAGCCTGGCCTCAATCTCACAGCGAGCAGCAAGTGGCTTTTCTTCCCCCCCCTTCCCTTCTCTCTGCCTAAGTGGCCTTTTTTCCTCAGCAGCCTAATTAACTTCCAGGTGGCTTTGTCTCAGGGTTGCTCTGATAATGGAACTTCGCAAGGAATAAAAAGATAACAAAAGCAGCCGCGGCACAAAGCAACAAATGACACATTTGCTGGGGGGAAAAAATCATTTCAAACACTCGACAGTTACCATGTTTCGTCAGACTCGTCCGAGTAGCTCAAGGAATCCAAGTCCAGAAGCTCCAGGTCGTCCAGGACCGACGGTTCGGACTCGTCCTCCTCTTCTTCGTCCTCCTCCTCCTCCTCCCCCGCGTTTCCGAGGCTGTACGGGAGGTGGAAATAGTCGAAGGGCTGCGGAGGAGGAGGAGGAGTAGCGGAGAACGAACCCAGAGAGGACTGGGGGCACAGCAGGGTGGGCAGCGGGCTCGGGAGGCGGTAGGCACCGGCGAGCGGGCCGCCGACGGCCCGGGTCCGCAGCTGCTCGTTCTGCCGCTCCAGCTTCCGGACCAGCTCCTGGAGCTTCTTCACCTCCAGCTCGGCGTTCAGGCTGTTGCTGTTGCAGTCCACCTCCGTCATGACCGCGGGGCTCCACACGGCCGCCTCCATCGGGATGGGAAACAATGCCGGTCTCGCGACTTTTTTTGAAACGCACTCCCCCCGCCTCCGGTTCAGGGGAGGAATAATGGAGGACCAGGTACGACCAAGCTGTTCCCCGGTCCTTTCCTTTTTTTTTTTTCAGCTTCTTTTTGCAGGTGGCCGCCGTAGGGGGCTTTTCTTTTCCGTTCCCCGTCCGGGTTGGGGGGGGGGGGACTTTGAGACTCCACCCCTGTGCCGTACACACCCACACGTCTCCCGCCTCCACCTCTCCGAGCAGACCAGACAACCGCAGGTAGAGTCTGCCTGTCAGTCCGTTATGGGCATACACCTGCAAAGGAACGATTTTAGAAGATTTTGAGACCAAGAACAAACTTATGGACAGTTCAAACTGTTATATTATACATACGTATCTACGTTAGCTTTCTTTAGTTGGTCCTGAACGGCTTCGTTAGGGTGACTTGCTGCCAAATGAGTTGTCCGGTGACCTGAACGTCAAAAGACCTGAGACGACACCTCACCGTTAAGTCGACGCACCTGCTCCTCATTAAGCAATAAAATGGCGACATCTGGTGGCTGAAGCCTTTCACGACACGCTGGAAAGGGGTTTAATGTCATCTTTTTGAAGATGAAAATGGACAACATTTATAACTCACAAGAGAAGCTTTAATCATGCTCACCCAGGACCGATGTGCCCTGTTGAATCAGGCAAAAGAAAGTCGCTAAGTCTTTCTCACTCGAATCCCCAAACGAGCCGTTAATATTGCGGCATTATGGGTAATGTAGGCTCTGATTTTAAAGGGAAACGACGCTTCCAGAAAACAACAAAAAGGCTATTTAATTAGTCCTCCACATTGTTCTCTTTGAACATCCAACAATGACACAGCAGCCCTTTTTTGTGTCTACCCAAAGTAAAATTCCATCATTTTCACACAGAAGAAGACATTCAATTGAGTTCTCCAATAGCAAACACTACCTTGCTTTTTTTATGTTACAAAAAAAGTGATTAAGCCCCATAAAGAAAGAAAAATACAAAAGATGTGCTTTTTTTTTCCTTAAGAAAAACTTTGAATTTATTAATTTACATACTCATAATGTAATAGTACAATTTTCTGATGGCACAGCTCCATCTCGTGGCTAAAGGGGCATACTACAGTTGGTGTGGACCAATTCACAGCAAGATGACCGTCCTCCTCCTCAGCGTTTGTTCCAGGTGAATTTACGCCGTGCTCCCTCCTGGCCTGGCTTTTTCCTCTCTGTTAGTCGTGGGTCGGGGGTCAACAGGCCAGCTGCAGAGAATACAGACGTACTTTTTAATGACTATTAGAGCCCTTTTAACACTTTGTCTTTGCTGACAGACTGGTGCCATCTCTTTGTGGGCTACGAGGATCGTGTCATCAGCTTACACCTCCAGAGATTGTTCCGATAGCATTTTCTGTGTATGTTTAAAAGCTAAATGTTGTCCAGAACCCAACCCGCGCCAAACAGTCCGAGTCCTTTCAGGAGATTGTATGAACCGTTTGTTCTGCTCAGTTTTGTCTAGTGTCACAGCAAAGAAATAATCAAATAAACATAGCAGTTACTGAGAACCTGTCATGTGGTTTATCATTCTGGTTTTAAACAACAGGCAGACATCATTTGTAATGTGACAACAACAAGAAGCAATTAATAGTAGGACCCTTTTTACTAGAAAAAGGAATCTCTGGAACAACAGCAACACGTTTGATACTCGGGGAATCATCACTTAAGACTAAACCAATAACAAAAAAAGAAGAAAGAAAATAAATCAACATTTGGCGCCCTCTAGTGGCCAAAGGGAACTAAGCAGCCATTTATTTGGCTGATCTGGTTGCCACACATTACAGGAATTTGTTTGCTTTTTTTCCAACCCCTTAAGAAAAAATGTCAACGCTCACGTTGAAACAAAGCCAAAAAAAGAAAGAGAGAAAAAATTAAATAAAGAGCAGAGCCCCTCACCCTGCCTCATCGTCTCCCCCTCCGCCTCGGACAGGAAGCTGAGCATCGCGCGGGCGGTGGCGAGGCGCAGCGCCCCCGCCTGGCTGGACCGGCCGCCGCCGCTCACCGTGCACTCCAGGTCGAAGCGGCCCAGCATTCCCATGAACTGGAGCGGGAACATCAGCTGCTCTCTGAGAGGGGGGAGAAAACAGATAAAGAAAACGGGTAAAAGGGATGGGGGGGGGGGGCGGCTGAATGGGCTGGGCGGGAGACGGCACCATTTAACAGATAGCGGTATCAACGGCCGGGGGCAGAGCTAATTTAACGCCGCTTGGGTGACTTTTTCAGACGAGCACAGAGGATCGGCGGGCACCGTGAAAGGCTTTCTCTCCACAATCTCGCATATTACAGAGTAACTTCTGACTCAGCAGCGCTCGGGCGAGCGTCCGTGTTCTGGATGGCGTCTCGGCCTGAATGACCCGCGGCTGCTGACAAAGTCAATTGTCAACCTCTCTGCTCCAATTACAGCTCGTCCTCACACGCCGTGACAACACCGACTCTGGACACACGCGCGCGCACACACACCCGACCACTCAACTGTGTAATTAACTTAGTACGCGGAGATAAATAAAAAATAAATAAAAAAATAGGAAGAGAAACGAGGCGGTGGAGAGTGAAGGGCTGCTTTTTAAATTCCTTTTTTTTTGCTTTTAAGGATGAAGGGGGGCCGCGTGGAGGGGGGGAAACACATCGCCTCCTGCATTTTAAGGAAATCTGGATGTACGGGTGATGCAGGCTGGAAGCGGGAAGCTTTATCACGGATCTCACACCTGTCTTGTAGGACGGGAAAGTAATGGAGGTAGTCTTTGCCGTTAATGGTGATACGTCCTGCGCCGCAGTCCCGCAGGACGACGGATGAGGTGGACGTTTTCCTCCGACCTGAAAGGGAACACAGAGAGCGTCTCATTTAGTCAAATGCCCCAACAGGAAGTTCAATTCAATTTTATTATATAGCGCCACATCACAACAACAGTTGTCTCACAGCGCTTTCCAAACAGAGCAGGTCAGAACCTACTGTTAATTACAGAAACCCAACAATTCCCACCATGAGCAAGCACTAGGCGACACAGGCAAGGAAAAACTTCCTTTTAACAGGTAGAAACCTCGAGCAGAACCATGGCTCAGGGTGGGCGAATTGAAAATTCATCTTTTAAGAAGCTCATTTCTCAACAAATATTCAGACATTTTCTGATTATTTGCACATCTTCATTCTTCGAGGCATTTTCTGTTTCTTTGTAGCTTTTAAACTTTCTGTTTTATCAGAGACATCCTCTGTTTCCTCTGTAGCTCAGGACAAGGACCTGAGCAGTTGCTTCTCGATCGGGAGGTTGTAGCAGTTTTCAGTGTCTCTGTTTCAACATGGGGGTCACACTGTGTACACTAACTATTCTCTCCTTGTCATTTGGATAAACTGATAGCTAAATAAGAAACCACCGACGTCCCTACCCTCTGAGGTGCTGAAGGCCACGCCCCGGTCATCCTTCTGCAGCGGCGGCACCACTTGGTTTCTGGACTGAGCCTCCAGCTGCCGACGGTAGTGCAGGATAAACGGCTCCTCCGTGCTGCTGTAGGGCATGGACAGCATGCGCTCCATCAGCTGGATGAAACGATCGTACTGGGAACAAAACAAACAAAAACAAAAAAAGTTCAGGTTTTCTGATCCGTTCAGACGGCTGAAGGGGAGGACGAGGAGACGCAGCCCTTACGTCGTGAGTGGAGATGGTCTCCACCAGCAACATCTCCAGCTCCTCCTTGCTGAGCCACCTGCTGGTTCCCAGAGAGCTGAAGGAGGCAGACAGAAGGAATGAGGTCGAGTTCCAAGATTCTCCAGAGACAGATCGTTTGCTGGGCATTTTATTTTCCGGCTTACATCTTCTTGGCGTCGCTGGAGAAGAGTCCTTTGGCTCTCAGCCGATCTTGGTGCTTTTCCACGTTTAGCATTTTGCCATACAGTTCCTACGATGAACCACAAACAGCGAAGAGGTCGAGTCACGTTTTCTAAAATGCAGACTTAAACAGGAATCTCGGAATCGGTGCTGGATTAAGCAGAGTTTGCAGGACTGGAGCGAACCTTTGTCCTGGTTTGTTTGATCGATCTCCAGTTAGAAGAGCAATAAATCCCTCAGAGTTCTCAACACTTCTTAAAAAAAAAGTAGAGCTCTAAAACTCCGCATCTGGCTGGCAGAAATCATGATATTTGCATGATAGTCACATTTCATTTATATCATTTGTCCGTTGGGCTCTAAGCTGACCGTAGCAAATGACAGGGGAGTGTGGAGGTGAGCCCCGGAGAGAAAGAATGCCGGTCACGTTCCCCGAGGAGCCTCCGCCAGCCGCGACTGCCTGTGCCGCACGGGCCCGGGTGAGAGCTCGTTTAATTCAGCAGATGTTTGCTTAATTCCTTTTTGATAAAGTGCGCCTAATCCGCTGTCACTCTGACCAGTGACAGAGGGGGTGCGGGGGGGGGGGGCGGGGAGCAAAGGAAAATAAAAGAGGAGCGGAGCAGGCTCGGCATCTACGCCTTCCAAACTTAAAGAAGAATAGGAACAAGCTGACATTAAAGGACAAAAGAGAGAGGAAGGTGTGAGAGGTGGGACGGGCCAACAACATCACAACCAACAGTTGTGTATTTTTACGTGGCCTTGAGTTTGACAGATGGGCCATAAGTTACTGCTACAAAGAAAGGAGCAAAAAATGGGGCCAATACCTGTAAATTCCAGTCAAACTAATTAAATAAATAACTAAGTGCATGGTTTTGGGTTGATGAAATTGGTACCACTTAAATTTCCTTTACATGAAACAAAGAAAAACTGCACTAAACCTTTAAGGGCTACGTGTCCAGAGTGAAGGACTTTCCATTGAGGATGGAACGGTTCGCTAAGTTATTTTATCAGGAAGCCTAATGTGGCGTTTTAGTTTAAATGTGACCGGCTCTGCGCTGTTCCCTATAAGTGGAGACCTTGCGGAGGAGATGACCCGGAGGGGTGCAGGCGAGGGAAAGCTGCCCGCTGTACTCACGTGCATGAGGGAATAGTAGGACTGCTTTCCGGTGTAAAACAGGAAGTGGAACGGGCGCCCGTCGGCTCCCCATTGGACGGCTTGGTGGAGAAGAGGGAACAAATGGATGATAAATAAAAAAAATCCTTAGCGGGACTCTGGAAACTGCATTAAAAGAAAAAAAAAAAAGGTGTGCACGTGACCTACCTTTCTGTTTCGGAAAGATTTCATCGGGATGCTGGAAAACAGACGAGGAAGATGTGTGAAGCGGGTTTTAAAAAAATGGCTGGAAATGATCGCTCAGTGTATGCACACCTAATGAGTAAATTTAGAAAAACATCCACGGTTCTCCCCATAGTTTTGCAATGGCACATCAGAATGGATGGAACAAATACAGAATAGAAGGAGCGTGAAGTTCTATAGCTCTCTAAAGGCTTAGGACAGGCAGAATGGACTCGAATGGGTTTTGATTGGATTTAAATTCATTCCATTCCAGTTTGCTTTAATGCAACTCGATCCTGGAAACGCATCGAGATGACATTAGTTGAAATAAGATGTTCTACCCTGCGTGGATATCTATTTTTTGTAGGGAATAACCTCACAAAAAAAAGAACCTTTCTGTTTTTGCTTTTTCACAGCTTCATAGACTTCCCTCTTCTGTCTATTGTTTGGTATAGAGAACTAAACAAGTCAAATCCATCGTTTTGAGCGAGACCATTTCTCTTCGGAGATTCCAGGGCATGTTCTTGCTTCTGAGTTTTTTTTTACTGAACTTAAAGCGGCTCAAAGGGACGACAAACTCACCTTCATGAGGGGCCGGGCTTTCTTATCAAACAGGCCGGAGGGGAACAGGTAGCCGATGCTCCTCTGTGGGTGGGACAGAGAGAGGGGGGACGGGATTAAAAAGGAGGACAGCTTTGAAGGAGGACGGCCGACGTTTTCGAACAGATGCTCGGCGGTTCAAGGAAAAGGCGAGAGCGCTGGTGTGTGTTGCGATGCGGAGTTAGATGAGAGAACGGGCTGAAAAAAAAAAAAAAAAAAGGCACAAGTTTTGGGGCTTTGTTGACAGAGCAGAGGACACTGTGGACGCCCGGCGGTTCACTCCGAGTTCAGCCTCTGATCTGTGTGCGTGTGTGTGTGTGTGTGTGTGTTAGTCGGGGCCACAGATGGCGGAGAAGGAGTGCGTTGGCCCTGCCACACTCATCAGCACAGCCCGTTCATCTCTCTCTTATTCTCCTCCCCCCCTTATTTTCTTCCTTTTCTTCCCTCTCTCTGCCGGCTCAATTAAGAGAGGCAGCAGGTGCTGCTCGCGGGGACCAGGTTGCTGTCTTAAAGGTTGTCAAAAACGACGGAAAACGGGGAGGAAAAAAAAAAAGGGGGGGAGGAGGCCTGGTAGAGGGGAATGAGTGTTGGAAGAGGAAGAAAAGTCAGGAGAAGTTAAAAGGTGGGAGGAGGTGTGGGGGGGGGGGGGTAAAGACGCACCTGTGCGGCTCCGGAGAGTTTGACACGACATGGAGGAGAGATCCCAGAGGGGAAGAGATGGAGCGACAGGGGAAGAGAGAGAGGGGCCACGGGCAAATCTCTGCCACTTAGTTGACGTGAGTTGGGATGAAAAGAAGCAAGAAAAAAAAACTAAAGCTAGAGAAAATATACATTTACAAAAAGCCGATAAAAATGAGTCCCTTTTGTTGTCTTTGCTGAGGTCAAATGGTAAAAATGAGCCTCAAAGTTTCAGAATATATGGAGCCCGTTTGTCACGACATTCCCGCTCCCGTTCAGTCCTCCCCGGAGGAATGAAGGAGAGCAGGGGCCCAGCGGTAACCAGGCCACAACTTTGACAACGTAAATTTACAAGGTAAAGCTGAATACAAACAGACTTTCAGATATAGTTCTCCCTGAAGTGGTGCGTCTGCATTTTTAAGGGTGTACAAAGAGTTTGGGATAAGAAAAGAATAGAGGTCCTATAGATGGTTACCGGCGGTAAAAACAAATATCTTCCTAAAGATGATGATGTTGGGTGTTCTCCAGATATAAAATTACATATGTTGTTTAACCAAATAGAAGCCATATCCACGTTTTCTTTATGGAAACAAACAGCAAATAGAAAACTCGCATTACTTAACCCAAAAATCCAATAAGCTACATGGGCCATTTTTTAAAACTCTTAAGTTTAAATATTTTTGTCCCAGCTGTGTTGCTGTGCTTGTTGAGCAGGTGGAAGGCTTTGGAGAAGAGTTCATCCCAGAATGCACCTCTAGATGTCAGTAACTGCTTAAGGTTTGTCCCCAAAACTGAAAAAAGCGTCGGCTATGTCCAAAACCAAAGGAAAATGTGTTAATTTGGCACCAGAATCCCTTTTGTTGGACACACCATGAATAAAAACGATTTAACATACTGGCTAACGCGATTAGCAGTTTGCTAACTGTAAATAAATCCGATTGGTCCACGAGGCTTCTGCTGAACAACGTTTTTATCACCTTATCACCTTATCAAAACTTAAAGTTTTATTGAATAGATTAAAGTTTTCCCAAAATAACATCAATATAATTTGCATTTATGTTCATTCAAGTAAAAAATTTTATTTGTGAATAAGTTCGAATGTTAATTTGCTAGCTGCTTTGTTTTGTCAACGCACCACATCAAAAATGCTAATTTGTTGTGTTACTTCGTGAAGACTAAAAAAAACCATAAGAGTTAAACTTCCCGAGTTTCGGAGGGGCTTGGAAATCCTCATTGTTGGAACAGCAGTTAGTCCAATGGGAAGGGGTTTCCAGATGGTTTCTGAAAGTTTAGCGAGTAAAAAAGGTCCCGGCTGTTTGACAGCTTCTTTTTCCAGCGCTGACAGATTGTCAGGGACGTTAATCCGTGCTGGCTGTAAACATCCTTCTGATTTTCCCGAGTCTTTATCACCGTCACACCTGAAGCGTTTGGACTCCTGACTGGAGGTCTAGGGATTTGCCTGGAGCGCCACCTCGCAGCGTTACCGTCCAGGGTTCTGCCTGCTGGCCGTCGCTTTGGCTTTCACAGCCCCACGGCGACAGCTCTCTTTATCTGATGCGAGAAATCTATTCAATGATTCCGGGTAGAGACGGTTGAAAATTTGCCAGAAAAACGAATCCCCAAATTGACAATAGAAGGCATTACAACTATTGTGGTTGTGCGCTTGACGGCGTTTCTAATATCAATGATGCAGCGGATTAGGGGGCCGCACCTGCCAGCTGCCAGGGGGGGCCACTGATGCTAACGATGATCATCTGTCCACATAATGAACATGAAACCAACTTCTACCTGAGCGGCTGAATGGGAACATACCAAAAGAAATAGTATTACTTTTTCTTGTGTATAAAATAAGATACACTAAAAAAAAACACTGGAAGGAAATTTTTATTTTTTATGCTGTGGAATCCAGTAGCTCTGAGAGAAGGCATGTGTGTTCAGGGCCAAGCCTCGTCCTTCTAAGGAGAGACTAGTTTGTATAAACAGTTGCTCAATTATAGCAGCATTTGCAGACTGGAAAACAGTTTTAAAAAATGTTTTTTGCAGCTCT
Organism: Menidia menidia; assembly: GCA_907169785.1. Classification (NCBI taxonomy): domain Eukaryota; kingdom Metazoa; phylum Chordata; class Actinopteri; order Atheriniformes; family Atherinopsidae; genus Menidia; species Menidia menidia. The sequence goes on from CAJRST010015557.1 coordinate 7,223,025, forward strand.
AAGTGATGACAACCGGAAAAATACTTCAAAAATATATGCCCAAATATTAATGACAGAAAGCACAAAGAAAAAAAGACAACATTTAGGAAATAACTGCTCTTACAAAACCCATATTTCTACTACTAGGAGGCATGCTTAAGAGGTCAGTGTGGTTTGAGGCTGCTGTGTTATCACGGGGCACAAAGACTATTGTGATTATATTTAAGATGTGAAACAAGCTTAGAACAATCAAAGTATTTTAGCAAAGAAAAGGTATATAACCACAGGAGGTGAGACAATAACAAAATGAATGAAAAGGGAGAAACACAGATGTGTTGGTGATCTATTGGTCAAGACACCCAGGAATTATTTTGTGAGGCTATAAAATAGGACAAATGTCCACATTCTTTAAATAAATATGCGTGCAAAGCATTACCCTGCATAGATGTGCTCCTACTCACGTCTATATCTTCCTGGGTGAAGTTCTCGGGGTCTTCTCCCATTATGTTTGCCAGATGCCGTTTCCCAATTTCATACTCTTCAATCTGCTTTTGGATGAACTCCATTGTGAATTTCTCCGGTCCTGCAGCTGCCAAATTCTTCCGAGAAAGGGCAGAGCTTACGCATATCTGCCTGCTAAGTACCTGTCAAAAGGGAAACGAGTGTCATTGTCACAGATGTATCGTAATTATTACACCCTTTCTGATATCCGTAGCAGCACACAGGGACAGCCGAACGAGTCTTAGGAACTCTTTACTTTGAATTAAACCATCATAATAATTCCAAATTATGTTCAATCACCTGCACGACCAAGTAACTGTTATTTGACATAACTGTTAAGGCAGTTTCGGCTAACAACATGCTAGGTCAAGGACGTTAATGTTTCGTCATTTAGAAAGATTCTGGAGGTCTAAAGCCGGAGACAAAACCCCGACACTAAACAATCGATCAGCCTTTACCTGCCGACATGACTGCGACGATACTGTGTTTATGTTTGAACTGCAATTTCCACATTTTCCCAGAAATGATGCCACTGCTCGGACACGGGGCGCCGCCATCTTTGCTTGAAGCAATTACGTGCCTGGCGGAAGTAAACATACGTCACTGGCGATTTTTTTTAATGGATTTATTTATTTTTAAAGATCACTTGGGATAATTGGAAATAAAATAAAATGTTTTATATTCCTTTTAATGAGAGTGTTTTTGCAAATTTATGGCTGTTTAATTTTGAGCAAAAAAAAATCAAACCACAGTCACATACAATCATCTTTATGGTCAATTTTAAGGTTGAACATGAAACAGGCTGATGATTTTAGCCTGCAAATGTATTCATTTCTATTTCTTTTTATATCATATGTGGACTCTGTTCCCATTTGTCATAGAGATTGATAAAACTAACAAAAATATGTCTTTAAGACTGCCAATAACAAAATTAACCATGTGTGAGAATGATTTAGAAAAAGTTTCAAAACATTTCATACAACAAGACTACTGGACCAAAGAAATTCTGGGGCGCAACTTTTGCTGTCAGAGACGAGGAGAAAACAGCATTCAACGGCAGTATTGAGGCGTTATAGAATAATAAAGAAAATGACACATTTCCTCAATACTACCATGACTCTGCAAAAAATATAATGCTGCCCTAATAGTTTGCCCACTCAAATACAAGCACCGTGAAGGCACCATCTGCCTTCTATGTACTGTAAGAGTCACGCCAAAGGATTTTAAAGCAGCAGATCCGCTTGACTTATCAGAAATAACACAATAAAAATGCACAGTCAGTGTCTGCCAAACACATTGGCGAGGCTAAAAATAAACAGACTGTTTTGCATATGTGCTGCATTCCGCGCAGAGAAGGATTAACACAATATTTTGTGTGAACTCCTTAAGTTACAAGAGCACAAGCTGCCAGCACAGCCTAACTCTCTGGACATGGATACAGAATAAACTTTTTCTTCACACTTCGCTGCAACGTTTTTTTCCCTGTGTGAAATCTAATTCTCAGTTTTGAGTTGACTTGGAGAACCAAAATACTCTCTTTAAATCACTAATAAGGGGAACCGTGTCAAAGCACGTAAAAAGAAACGTGATGCAGCAATAAACATCTTTGAGTCATTTCAACATCTATTCATTATTTTGTACTTTTAGTAATTGCTCCCCTCAGACATCTGTCAAATACATTTTTATTGGCATAAAAATAAGTTCATTTATCGTTCTTTAACCATACCTTGATAGTATGATTTGTATGTTCAGGCTTTGGGTTTGGGTCAAGTTTGTTTTGTAATGTGATGATGTTTAAGGACAGAGTTTGAGACATTTTCCTTAAAAATGCTATGGTTTGATGCTCAAGTAGCAGACAAAAACCCAAACGATGATAGTTTGAAAACTTACAAGGTGGTTGTGTCCATTTTTTGTGACCGAAATAAGTATCCGAAGAAGAAGATGTTACAAAAACATATTTAAGAGAAAGAAATAAAACCTCTTCTTTATCTGGACCCTTATATGCTTCCACGAATAAGCATTTTCCTAATTTTTTCCAACGATTTTTAGCACCTCAAACGTCACCTTCAGATATTCGAAAGCATTCGTCACAGTAAATCTACGCAAGATACAGAGAGAAAGGGTTTGCATAAATTTGTCAAGTTGTGTAAAGCGGAGCCTTTTTCCAACTTTAACAAAATGACAAAGCTCTTGGATCGCACAGTTTTTAGACGGACTTCGACAGAGTGGCGTTCTTCGCTAAAGAGCCAGACCGGGCTTCCTTTCCCACTCGGTCCCCCTAGTATGTTTCTGCGTACCTTGGTATGCTGTGTTTACAGATCAATGCCGTGTGTCTTCGGTTAGATTACTTTGATAGAGTTGGAATGAGAACATAGGGAGATTAATCAAAGTGAAGGGGCACTGACTCCCGGCCCGTGCCAGTCGATACCGCCGCGTGGTTAATTTGCCCCGAGGAGGCCTGTCGTCGGGCAGATGATAAACAGCGTTTGCCCCCTTTTTTCGCCACGAGCGTGCTCCCGCTCGCCAAGAAAAATAGTTTCGACCCCTGCTCTCTAATTCGCAGCGGGGGGTGAGAGGTGGGACATTAATCATCCCTCTGCCACGGCCCCATCTCTGACGGGAGAGCCACCGTGGCTTGGTTGGGTGGAGACGTTTGGCTGGCGAGCCCCTGCGACGGTTTCAGGTACACCCCGCCACGACGGCGTCCGTCAATGTGATAGTTTCATTCGAAGGAACCTTACGGGTGTGTTTTCTCATTTTATGCTTTGCGCAAGGCCGTAACCTTGTTTGGGAGTCTCCTCCTATCACTTCCTGTAGGTGTTCCGAGAGCTGTGGAGTCTGGATCTGTGGTTGGGAGTTTCCTGCCGCCCCCGTGTTCCTGCTCTGTTGCCGTCATAACTTCTACCATTATCATTAGTATTAATATCATTGCCATTTTTCATCTAGTCTACGTGTTGCTGTGTTGGCTGCCTCTCTCTGCTCCCTCTGTCCTTCTCTCGCCCGCTCTCTCTCTCTCTTTTGCCCTTTCTTTCCCTCACCCCCAACCGGCCGAGGCAGATGGCCGCCCACCCTGAGCCATGGTTCTGCTCGAGGTTTCTGCCTGTTAAAAGGAAGTTTTTCCTTGCCTGTGTCGCCTAGTGCTTGCTCATGGTGGGAATTGTTGGGTTTCTGTAGTTAACTTCAGAGTAGGGTCTGACCTGCTCTGTTTGGAAAGCGCTGTGAGACAACTGTTGTTGTGATGTGGCGCTATATAAATAAAATTGAATTGAATTGAACCCAGAGACGGGCCGCCGACCGCGGCGTGGGGGGACCAGAGGAATTCCGACTTCTTCTCTTTAAAACCGACACGACGGCAGGCGACGCTGACCTCCTCCCTGTTCGCCCCGGCGCTCGATTGAGAGGCATCCCTCTCCCTCGCGTGGCTAAAGCGGCGACAGAGCGAGAAATAATGGAGGATATCACAGCGCGGGGCTTTGCCAAGTCCGCTCCTTCCCCCCCTCTCTCTCCCAAGGATGGAGTGCAGGAGAATTGAAAGCTTATAATGCCAGCGAGTTGAGGCTTTGCTCCAGTCATCATTTCCATGCTGCTTTACGCTGATTCCCTAATATCCTTAGCGCCTCGCGCAGGGATAAGCCCATCGTGCCGAAACATGGCTGTCATGCCTATAAACCGTTCACGGCTCTAAAGAATCCATTATGGCTGCTCCACAAACATGGGGACTCAAAGGGCCACTTTGCTCAAGCTCATTTGCTCTTTTAGATATTCTTATTTACTGTTAGTGCCGCGTTTGAGGGGGCTCTCTAACGCACCACAACGCCACACAAGAGGCTGGATTTAAGTCTAACTGGCCATTTACACCACGAAGCGTACATTTTTTTTTTTTTGCGGCACCCGAGTTTAATTTCGCGCCGCAAAAAATAAACCCCCGGCACACGAGGAACACGGGAACGTTTAAATGTTGTCTCACCTCTGTAGGGTTTAAAGCATCCGGTTCCTCCACAGGGTAGGAAATGATAAGAGTACAAAAGGGCAGAATTCAAATGTTACTAACTGCTCAGAAGAAAAGTAGAAATGGGATTTGACATCGTGGAAATGCAGAAATTGGCCCGCTAGAAGTACAAGTAAATGGGTTTTAGCAGTCTACCCACCTCTGTTCCACCTTTATTCTTCTGGATTCATGTTCAAAGTCGATTGTGTTACAGTACCTCTGCAACCGATGTGTTATGGACTTCTGGTACTGATTCTACTATCAGTTTAACTCCAGTGTTTATTGCGTGTCAGTGTCAGACATACGGTAGAAGGGATCTTATTGTAAGGCGAACCGGGTTATTGCTGCCGTTAGGAGCACTTTCGGTTGGGGATACGGCTCCCCTGTTCATGCACACACAAGACACACACATACATTTGTTGATTGTCAACAAGTGCGGTCATTGAGTGGAAATTAATTTGCCACCGGTAATGGATAGAGACATTTCGCTGAGGTGCATAAAAACAGCTGAACAGCCAGCGATTACCTGCTGGAATCAGCCTTCATCAATATCAGGATAATTACAAAGCGCTCCTGGCAGCGCGTGAAATGAACGGAGCGCGAAACAGACTGGGCGGCGGCCATAGATGTCCGCGGATATTAGGCCTCCTCCTCAGAGTGGCTCCTCGGGGAGCGTGCGCCACCTGAACAGACCGGACCGCCAGCAGGTTCGGCTGGGGAGTTTGAAAGGGTTTCGTATCGAAACAGACAACAGTCGGCTAAAACAAAACCGAGCTGACTGTGACTGATTCTTAAAGACGCGGGAATACTGAACGATGCAAATGTTGGAACCAGTGGGTCCAACGTTTAGGTCCGAATTAAATAGATAGCATAATTATTTGAAAATCAGAAGAGAATAACAAAGCAAATGAAGACAAAGGAAAACAAAAACAGGAAAATCCCGGAAAACATCTGAGAAGTAACATCAGTCTGCACGAGCAGAATGCTGTGAAATGAGGAGTTTAATTCCAGACCCAACAGCTGGATAAAACAGCTGGAGCCATGAGTGAAGCAAGCCGAATAAAACAAAGTTCAGAAAAAAACACAATGCCTACCATTCATAAACCCCCAAAAACAGAAAGCAAAAAATCCTCTCAGAGGATCATTTAAAAAACCCCACAAAACACAAAACAAAGGATAGAATACAAATGACAACCACCATTAAGAAAAGGATCTGTTAAATGCAACATGAAAGGCCGAATTCCAACAAAGAGGACCCGGAACTCTCCTCGCTCCCCAGATGTTTCCAGACTGCTGTCAAAAGAAAAGCGGACGCCACGCAGAGTTAACCGCGATACCTGTCCAAACATTTGAGACGTCAACTTCAAAATCAATTCAATGTGTTTCCCGATTTCCAAGATAGGTTGGCTAAAGCTCTACTCTGAGCTTTAGCTCTAGGCCGAGCGGGATCCCAAATAAGTGCGTTCCCTTTCCATTCAACATTATTTCAATTGCCTTACGACTAAAATTCCGAAATGTTTATGTAAAAATTTCAGCTTGGACAATCTCATCTTTGTAGAGACTTAAAAAAATGGTTCTCTCACATCCGAAAGGCCGCTACAAGAAGCTAGCTACGACAAGGTTAATGGTCACAAAGTGGGAAATTTAGATTGGGTTTTGTTCTGATTGGAATGGCCTGGATGACATTTGACGCAGTGTTTGGTCAACACGGTCTACAAACGTCTACAAATCAATCTAATATTCCTCTCTCCCTTCTCGTCCTGCCTCAGATTCTCGCGACGTGAACGTTCCTGGACAGGAAACCAAATCTGGGACCGCGGTCTCGGGACAGCGCAGCCAAAAAGTGCGAAGCAGCCAATTTGAGTCAAGAAGAAGGGGGGGGGGGGTCCTTCAAGGTGGCGATCCCCGTCTTTTCCCAGACTTTTCAAACGTCTCTCACATGGAACCCATTTGGTTTCCCCCCCCCCCACCACCACCCCCACCCCTTCCTTTCGGTCCTCTCAGACGGTGAGCAGGAGGCAGTATTGGGTTTCTGAAGGGGTTAGCTCAGTCCATCGCAAGGATAAAAAGATGACTATTCTCCCTATTTTTTTTTTTACCCCCCCTCCACGCTGGCCTTTTATCAGGTGAGAGGCTGGGTGAGGAAGGAAACTATTACGCCGGGGGTGAACGGGGGGGGGCTCGGAGATGCAGCTGCCGGCCCCCGTCGGAAAAGGAAAAGGGGGTCTCCATCCGAGACCTGACAGGATGAAACGTGAGATCTCTGGAAACGGCTGGGAATTAAAAAAAAAAAAAATCCCCCCAAAAAACTTCCGCTGTTCGTCCAAAAGAATAAATAAATACAAATCTTTGACCCATCCTGTCACGTCCAAGTGTTTCTCACGAGGGTCTTCTCCGAGGTCAGACGCGGTAGAAGTTAGAGGCGTGAAGCTCACATGGGAGCAGGATCCAAGACGCCATTCCGGCTCTAATCTAGTTCTGAGGCTAAGCCACATGCAGGATCATAAATTAAAGGGTTGCACTGTCAACCACAGCATGAGTTAAATCTGTTCTTTTAAAATATATATAGATATTTCTCTCGTGTCAGTATCAAACTTCTCTTTGGGTTGCACCAACACCGACAGGTTCGTAGGGGACTGATCGGAACCAGGCCCAGCTGTTGGGCTCGGGGCTAAGAGAGGGATTTACATATCTGGGGGGATTTTTCTCAAATGCCGGGGCGGATTTAAAAAACGTCAGGGCAGATTCCATCCGTCTCCCAAAGTTTTTTCCCTTTCCGTCTCATCTGGACGGACGCCTGAAGCGAGCGCTCGCAGATCAATCTTTGTCTTATTACAGATGGAGGGAGGGGACGGGTACTGGGCTTCGCAATGCTCGCCGTTGCCTTTGGGAAAAGAGTCGGGAGCCTTTTCGAGGTCCGCGCCCATCAGTTTGGCAGCCGCTCTCCAGCTGTTTTTGCCTGAAATAGTTTTAAAAAAAAAACAGAACAAAACATTAGCAGAAATTCAAACTCGTACGAGGCTTATACTTCTTGCTTTATGACCCAGATCCCCGAGATGTTTGGAGAAACGTTTCCCCCTTCATAATCTGTTTCAAACCTTTCTGAAGAAGCCTCGCCAAAGCGGGACGTGTCACATCTCGCCAGCTGACGAATAGCTGGAGCGACTGAACTAAGAGACTGATTGCTAGGTTAATATCTTCCATTGATCTCCCCATTGATCATTTGTTCCCCGCTAATGACTGAGACGGGACTCGTTTTGAATAATACGTCTCGCCTGTAACCCGACATCAGACGGGCTCGGATAAGGATCGGAGCGCGATCATTTCTCGGGGAAAGGAAACCGCTGCGAGAAATCAGCTTGAAAAGGCCAAAGGAAATTGAGACAATATTAAAAAAGAGACGGTTCAATCTGGGAGCCTTTTTTTCCCCCCGCTGATCAGAGGGGCTGCGGACTACCGCTGGGCTCCTTAACATCTGGCCGGGCAATTTACCCCCGCTCCGACGACTGGAAAGGTTAAACCACTAAAATCTAATATTTGCCTAGAGGGGGTCAATGCACCGCAATTACAAGGTACAATCGGCAGGGCTAATCAGCTAGCGGCGCGTACCGGGGGCTCGCGGGGCAAACAAGCCCTGATCAGAAAGCGCCGTTCTCTCTTTCCCCTGTTTACTTATTAAACCCCCGTTCTCATGTTCAAGGGCCCCCTCTGCAAGCCTCTGGCCCCGCACACCCCTCCACCCCCCCGAGGCACGGGGGGAGTAAATTTAGCCCTCTCAAATGGGGACCGCGCCACTCGGCGGAGAAAGTAGGCCCCGTGTTAATCAGTATCTGCGGCCTTTGTTGCAAAATGATCTCAAATTACTTTCCGTCAATCTGGCAGGCATTAGCACCTCGGGAAGGGAAGGGATAGGTAGGGATTTGTACCCTGAGGACGAAAACAAAGAGCAGAGCCGTGAGACAGATGTGTTGTGTGTGTGTGTGGACACAAGACGAAGGCCCGAATGGGCCTTTCCCGTCTCTTAAAGATGTGTGTGTTCCGCGGCGTGTGTTTACATGATTGCTCTTTGACACGCATTTGCTAATTGACTGAGTATCGAGTGCGGGATTAGTGTATAATATATCAGAACTGTCTGCCGCGCAACACTTTTGAACAAGGCTCAGGGAACAATTACTGGTAATTAAATATGTGCCAGTTACTGGAAAAGATAATTATGTCCTTGGTGTATAACACCAATTAATTACTTTTATTTCGGCGAGCAAAGCTTTTAAACGGCTGGCGGGGGCCGTTCGGAGAGCTGGCGACCTCTGTGTTGTGCCAACGCAAACGCGTGGGGCTCGACGATCGTGCGATCTGATCCTCGGTGGTCCGAGAACCAGCAGACACCCCCTCCGCCAGCTGCCAGGGCCATGGTCGGAGTAGTTTTACCGCTCTCCTCTCCCTCCTCAGGTATTAAACCTTGACATAACGGGCTGAACTACAGACAGAGAGAGTTCTCAGGGGAGGGCAGAGCTCTACTCTCTCCCACTAAGAGGATTGGTCAGATTGGAGGAATCTCTGCTCTTCATATTCCCCCCATCCGTCTCCCTCTCTTACTTACGAAACCTCAGCGCACCCAGATAGCCGTCTGAGATTAGCCGTAAACCTCTCCTTTCCCCCTGGAATTCAGTCGCCCAACGCACCGCTGGGTCACAACGGTGGGGGGGGGGGGGGGGAAACGTGCGGATTAGCCAGTGATTCCATTTTGGGCATCTGCCTCTAAATGTCTAACCTGGAAATGCTGGTAGGCCCGGCATTAGTAACGTATTAAATCCAGTACCTAGAAACGGTTACACTTCAAGCCTCTTCGGGTGGCTGAAGCCACTTTTTCCTTTTCCTCAACCCAAAACCCTCCCCTCCAACCCCCCAGCCCAGTCGTCACCTTTGGGTTAATCAGACAAAGAGTCAGACGGACCGGCCATGCTTTCTCTTCCCTTTTCATCGACTCTGTTTCTTCTGTCCGGCTGCCCACAGTAAGGAGATCACCATACGCTGCTCTGGGTCTGGGTTTCATGTCCGTGGCACCTAAAGGAAACCTCTATCCTTTAATGCCTCGATGCTAACATCCAACAAGAGCTCGCGATAAGTCAGTCATTCAGTTTAAGGGTTAAAACAATAGCCGAAGCGTTGGCTGTTTCCCCTAGAACCATGGATTCAGATTATATTAGGTTTCCCTTTTTGTTCCGAAGGTCTTTCTGGAAATGCTCCTTTGCGGCCTGGAGTTTATCCGAGTCTTTATTTTGCAGCCTTTGTCGAAATCCTGCTTGTCCATCACTTTCAGCACAGTACATGAACATTGCAAAGATGCTGCATACCCAAAACTGGAAATACAGTATATCCAACAAATAGAAGCTATTGATTGGTCTCCTGGGTCCCATTTTACTTTTGCTGTGCATGCGAACAAGATAATAAAATGAAGGGGTTTGGGTCATAAGTAAGGTCAAACACTTCTACAACTGATAAATTCAATTATAGTAACCTTACTTTGGTTGGTTGGTTTCCGTTTACCTGTGCTAACAGGAGTTGTTCAGTTCATTTAGGCCCAATGGTTTAACAAGTAAGGGGCCTTAAATAGGACACTAGGGACCAACAGAATGTTATCCTGGAAGCCGCAAAAAGAAAAATCCCATTGAGTGTCCAATCATTTTTGTTCTGTGACCATTTCGTCCACTTGTGGATGTGAAACTATCGCATCGGGGGCAAAGACGCAGCAGATCAAGACTTCGGTTAGCAGTGCAACATTGCGCCCTACGCTTGTGGTCTTCAAATCCATTTGTGCGACTGTGCATGTGCAGGGCTCACGTGGATGTATGAGGTACGATGGTGTGACATCTCACAACTGTAGGGGGAGACAAATTCCCCCGTTACTTTAAAACTCCCAGGATAACATTGTTTTGAGACAGTTGATAAAAATCACTTTGTGTCCGCGACAGTAGCTTCAACTTGTCCCTGTTCACACCGGCATGAACACAATTGCACAGTCTCACAATAGCTTGTGAAACAGCCATATAAAAAGTGTTTCTACTTGCTAAAGGAGGGTGGGGGGGGGTCTGTATTAAGTGGCTGTTTGGTGGAGTTCCCCACTTTTTGAACATGACCTTCGTTCTCAGTTTACTTTGATTCGCTGTTTTGGGACGACATTAAAAACTACTGGGCTGTCTCCAGCGTCACCGGGGGTAATGACGGACATTTTGTAACCTCCCAAAACGATTCTTGCCCACTTCACAAGACTGAGTTTGATGGAATTTGTACGGGCTACACACGAGAACCACGTCCTGCTCTGAAACGAGTTGCGGACGTAAAGTTCAAATGGTGGCCTCAAGCGCTTTCCATTAGCATGCCGGAAAACAGATCAAATATGTTTTTGATTTTATTGTAAGAAGCAAAAAGATGTGAGACGACTGTGATATTTACAAAAAACACACAAAAACTAACTGGAGCAAAAGATTAACTTTGAAACGCCCTGCGTTGGGACTGATAACAGTTAATACCGTGGAATGGTTGCAGATCATTGGTTATAGATTTGAGACATGCTTAACCCGCTAGCAGACTTTTGCATAGCTCGGTCACCAAACGCTGCATAACTAGGTCAGTTTGTCCACTAAATATGACCACCTGCGCTTGAGAATTGAATGAGTTCCCTTTGGATTTAAATTTGAGCCTTTCTTGCTGCGCACAGCTCCCTCTCAAAATATATTCCCGCCAAAAACATCAAAGGCAAATAAAAAAAACTGAGTCCAAAACATGAACAAGAAGCATGACGATGCTCTTTGCTAACATGGGGTCATCCTGCAGATTTTGGGGGTCTGAAGGTGGGTTTTTGTCCGGGTTTAATGTTGCCGCGTGGTCATTTCTCAATTCAATCTCGATTTTTTTTGTGCGAACACTGGAGCTGGCCTTCTTTTTCTCGGGGATTTGTACATTCGTGCTTCGTGTCTTGAAGACGAGGCTTTGGACAACCCCCCCCCCCCGACAAGGTGATGCTGGAAATCTCACCTTTACAGCTAATTTTCTGTTCGGGGTTGGAGTCACTCATGTCAATCCGCCGCAATTAGGAAATTAATAAAAGCCGGTGGTGTAGAAACCCGAATCTCATGTCTGACTTTGTGTGCATCGATGTGTGTGTGTGTGTATGTGTGTGTGTTTTGGCTCTCTGATGGGGCAGCTCCCCCTGGATGTAAGCAGTATTGACAAACCCATCAGAGCCGTTGATGCATCGGGCTCTCCGCTTTAACCCCCCCCTCCTGCCCCTCCTCTTCCTCACCTCGCCTCCCCTCCCGCCCTCGGCGAGGCCGGGCTGACATGCTGTCACCTTGGCAACTGCTGCCAGAGCGAGAGGCCTGCTGGGACGGCTGGCGTCCAGCCGGCGCGCTGCGGCGGGAGGTGTCACCGCCGGGACCCCCGAGGCCCGGCCGACCCCCTGTCCCCGTCCTCCGCCGTCCATCCGTCTGCCGCCCAGATCCGTCACGGCCCCGGACACACACACACACACACACACAAACGCTAAAATCCAAACCAAATATGCAGAAACACATGCCTGCGTGTAGACACACACACACACAAAATGAGAAGCCACAATCCCAAACAGCTCCAGCAGATTCTGCCTTCGCTGATCTGTTTCCTGATGGCGTCCAAAGCCGACCGAGAAGTCGACTTAAGTTTAAGTAAGGGGTGATATTTAACTCATTGGCTGCCAAAGACGTCTATAGACGTCAATTCAAATACAACCGTTGACTGCCAAAGACGTCTATAGACGTCTTTTATGTTTTTCAACGCGAGTAGCTTGGGGGACGATCTGCTAAAGCTTCTCCGTAAATATAAGGCTTCTAGACAGAGTATGTACTAACAAATTGACCCTCTAGGATGCAGTGCCACTTTTGATGGGAGATGAGCATAGACTGTAGGCAAATAAGAAAAACGTAACAGTTCGCTATGCGAGAACTGGTGCCGGTGAGACGCAAGTCGAGGAAGAACGGAATAAGGTAGAAACAATTTTTTTTCCTGATGAAAGAAGAGAGTCTACTCTTTCTTTTGGTGTGTTCGGTGTTTACATAGTCATAGCACAAACTATTCTGTGGCTCTTGAAAAATCTGTCAAAATGCTCCAAAAACTGGGACTCTCTGTTCTGAAAATGGCTGGCAGTCAATGAGTTAAAAAAAAAAAAGACAAGAGATCTGCCTCGTCTTATCTCTCATACTGGAGGTCAGTGAGTCACCACTTGGCAACTTCCGAATCCCTCTGCCCGTACGGTTGTCTTTGGGGGCCGGCGGCGGCTGGTGAGGCCGGAGATTTGGCAGCGGTCAAGCCATGGCCGTGCGGGTTCGACTGGACCGGGGGCTGAGCTGCTCCAAATTCTGGCTGGACTGACAAGGCCTCCTTCCGCCCCCCCCCCCCCCTTTTATTGTTTTGTTTGACCATCGAGTCAAGACACATCACTGACTTGGTCCGAACGGCTTTCTGTCCGATTCCCGCTCCTTTTTTTGGAAGTTTGACTGTAAATAAAGCCACCTTCAGACTTCTGGTGTCCAACCACTGGAGCGCAGCCCACATCCGGCCGCTGGACGTCGCCCCCCCCCTGGCCGGCCCTGTTTTCCAACGCACGTGCACCTCCTGAAAAGCCGCCTCCGGCGTTCCCCCGAACAAACGGCGCGGAGACGATGTGAAAGATCACTAACTAGCTTCCTGGTTCCCCTGGCAACCTGTAAATTAGGGGCCCGGCGGCCTCGCAACGGGGATCGTCAAAGGCGGGGCGGAGCTCGCGCCTGACACTCGCCGATTGGACGAGACCATGCGGATGGAGGGTGAATGGAAAACAATCGGGGCGGGTTGACACACACACACACACACACAAAAACTGCACACCGGATTGCGGCAGAAACGCAATTAAGGGGAGGATACAACTTCAGATTTAAAGTGTGCGAGAAGAGTGAAAGAACTGATTTCTTCTTTTGACAGAGCGACAAAGAAAGCCCCTACCGTCACTTGTGTTTTAAGTTGAACCAGGAATAGGAAGTTGATTAGGATACACACCTGCCTTCCTTAAAACAAATGATGGCTAATATGTCTCTTCGTGAGTTGGCGGGGAAAAAATGCCTTAATTGCCTGGATTGTCTCAAGGAAAAGAAAGAAAAGAAAGAAAATCTCAGTTAAAAAAACACCCACAACTGCATTGTAATGTTTGGCTATGAACAGCAGTACCATTATGTGATTTTAAACTTTTTAATCTGAGGTAACCAACACATTTCACCCGAAACTAAATCAGTTTAACCCACATTTCTCCTCTTTTTTATTTTGCCTCAAGCCTTTCGATTCTCACAAGATTCCCCCAATTCATCCCAGAGAGCGACACGCAAAATCCTCCTTTTCCAAACTGCATTAAATTGTCAGCTTTACTCACCGACTTTGATTCCCGTGGACGTGCTCTAAGAGGCAGAGGCTGAAAAAAAGAGAAGTGGGCTGCAGCCGCCACTGGGTGGCGCTGTAAGGTCAGAAAAGCTGCTCAGTGGCAGCTGACACAGGAAACAGGACTGGATTATTTCATTAGGGGGGCTGTCGTTCCCTAAATGATCAGATATTGTCGTTTAAAATCAGTTCATGGTGAGTTTACGGGTCCAAAGACGCTCAGCAAAGTGATTAATTTACGTAAAACATAGAAACGAGCACACCAGCAACATGAATGTTGGGCCTCTTCTCCTCTGGAGTAACTTTTATCTCCATTCCTGTCCCCCTGTGAGGCATCTCACACAAGCAGCTGGAATGTACACACAAAAATAAATATGTAACTCATTTACCTTATTCTTTTACGTCTTTTTTGTATGGTCGTTGTGGGTCTGAGCAGTGTGTGTGTGTGTGTGTGTGCATGTTTAGCTCTCTGGGCACGCACTCAACTTTGTATATCAGACCGAAACTGACTCTTTTTTTAAAAGCCAAAGACCCCTTTTAAAAATCCAGCGCAGTGTGTAATCAGTGGACAGAGCTTCTATAAAACTGTGAGAAATATTAGAAAGTTTCACCATGAAAAATTACTAAAAAATTAATATTTGAAATTCCACCAGTTTTCTGGATTACAATTAAAATATTTTGGTTGTATATCAGGAATATTAACGTGGTTAATTTGCATCAGAACAATATATATATATATGTATATATATATAAATGAATATGTGTGTGTGAATAAGATGTACAAAAGTATTTATGATCAGTATAAAGAGATCTAACACATACTAAAAAAATATAATAAAAAAATAGCATTTTTTCAAGGAAAGAATTTCCAACTACATTTTTAAAAAGCTGCTAAATCCAGTCACGTTTATAAAGAAGGAAGTTGAGGAAGGAGAAAAGAAGACTAAAATGCAAACTAGTAGGATATGTGCTTTTGGAATCCAGACAGGCAGATGAGATGCTGAAGCACATTCAAGTACCTCCGTGTGACTTCCCCCAGACTCCATTTTCCCATCCATCCATCTATCTATCTATCCATCTATCCATCCAGCTCACAAAACCGTGACCTTCATAATTTATAGAGGAAATCCCCAAGAGTCACGTCATATTTAAAAAGGGAAAAAAAGAGTCCTCCTCTGCTTTCTTCTTCCTGGAGCTACAATGGAGTCCTGATAAGCATTATTTATTCTTACAAGCCTCTAATAAATATTCAAATGTTCAAGATGCTGATTTTAAAAAATCTGAGATTGTTTAAATTCTGTGAAGTATAATAATAATAATAATAATAATTATGATAATAATAAGAGATGATAATGTTAGTAATAATAAGCTGTGTAAAAACTATTTTCAGAAATCTGAGAACACAAACAGTGTAAAGTGTGTGTGTGTATAATATATATATATATATATATGCATGCATAATATGCATAATATAAAATGCATAATTGCATGCATAAATATAAAAACGTGCATATGATTCTTAGCGTGATGTTTTACAAAATCGTTCTTATTTAGCCATATTTTTATGGCTTTAACCTGGTGCTAAAATGCATTCTAAATAACCCAATGCACAAAAACATCTCCATAACCTTCATTAAAAAAATCTGAATGATTATTATTATGATTATTCCAAAAATGGGCTTTCAACAGACCTCCAGCTCGGGGTCCCACCTCCAAGGTTGGCCCCATCCGAACCCCTGAAAATGTCCAGAAAATGTTTCTGATCTCGGCCATCCGGGGTGCGCAGAAAGGAGCAGGAGCAGGAGCAGGAGCAGGAACAGGAATAGGAATAGGAGCAGGAGCAGGAGGGCTCCCTGCGGAGAGCAGCTTCCCAATAATCCATATTCATGCGCTCCGACACGTGGAGCGAACATGACGGGGTGGAAAGCGTCTGTGAACCGGACTGTGCGTCCAAAAACTGCCCTCCAAGTTAGTTTGAACCCCAACAAGAAACAAATAAAAACAATCAAATAAAACGAAGACAACTAATAAAAAACCCAAACAAAACAATTACGCACTTTGTCATAAATATTCAACCTTTAACAAACGAGTTTGGCACGGTAAATCCATGCGTCATCCCATTCCCAAAAATCCTAAAAACGCCTAATCCAAACCCAGGCGTTTAGTAAACTTAGATTATTTTTTGTGAGATATATAAAACCACAATTATCTCATTATCTAATAATCATCTTCTGATCGATGGAAAAGGCCTCTCACAGCCACGTGGAATTAAAAAAAAAAAAGGGACTTTTATATTACGGGCCCTGTCGGATCACCTGGTCCCTATAAGAAGAGAATGCAAACACACACACGCGCACGCGGACTTATGTCTGTTGCCAACGCCGAGACCCCCCCTGTGGAAAAAAAAAAAAAAGCAACAAAAAAATCAAATAAAAGCACGCAAAACCAAACCCCAAATCTGCGGTAGAATAGGCGGATCAAAGCCCATTAGGAGCATTTTGGAACTGCTTTTGTGGGGATGTGTTTCTCGCGCACGAGCTGCTGTGATGCACAGCTTTTGGGGTCGTTGGGATCCGTGTGCGCGTGGGATATTCGTGCACGCTGCACGAGGCCCGTGGGACAGCAGTAAGGGAACCTGGAGTGGGTTCTGACGCTGCACGGCAGTCACGTGACTGAGTATGGGATCTATTTTTTTTAGCTGTTATTTCTTTCTTTCTTTTTTATTTTATTTCTGGACACACGGGCACAAAACGCGTGCACGATGAGCACGTGCACAGTTAACAAACGTTAAGACATCTGGGCCTTTTTAAATCTCAAATCTATCTCCAAACAAATGACTTTTCTTTTTTTTTCTTTAAGCAGAGTCAACAAAAACATTTCAATCCAGAACAATAATGTAATATAAATCTCATTTAAAGAGTTTTTTAAAAATAGGAAACCAGATCAGAAGAGAAAAAACGGCAACAACAAGTTCGAATCAGAAGTTTTTTTTGGGGGGGACGCTAGGCCGCGCGCGTGTGCGCGAGCGTCTGCCACTTTTTTTTCCTAATGGAGACAAAGAAAAATGATGCCCACTTCTCTCTCTATATCATTGAATTCAGTTGCTAAGCAACCCGTCGGGGAAATCATCCGCGAAATTCAAATCCTGCAGCGCGAGGAACACGCACGTTCAGCGAGTTCTGCTGAATAGGCGCGCGCGAGACGAGGGGAGAAATAAAAGAGGCAGCAGAAGAAAAGGGAAAGAAAAAAAAAAAAGTTGGAAAACCAGAAACACCCTTTTTCCTTTTTTTTCTTCTTTTTTTTAGACAAAATAATATATCCACACACCTGCAACCGTGTCCTGTATTAACCATATTGTCCCATTAAACCAAATACCGTTTATAACTAAATACAAAAATTATTATTGCAACATTTTTCTCTTTTTTTTGGTGCTTTTTTCCCCCTCATAGCTGTGAGAGTTCACTTCGCTTTTGGACTCTTTGCTAGAATCGATAAGCGCTCTGACCTCTTGGCCCCACGGATCCTAAAACAACACGTCAGAAAAAAACACGCACCTGCCACAGTCTTTTTCTGTTTTTTTTTCTGTTTTTATCCTGTCTGAAAACCACCACAGAAAAAGAGCCCCATCAGCATCTGGGAAAAGCTGTGCAAACCCATCAGTCTGCAGATTAAATAGGTCTTTTTAGAAAAAAGAAAAAAAAAGGAATAAAATCAGAATTAGGATGTGGACATTGAACGCAACCCGTCCAAGATGGAGGATCCCACTTTTGCTTTCTCTACGTGGAGTCTTAATCTCGTTTCTAGCCGTCTGTAGGAGACGAGGTGTAAACAAACAAGGCCACCTCTGGAGGGGTTTTTTTTTGTTTTTTTGGGTTCA